>JANZLQ010000078.1:40235811-40264077 GCA_026212715.1 Elanus axillaris
AAATCTGGGCGGCTTTATTTTTTCCAGCGCTACAGAAAGTATTTCCTTCCTCCTGCAGATGTGCAGCTAGGCACTGGAAACAGTTACCCATCAAGTTCAAGCAGCTGTACTCATGTGTCACCAGGCAATGAGACTCCAGGCTCGAGCTGTCAGCTCCTCTATTGAAATTAATAGGCCAGACTGTTTACGTTAGTGGAAATCATCCCATTTAAATATATATGTTATGCTGAATACATAACGCAACTGTAAATTGGCAGCATGGAGAGAAGGGGAGCGGGTCTCGAGAAGGCAAGATGGAGAGAGAAATGACAGGGTGTAAAAAGAGAAAATCCGGGAGAGGGAGAAAACATCCTCGGGGGAAAGATACTAATTCGATGAAAGAAGTGTAAGGAAAGCCAAGAACTGATCAGATAGCACTGGAATGAGAGAGAGAAAGAGGAAGATAGTTATATGTACAGATGGATGGAGGGATAAATATATAAGATTCGTGCAAGAACAAACTTGGTGTGGGACTGTATCAGTGTCCCAAACATCAGAGGTCACTTGGACCAAATATCTCCAAGGGTCAAAAAAGCTTCGAGTGGTAACAGCGAACTTGAAACCAGAGAACAAACACAGTCCGGGAAGAGAATGTGCTTTTTTTTCTTTTTTTTCCTTACTTAGTATTCAGGAAAAGCAGCTTTTTTTCTGCAGCATTTAAAGAGAGTAAATAATCAGGAACATGCTGCTGGAAGAGCTGGGAAGGGGCCAAAGAACATGGGTGTGCGGCAGGGGAATGGCCAGATGCTGGCAAGGTTTCCCATGCGCAAAGGTGGGTGATGGGGACTTCTCCATCTGAGCTGGAGGAGAGGGAAGAGTTTGCAGCCTGTCTGCACGTGGATCCCATCTTGGGACAAGGTGATAGCCTAGATCTCCTCCCAGTGATGGTGGGAATCACCTGCTTCCATCAAAGGATCCCTGTTACTTTCTTCTTACAAGCATTTGGCTTGCCTGGGCTTCCTGTGGAGGAATCCCGCCCCGCAGGGCTTCAAAGAGGCGGTTGCTGTAGCTGTTTGGGACCTCCAAGGTGACACTGGGCTGGGGGGACCTCCAAGGCCACTCTGGGCTAGGGGACAGTTCAAGGTTTGGCAGAAACATGTCACTGCACTAGGAGGGGTTCTGGGGACTTCTCCCTGCCTTTGATGCATCAGCAAGAACCAGGAACCATTTCTTCAGATGCTGATAAAATTTTTATTTTGATGAAGAGAAATAAAGAGAGGGGAAGAGACCTTAACCTGAGATCAGAAGCATCATCTTTGAAAAGTGAGGTTAAAACCAGAGATAACCCAGAATTTGGTGGTGACTTAATTTATAAGGGAAATGGTTTCTCTGTCAAGAAAAAAGATTGTTCCGTTCACAGCCCCCCCCTTTTTTTTGCAATCAGAAACATGAAGCTTCTGACCTGAAAAAGAATGTGCCTTTTTGTGTGTGTAAAAGGTTGCAATTTTTAACGGCTCTTTTGCAACGGTGCTGCTGCAGTGAAATAAATCCCCTTCTCACGCCTGCACTGGTGGGGCAGCGAGGCGAGAGCAGGGGCTGGCAGACGTCGGGTTTCCCTGCATTGCCCCACAGCGCAGCCGTGCAGGGGAAAGCAGAAATCATTCAGAGGTTAAATATTGCCTTGAAGAAAACATCAGCCTCGCCTCCATGTGTAAGGTCACAACTCCAGGAGTGTGTAAATGCATTTTTGTTTCGAAGGAGTTTGTATCACAGTGGTTGTCTCAGCTCTGGGGTGCTGTGAGAGGTGGCTGCTGGAGAGAGATGGGTGTGATGTGAACAGATCCCAGTATTCAACTGTCAAGTAATAACGGGCCAGGAATGCTGCAGCTGTAAAATATGGAAACAAAATAATTCTGTTTTGCAGAAGGACCTCACCAAAGATAACTCTACCAGCACACGATCCACCAATCCATCACCTCCCAGAATCCCACATGAGAAGGTGGGATAATTACTATAATTTTAATGTACTCCAAGATGATTTAAATACACTGGGTAAACTAAAAATATCTTGCTTTTCCGTGAAGGCACTGACTTTCTGAGGTAATGCTGCCCCAGAGCTGCTGACGGTTCATGTGCCAGCCCCTTCTATTACCCCTCAGGGCTCCATAAACCATGTCACAGATCTTTCCCCTTCGCCCGGTGGAAAGTCTTTGCCTCCTATGTTTTGCATACCTCTCCTTTGGAAAAAAAATCTCTGCTGTTTCTCTTGCAGCCTGGAGATCAGGCAGGGAACTACATCTCCCATGGCTGTGGCAGAGCTGCAGAAGGGACAGAGAGTGGAGGAGAGGACGTTAGCAGAAGGGGTGGGGAGCAGATGAATGCTTCAGTATGCTTGGAAGTGTCAGTGAAGCGAATAGTGTGTTTCTAACACGGTCCTGAGCATTGAAATACTGCTTAAGTTGCCTCCAGAACTGATATGAAATCTGAAGATTTGGAAATATCTCCTGTGATTGATTGAGTGACTGATTGATTTGATTATACATATTTTATATGTGTGCGTTAGGGCTTGATTCAGCTGTCCAAACATAGTTTCCTAGAGCCAAGTTAGATGCTACAGGGTATCCAGCCCAACTCCAGCTCTTGCATCTGAGGAGTGCTCGTCTTCCCTCGGCTCCATGTCACTTTGCCAACACTGTGGGATGTCTCAGATATACCAGGGCATCTCAGATGGCACCAGGCTCCAGTGCGTAGGCAACTGAATCCCACCCTCTGAGTCATTAAGGCTCGCAGAGATCATGTTTTCAAGGTTTTTCTCTGCAGTGACTGGGACCAGAACTTTACCTTAAAAATAAATAACATCCAAAGCCAAGATTCTTGGATAGTCAATTAATTTTGTGGGGGCTGGTTTGGAAATACTGTGAAATCTGATCCTCGCTGTAAAGCTGGGAATCTTGGCAGCACTGTCAAGAAGCAAACTGTGTATATTTTGCCTAGAATTGTTTCTACTATACAATCAGGAAATAAAAATAAAAAAGACCCTCTTCTCCTTTAATTTATTTTCAGAGGTCTTCATGGTTCCTTTGCTTGTCCACCATCCTTCTGGAAGGAAGGAAACCTAAGATGAGGTTGGCTCTTGCATTTGTGCAAATGCAAAATTCTTAGATAGCCTGTCATAACTGTTGATGTTAATCAAAGTGGGTTTAGTAACACAGAAGTTCACAGGACCATTCCTATGGATAACTTGTTTAATAAAGGAGGTGAAACATGCTTCTTTCCTGGATGAGGATCGGGGTTGGGCTTTGACCAGTGCTAGGGAGGTTTCTGATTTGGAATTACACAGTTCTTTGGTCTTAAGCAAAGAATGGGGGCAAGTGGGTCAGTCTGGACTGCCAGGATTTTGCATTCATTTGTAGGGTCTTCTGCATGAGACCTGCAGGGCAAGCTCACGCTAAAGGAAACAAAGGATTTCACAAACTCCAGCTGATATGAAACTGATGACCTTTGTTCTCCTCCTCGGCTGACCACTGTGAAATTATTATTGCAGAGATAAAGATCATAAGTTTTTGTGTCTGGCTTTTTTCCTAGATCCTGTTTAACAGTATTTCTTGGCAGTTTCTTAGTAGATACTTTTTAGCCCTGGCTCTCTTCCTAGAGTACTGGCAATTAAACATATTAACATTTGTCTTTAAAAATAGCGAGGAGTGGGTATCCAGTCTCCCCAGATGAACACCCCTGAACGTGGGGACAGCCTGTGATGGAGCAGAGCCCAGAACTGAACCACGCAGATGGTGGAGAGACTATCTGGCCTCTCAATATCCTTTCTAGTCTTTGTGTCCAGGACCTCCTCATCCTTTTTTCTTCTCCCTGATAAATTCATGCCTACCACTTCCAGACTTTGCAACCCCTGGCTGGTTTATACAGAAACTGCCATATTGAGAGGAGGTCTTTATCTTTAAATGAGTACTGTGGTTTAAGCTGTTTCACTCCCGGCTAGAACGACTTGCATCTGACGTGTTTTCCAGGCTGCTGCAGTGTCACTGTGCCCGTTGAGCTACGAAGGAAAAACCAACAAACAGTCCTTTTCCTCCCTCTGCTTGAGCTCTGACAGCGTGAAGTGGAAATGTGGCTGGTAATTTAGTTTTGAGCTTCCCTGCCTGAGCCTCTCTCAGCTTTTCTAAAATGCAGAGGAAACATATTGTTATCTCCAGATACTGATGGGTGCCCAAGAAGAAGCAGACCCCTCTGGGAGGCACGTTTTAATCTCTGCTTCTCTCCTCACTTCTCCATCAGTGAGGACAGCTGGCAAAAAATGGTGTGGGAAAAGACTCAGCTGTTAAGTGAGCAGAGACAGAGGCAAGGGCTATATACCCATACTTACACCGCAACTTCACAGTGAGTCCTTGATGTGTTACCTGGTGAAGCTTTTCTTCCAGCTTGTTCCAGGGCAGTATCCTGCAGTGAAGAGATGCTCTGGGCTCTCATTCCCCAGGGTTTCTCACCCAGGGGCACTGTGGTGATGCTTTGTAGATGATAAATCTCAAATCTCTCCCTCCCAGAAGATTTGGACAAGCCTGAGAGTGAGCAGAAAACCAGGCCAGGACATGGCAAATGGAGGGCAATGCAACGACTGCACACCATTACCCGAAAGGGAGCTCACGGGGCTGAACCACTGCAGGAGGAGCACTCAAGTTCATGGACAGTGAAGGTGTCCGAGGACAGGGAAAGTGGGATTCTGAGCAGGGAACTGGAGGAGCAGGGGCTCTGCAGCAGATGTTCACAGATAATCAGCAAGGGAAAGCAGCAGCCCAGGAGATTGCTTCCCTCCAGGAGCCTGCAAGAGCCAGCTGCCAAGGACAGGCTCACAGAACCAGGACTGGCCTTTGGGAAGAGCTGGTAGTTTGATTTGGGGTCCATGACAGCCAGGACACAACTGAGCTGAATTTGAACGTCAGAGTAAGCTTGTAAAATATGGAGCAAGGACACTGGAAGTGGTGTGCCTTGAAGGGCAAGAAAAGTCTTGCTCCTTCCTACTGAATCACCCCACAAAAACATGGGTCCCTCACACCCTCCCAGCCTGCAGAGTTCCCACCTACTGGGACCTCAGGGATTGTTTTTGGGGAAGGTCGAAGGTACCAGCTAGGCAGATCGCCACATGCAGGACTGGGCTTGGTGTGGGGCACAGCACAGCCACTTCCAGCATGGGGGTGGCTTGTGCCCCTCTCCCTCTGGCCAAGCAGGCTGGGATGGGGTCATCAAGCAAAACATGGAAGAAGAACCCCAAGGAGGTATTGTTATGGCTGTTGCCAAAACCTGGGCCCCAAAACTGTACATTCTCCATGTTATACAAAGGACATAGTTCAACACGTTGGTGAGGGCAAATCTACAGAGATCGGTGGTAATGGTAATGAGTAATAGTAATACTAATGTCTAGCACAGGACTAGCAGGCAGCAGTCACAGGCAACTATCGATGAGCTGGGGGAGTGTAAAGGAAGAGGGGTTGTTGTAGTCACCCTGTTTTGGGGAGGGACAAGGTTTCCAGGCCCTGGGGATGGCTTTACCCCCTCTGTGATGGGTAGTGACAATGGCTGTCCCGTATTTTTTTACAATTAATTATTTGGTCTTGAAAGCTTGACCCTTTTAGCCCTCTATTCTTTAAAATCAACAGGAAGACTATGGCACTATCTCACAATAGCCAGTCCTTGAGGCGATGCTTTCTACCAGACATTTTGAGGTTTTAATCATTTTTGGTGTTCCTCATAATTTCAGTTAATAAATCCAGGATGGTTACAGTGATGATTCATGCAGGATGCATCCTGTTTCTTCTCTCCCACATCTCTGGCAAAAAGCTGCTATGGATTAGGAACTTTGCCCTTCATTTTTGGAAATTGCCTTCCCACTATAGACTTCAAATGAGAACTGCTGTGGTATTTTACTGTCTGCTATTTCAGAGTGCTGGCTTCTTTGATACAGTCATCATCTATATGGAAAAGAGGTGTGTACATGAATCAATGGTATAGTTCAGCTGCATCTGCATTAGAAAGGCATAAAAATGAATGAAATGCAGTAACTGAAATGAGCTCTCCTAGGATGCTACGCCAAATCGGCACTTCAGATATATACCGAGACACTTTTCAGGCACAGGCTGCAGAACAGATAGAGTCCTACAATTTCACACCACGGTTTCCACATTTCCATTTTCACCTCTGGTGACTGGAACATGTCAAGGTTTGGGTGAGTTCCCCAAAAGTTGCTTGATATGTCTTTCATCTGCTATTTAAAAACAATAATAAAATGGTTGGTTTTCTACTTCCATGTTCTTTTTTATTGCCTGATTCTAGAAAATGCAGATGGTTTTCAGCCTAGACTCTGGAGGAAAGCTGCTCTTTGTAAAAGAGGCAACAGAGCGAACTGTGCCTAATCATCTTAATACAAAACAGTTGGTCTATGCAGCTTTAGGCAGCCTTAGGAGTGTCCTTTGCAGGAGAAGGACCCGTTTTCTGCTTTGGGTTTGCCCAGCTCACCAGCTGGGACAGTAGAGCCACCCAACCCAAGACCTCTTCTGCTGCTCTATTTGACCAGTTAATAAACAAAGCAGTTAAAAGAGAAAGCCAAAAAATCCTCAGGGGAACAGATGATCTAAGCCGCCTTCCTTGTTCTTCAGTAACAGTGAGGGGAAAAGAAAATATTCTTAGTTTTGCCCAGCCTAATCCCATCACCTGTTGCACCTCACATGCCAGAAGCCTACACATGAGCACAGCCTACACCTCACTGGGAGAAGGCACTGCAACACCCAAAGCAGGCATTGGTGGTGGGGTTCTGCCTTTGGGATGCTCAAGACTCCACTTATAACAGTGGAGAACAATAGGAACTGCTGGAACATGTTTGATTTCATCCTAAAACTGACGTTTAAAATAGGTCAGACAAATCCCTCTCGGGGACTGCCATTTTCTCACCACCGGTTCTAAAGGGAGCCTGGGGCACAGCTGTAGATAACTACCGTTGAAAATATTAGGTGAGATGAATCTCACCCCTTTGCTGAAGGGATCTGAATATGTATTTTAGTTTCCTCTATGGCTGTGTAAAGGGGACAAGTCCAAAGAAGAGGCCATTAGACTTTATCATTACTCCCTCGATCTCCTAATCAACTGACAAATACTGGAGACAGCAGAGGCTGGATTTGGTATCTCTTCACTTTCCAAACCATGCTTTAATGGCTGAGCTTCTCTTTGCCCTGGTGCTTTCGGGTATGAGTCAATGGCAACATCCTCACTCCAGTTTCAGACGTATGAAGCATGTATAGCTGCTTGTTGTCAAAAGCACAAAAGATAGCAGGTAGAAGAGGAAATGAGCAACCAGCTCTATTCAATATTAACAGCTCTGCAACTCGGGAGGCATGTTCAAGCGAGTTTATCTTCCCCCCCTAAACTGGCGGGTTGAGTAAAAGCACTTGGTAGAAGAGTGACCCCAGGGATGATGAGATACCTTCTACATAATTATCACCAGTCAGGGTTTGGCTCTGCTATCGTAGATGTTAATCTTTCACGCCCACTGCTGAATGGCCACATAACAGCCCTTGTGGTGAAATACGTGAATAGAAGGTAAAGGAATGCAATGTTCTTCTTGTTTTGCATGGTTCAGGATCAAATGCATCAAACACCGGTAGCACGTAACACACCACATAGAGCTGTGCCTTATCACAAGGCTGTATCCTGTTGGCATCATGACACCCCCAGCCTCACAGCTGAAACTTGTATCAAGCAATCTCTGCCCTGAGGATCTTGTAACTGAAAGATGAATGGAAAAAAGAAAAAAAAAAAAAAAAAGAACACTGTATGCTTCCAGAGCTCTAAGCTTTGATTCAGCAAAGACTTTGAGGACGTGTTTCATTTAAATGAGCCCTGAAATTCACTCCCATCTATACGCCTTAAGAATATTCTTATGAAAATAAACCATGATTATTTCTTTCCTTAAAAAAAAAGACAATAAACTAGAGCCAACTCCAAAGACGTGAATATAATCACCACTAATTTATAGCCTAATCAACTGTGGGAGATGCTATTGGTTTCTGAAGGATATTTGTAAGGCTGTTATCTACTGGGATCAATAACCACCTTGTAGTAAAGCCCCAAGGTGCTGGCAAACGTAACCACAATATTCCCAGCAATTGTTGCTCATATATTTTTGGGAGTGTGGTCACAAAAGCCAGCTGCAGGAATAAATTCAGACCTGGCCTAAGATGACACACTATCTTTGGGAGAGATACACACTCCTGCCAAACCTGAACTTTCAAGTAATAAAAACCCACTTAGGAGAACACTTTTTTTTTTTTTTCCCCAAACTGCTGACTTATGGGCACTCGGGTAGTCCTGGTTTTAGTACAACTTTGGGATTTAGTATCAACGTCATCATTGCAACTTTTATTTCTACAGGCACTAGTGACTGCACCTTATGCTGAGAGATCCCCTTTCACATGACCCTTAACTTTGGTCTTCATCCTTGGGCTGATATGAGCCTTAAGGAGGAAAAGCATGGACAACTATAGCTGCAATGGAAAAAAATTAAGCGACTATGTTACCTTGCATTTGTGAGGAACACATAGCACGAGAAAAGATACCAACCATGGCACAGCTAGCACTCTGTAACTCTTTACACTGTGATAATTGTATCCTTGAACCAGAGACAGCGGGGTAAAATGGAAGGGAGAGTGGCACTGATCCAAGCCCAAGTTTTGATAAAGCACTGCCTGTTTGGAGTCTCATAAATCCAGCACAGAAGCAGAGTCCTAAAAGACAAGAAGGTGTGGAGCAGGTAATCACAGCGCCTGAATGGATTCCTGTCACTTGCAGGGTGTACATCAATGCTCGATGCCCTTCCAGATGCAGGGTCTGGTTGAGGAGGTTGCAAGTGCAATACTAAGACCTGCAGCAAGCCTTCATCCAGATGAGGTCCCTCCCGGTCTTCGATCTGGTGACCCAACATTTTGGCTCCCCAGAGCACTGGCAATATCGGCTGTTTGGTGGTGGCCAGCGCATTTCCCTGCTCCCTGCCAGATCTGCCTCTTGTTTTCAGGCTACCTGCAGGCAGAGCAGGCAGAGAGCTTTCCCTCGCCCTCCCTTCCCTTTTCCTATGATATCAGGCTCTTGCACAAAGGTGCTGGGGGCTCTCACAAGGCTCATCCCTCTCTTGCGGAGGAAGGAAAGGCCTTGGGCTGTCCTTGTGCCCTTTGGTTCTGTTTTGCTTTATGCCTCCACTAAATCTGTCCCCTGGGCTCGGCGTGGCTGTTAGCAGCTATACGGCTTGGCACTGGGGTCTGTTTTAAGGTTGCTGCGGTGACCGTGATGGCAGCATTTAAAAATGGCACAGGCTGTTATTTAATGCCAGCTGGGTAGGGTTTGCAGGGAAGGTCAGTCGGTGACCTGGCATGACCCGTTACGGATTGGCAGCCCTTTACAGCAGGAATGTCATATGGGGTGACTGGGGAGGGGGATTCACATCTGCCTGTGTCTGCGGGGAGTGAGGTATTTTGGCTGAGGTTTGTAGGAGTTTCCTGCGGGTGAGAGGCGCTGAAAGCTCAGGCCAAGCACCACCGTAATCGAAACTGGTCTTGAAGAACAAGGCGCTTCATCTTATAGCAGATAAACCTGCTTTAATTACACATGTGTAGTAAGCAGGGGAGTAGGAACTAATGATAAGAGAGATGCAACAGCCACAACAGAATTAGCTTAATTTCTCCTGTGCCCTTAATTATCTTAGAGGAGGAAGGGCTTGAGGGATATAAAATGCTTGGGGAGGTGCAGGGGAGGGGAAGGCATCATGATCAGCTTGCACGGCTCTCCCAGGCTGCCCCAGTCCCCTAAGGCACTCACAATCTCAGCGGTCCCCAGGCACGGTGTCAGCATTGCTGGGACCACCATCCTCCATAACACAGGATACCTACGAACCACCTTTGGGATGCGACCGTGCTCAGAGGGGGTTTTGCACCTCAAAAGCGATGGGGGCTGGTCAGCAACGGCCATCATTTCAATAGCACCACAGCTAGCAGGGCAGACATTGCCCAGTGTCTAAATGAGTAACTGTAAGTCAGCATTTCGATAGCTTGGTGGGCTTTGCACATCCACTTATGTCTGCAAGTCGCTCAGTATGAGAGTGTATTAATAAGCATGACTACCAGGCTGTGGCTACAAGCAGATGAGAGGACGCAGCTGCCCCGTGATGGGGAGGACAAGTTTGGCAGCTGCTTTCCTCCTGAGTCAGCCAGGCCGTGCACATGGCGGTTGTGCTACTGGCCCCTTGGCCTTCTCATGAAACTGCCCTGATGTCCAGGAGTGAGGAATCTACCCCCATTTCTCAATTTAAGGTTGAGTTTAATCCCACCTGCCTGTTCCCTCACAGGTCTTCCTCTCCCCCACAGCAGGGACTATCTCCTCATTTAGCTTTTCCACAGGCCCTTGGAGCTTTCCCAGGGGAGGAAAACCCCCTCTTTTTTTCTGTAATTGCATTGGGGTGAGGCTATTTCTCCAGGCAGCATCCGATGGGAGGCTCTGGGTGACACAAAGCTCAGTGTCTCCCTACCTTGGGGTCTTTGCTGACTCTTCCAGGCAGGAGAAAGACCTCATCATGCAAGTGGCCTCTTAGATAGCTCTTCTAAGATCAGTCGTACTCCACTGAGCAGATGCTGAGGTGGTGGGCATGCTCATAATTAAGGAAATGTTCCTGGAAGCTACAGTCAACCAGCTGTAGTGTCAGTCGTGGCCCTGGTCTGGTCTGCATCACCGGCATCTCCCAGACAGACCTGGGCAAGGCTCAGAGGCCAGCAGGTACAGGGAGCATCCCCAACGCATGTGATGATTGTGAGTATCCACTGGGTTGGGTGTAAGGGCAAGAGCCATGCTGTCATTTCTGGACACAGAGTTTAAAAATAATAAAAAAAAAAGTCAGAAAATAGCCCTTAGCATATGTAGTACTCATATAGTGTGTCCTAAATTACCTAATTTACCCTCCCAATTAACCCACGCTGTGCATCTGAGTCATTTCAGAGTGACTCCAGCCCTGGCCAAGCTACCAGAGCCTGTGCCCCCTGAGCCCCCCAGGTTGGTCCCACCTGGTACCAATGGTAGCTGCTCTCCTCAGTGCCCTGCAGGGTGGGAATGTCCACAAAGGGAGGGGAGCATCACTACCCAATTCTCAAGACAAGAAATTCAAGATGGTTTTCTTCAAGACCACCTAGGAAGTAAGTGGCGATACGAGATCAGGATTTCAGCTCCCAGCTCCAGCTTCTAGCCCCAGGCTTAAACCATGAAACCAAAAAAAAAAAAAAAGCATCTGAACCACACAGCCTCCTGTTAAAATAATTTGAAGATTAGACTATGTTAAACTCTTAATCCTTCAGCCTTTTCTCAGGCCAAACTCCAGTTAAAATCAAATATGCAAAGACCTTAACTTTGGGCCATAAGGCAAACAAACTTCTGTGATCATTTTTTTTAGCCCACAAAACTGCAAGAACAAGTAATTACCCTAAATCTACAGCATTCACAGGAAAAGAGCTGTATATAAAATAGGTTCCTTATGACTTTTTGGGCCAGCTTTGTAATTTTCCTTTTGGAATTTCTGACACACTGAAAGGAAAAGGAATTTTTTAACCGTATCTGCGAGAAGATGGTATGACATTCTATTTCCAGAGTAGAAGTTTGAAAATAAAAACTTCCGTGTGAGCTGATAAAGCTTGAACTTTGAATATCTATCCTGATTCTCTCTATGAGTACACCCATAAAATTCTTACAGCTGGAGAAAGATAAGCCTTTAAATAAAAATGCTGAAAAAAATTAATTTCGGTTGGAAGGGGCCTTAAAGATCATCCAGTTCCAACCCCCGGACATGTGCAGAGACACCTTCCACTAGACCAGGTTGCCCCAAGCCCCATCCAGCCTGGCCTTGAACACTGCCAGGGATGGGGCAGCCACAGCTTCTCTGGGCAACCTGTGCCAGTGCCTCACCAGCCTCACAGGGATGAATTTCTTCCTTACATCTAATCTAAATCTACCCTCTTGCAGTTCAAAGCCATTACCCCTTGTCCTATCACTACATGCCCTTGCAAAAAGTCCCTCTTCAGCTTTCCTGTAGGCTCCTTTAGGTACTGGCAGGCTGCTGTAAGGTCTCCCCAGAGCCTCCTCCAGGCTGAACAACCCCAACTCTCTCAGCCTGTCTTCATAGAAGAGGTGCTCCAGCCCTCTGATCATCTTCGTGGGCCTCCCCTGGACTTGCTCCAACAGGTCCATGTCCTTCTAATGCTGGGGGTCCCAGAGCTGAACTTAGTGAAAGAAAGAATACAGCCTCTTTAATCACTGAATTTTGTTTATTGCAACAGATTATGGACTTGAGAGGAAAAAAAATTGAAAAATAATTATGGATTTAGGATACAATAGGACAGCCATTATGAAATACATAAAAGTTTGCTGTTGACAAGGGAAGTTGCCTTAAAGTTATTTATCCCCAGGTTTTCAGCTGAAGCAGTGATGTGTAACTCAGTTCTGTGAAATACAACATAGTTCATTGCAGGAGGAGAGGCAGCCACTTCCAATGAAGAGGAATATGTGAAACACGATGGGGCAGTTTGTTTCAAGGTATTTATGGAGACAGCCTTTTTTAGGACCTTAGCTGAGGCAAGAGTCCAAGTCAATGTCCTGCAGAATCCTTAATTCTCATGTTGAAGCAACAAAACCTGCAGGTGCTCAAGATGATGAGCCATAAAGCAGGAAGGCACACTTCTTTTTTGCACTAGTGTAAATCAGGAGCAGCTCTGCTGATGTCCAGGATATTAGGGCTTCCTCCACACAGTGCATAAAAGCAAAGGATCAGACCCAGCCATAAACTGTAGCAGTGCTTTAGGCTTTGTGGGAGTGTTTTAAAATATGTGTTTTATTGTATTGCAGCAGAACACCCTATAAAAGGCCTTGACTGAAAAGAGCCATTTTAATAATGGGGAAAAAAGGTCTGAGTTTGAGTCAACAAAAAGATGGGCTTTATTGGGACTGTCAAAGAAAATACTCTATGCGGCCTTATTCTTTGCTTGCATAAGTGACGTAAAGGGGGAACTGCTCAGGTGAAGTAAATGAGGTGATAGTGGGACTAAATCATTGTAAGTATCAGGCCTGAGATTTCACTCCTCCCAGCCTCAAAAACCACTGCTTCCCATGGGCTTGATTGTGCCTGTATAAGACTTTCCTTCTTGGCTTTTTGTAGTAATTTATGTTTACTTGCAGTGTGTTATTTAGCCATAAGTTATACCTTTGTGCTATACGATCTCCAGGCAGGATGCATCCCCTGGTAAGCAATGAGACAAATCAGAAGCTCAAGAGATGTATAAACCTTTTTTTGTCTGTAGTGACTAGAATAAGGGTTTTCTCCATATTTCCCAGAATTTATTTGGGGCTGGTAAGATGCAGGTTTCCAAGTCCTCATGCTCAGCTGGACACAGGAGCAGAAACTCCTGGTCCTGGGAACCAGGACTCCTCTGTACATGGATGCCACTCTCCAGGCACTAGAGTATGCTACCTACTGTTTTCCAGAATGAACCATAACAATAAAAAAAGAAAATATTCAAGGGTTTTCATTGACACATTGCACCCTGCTTCTTCACGCTTGATTGTTGCACTTGTTCATCACTGAGGCCTCCAAAACAGATCCTGATCCTTCAGTATCCAAAAGCTGGCTTCAGAATATGAGGGGTAATATACCTGTATCATAAACTCATATAATGATTTGGGTTGGAGGAGATCTATGGAGGTCACCTTGTCCAACCCCCTGGTCAAACCAGGACTATAGCAGTGGACAACTTTGAAGTTACACTGCATTGCTCAGGGCCTTAACTGTGAAACTGTTCAGCCACTGAGGAGGGTAACTGTGATTCCCATACTTTATTATTCTTTTCTTTAAATCATCTGAGGATTAAAAAATATCTTATCTTTTAATTAAGATTCAGTTTAGCTTCAGATTGCAACATAATTTAATTTATTCAGAACATTCCTAGAGTTAATTGACACCAACCCATATACAATGGCACTTTCTGTCTTGGTGGGTTTCCCAATCTCCACCACACTGTGCTTTGTGTAGTCCAGATAGTACAGATACATGAAAGAGGAGATCAGTCATGCCTGGAGGCTGCTTCTTGCACCCTGAAGTTATATTGACTTCAAAGGAATCAGGTGGTTTGGTGGAAGCTGAGATATTTCACAAAAGGACTCCTACTGAAGTCAATGGAGAGTGAAGAACATCCACACACACTGGTCTCATAGCCCATCAGCTCAGGTCCTGTCTCTAAAAAGGGATTAAGAGTCAAGAGATTAAGAGTAAATGGTTGAAGATCAAAGGATCAAGATCACTGAGAAGACTATGAAAGCAGGGCAAACATATAGTGGTATTGCCTTGAACACTAGTCCCTAGTCTCATGTTGTGGCCCTTAGACTTCCAGAAGTGCTGTTCTTGCATTTAATAGCCCTTCAGGAATTTCTCTCCCACGAATTAGCTGAGCATTGGTTTCAACCCATATAAACTTTTTGCATTCACTCTGTGATAAAAAAGCACTGCCATCTGACAGAGGCGGTACAAGCCGTAGGTGCAAAGATATTATAGCATTTTTATTGCATGTGAGGATGCACATGCCTGAGCCCTGTGCTACGGTCAGTGTAGGCTGGAGAGTTAAATCTATCAGTACAGGGAAGCAAGCAGGTCATTCCCTTTCATGCCACTGTCTTTAAAAAGCCTGCAGTTTTCAGCCACATCTGCCCTATCAGCCACCACGGCTCGGCAAGGCGTTTTGTAAAACACTGAACAGAAATTGCTGCAGAAATCAATCAGTACAGAAACCAACACTGAACAGCTCAGGTAGGCAGGGACCCAGGAGACAGCACAAGCACTCAAGAGAATAGGTGGTGTGTGATCCCCAGATTTATGCTGGCAGCATGGAAATCCAGTGCTGAAGAGGTACAAACATGGGTCAGGGAATCAGCTCTCTCTTCAGCAGGTGCTGGATATTGATTTTTGTCTTCAGTGAGCCAAGTTCCTGAGCAACATGCAGAGATGGACAAAACCAGTGATAAAATGTCTGGATACATTCCCAACTGCTTCTAGTCTCTTTTACATTTTAGTTACAGTATGTTCAAGTCAGATTTCAGCTCGGGATTTGGACATAATGCATGGGGGACAGTTGCCCATACACACAAACAGACACATACCTCTTACTGCTGTGATGCCCTGAAGTATCTCTCCTGACCTCCCACCACAACTCCAGGATACTGGAGACATCCTGCAGCTCTTCCATTGTACTGACATGGATGTTGCAGATCCCTGGTGGCATCTCAACTGCACCTCTATGCTTAAGCAGCAGAATCAAGCCCCTAAATCTGGGGAGAGGATTAGCACAGGAGCAGCAGATGAAATCAGCAGAATTTGGGTCTTCTCACCGCTTTGGTGACTGCTGGTTCCTTTGGATCTGCTGCCTAACCTATTAACATGGTACGTCCTGGCTTACCCAGGTGTGAAGCAAAATGTGTGTGTTACAGGTCACTCGGTCAGTCTGATGATGGAATGAATTCCTCTGTCAGCCATAACCTTGTGGAAGCATCACTGTCTGTGCAGGAGCCTGAGTGTGCCCGCTCCCCATCGGATGCGCACAGGCTGGGGGATGCTGCCGTAGCTCCAGCTGTGCACCCTGAACACGTCCCCCACAACACATTTGTCAATCTCACCTTTTTTTTCCCCAGTTTGTAGGACTACACACATCAAGACAGAGGCCTCAGTGATGAGACGATGCTGTGGCGAGTCTAAGCACACTGGTTTTAACTCAAATAATTTCTCTGATTCTGTTCCTTGTGTGGCTACATAAATGCCTGGGTTGGCACAAGTCAAGAGGCAGGATCAGACCAGAAGCAAATGGACAGGCTGTGGTGGGGATAAGGACTACTTTCAGTGCTGGTACAATTTTATACTAGCTATAAGTGCTTGTGAATCAATGGCCTGATTTAAACCATTAATATCATTAAGTATTTAATTAAGAAAGTGAATAATTAATTATATATGTTCATACAATAATAGTCATGATAATATTATTGCTAATGAACAATAATTAACAATGGATTGCATTTTGGGAGGCAGTAATAGTGCTGACACCACTGTGATTAGGAATATGCTCTGGGGACAGTCACAGGGGCCGATCAGTCCTGGCTGTCCCCAAGGCAGGCTGGGGCACCCGTGCAGGGAAACACATCCCGACACCGCATCCAGCCTTTCTTAGCCTTCCTCACCTTGGTATCACCTTCAACAACTGTGGACTTGTAAGGGCTTCTGGTTTGGGCCGAGCACGTGTTGGGAACTGGAGGTGGTATCATGGCTTAGGAGCAACAGGGGCTGGTATCTTCCAGGGTTCCTGCACCTTCTCCTCTTAACGCTGCTGGGAGCTGGCTCCCTTTGCCCCATCCCTCACCGTGCCCAAACACACATCTTCTCCTGTGGTCCCCCAGTAGAGGTTAGAGAAACTTGACAACAAAACCTGGAAAACCACTCTTATCCATTGCTGTGCACCTTGTGCTGGGCACTGCAACAGCATAGAAAAAGATGCCACTTTCTTCCCCCAAATACAGGAGTGGTGAGTCTTGCCAGGGACTTTTAACTTGCTGATTATGACCAGTCATTTATAGTTGTTCTGTGTGTGCGCTAATGCCAACTGCTCCTGCCTGAGTCCTATAAATAAGAATTAAATAATGGCAACTGCAGTAGAGATGATGATGGCAATGTTATCGTGATACATATCCATGCTGGACCCTTTGCGAGCTGTGGGATGAAATGTGAGCTTTCTATGCAGTCAGGGACAGCCCAGAGAGTGCTTGGAAAATTCAGGGGGAAAAACTGGTTTGATTTTTGGCCTTCTTAAGGGAGGAAACTTGTAGGAAATATTTTCCTGGCTATGAGAGTAGCCGGTGTGATGGGTAACATGTTCTCCGTACATACGTTCCCGTCTCACTTTGCATACTCAGGAATGCAAGGTTAGCAGGAAAATGCAGCTGGGAATCTGCAATGAAAAATTCTGCCGACTCTTCAAAGAGCATCTCTGATCGCTTTCACAGACACGTTCAGCTTTTAAGGCGAAGCTGCTGACGTGAGGGGCTTCAGCTTTGAAAGCTGCGGGACCACCCTCCCAGTGGAGGGGCAATGCTGGACTCGGGGAAAGAAGTGCTGACGCTGCTGGGAGGGGAGAAATGTGGGATGCCAATGGGAAAGTGTATTGTTGCTGCTGGGGGACTGCCACGGTGTTTTGGGGTGTTGCACCCAAGTAGGTTTCTTCCCTGTCCAGTTGCGCTGTGACGGCCAGCCCTGCCCCAGCCATCCAGCCAGCACCGTGCAGAAACCCCCTCCCCCGTGAATGCTAAGGCTCTCAATGACTCGTGCTGTCCTTTTTAATCTCTTCAGTCTGCTCTTCAATTCCTCTGAGGTTTCCTCCCTCTTCCATTATTCAGGAACCAAGGCTGCTGCTCGGTGCAGGAAGCAATAAGGAGGGGAGAGGAGAAGACAGGGCCAACTGGCAAGATAAACTGTTGGAAAGAAATCTTCCTCACTCCTACTCCCTGTGCCGCTCAGTACTCCGATACCCACAGAAATGAATCTGCTCCCAGGTGCCAGCCGGAGGAGATGGCTCCCTCTGCAAGGGCTCAAGATGATCAGGAGGGACAGGGATGCTGCGCTTAATTTGCCAACCTCCGGACGAGCCAGCAAGGGAAAACCAAAGGGCTGGGGAGCTGGAAGGGACTTGCAGAGACATCCAGGCTCTGTGTTAAATCAGCAAAGGTTTTTTGGCCCCTTCTCCTTTCCCAAGAGGCTGTCCGATAACATCACTGCTCTGGTAGTCAGAAAGCTCCTTGTAACTATTAGGTTTCATTGACTCACTTTCAGTTCATTTGCGCTTAGTTTTGCTCTGCTCAATCTTTCATGTTTACCCCTGAGATGAATGTGCAGACGGCAGCTGTATCCCATCTCAGCTCCCATTTCAGTAGACTACGCAAGCTTGGGGAGCTGTTCTTGTGGGGCAGAAGGTTCATGGATCAAAGGCTTTGCTCTCACTTGCGTCAAGTGATTTTCCCTAAGAGCAGATTTGTCTCGATGTTATTAACGTAGCTCATGAGAGGAAAAAAAATAATGGAATGTCCTTAGTCCTGGTGATGTCAAACATACACATAAATACATGGGGTTTTTTCAAGTTAATTGAAAAGGAAGATCTATCATGATATCAAGGCTTGTGAAAAAAAAACCCGTGTGTTCTTCTTTTGCATGAGAAACCCCATTTGTGGACTGATGCTGTAACAGCTGCTGGAGGATGAGGGCTTTCAAAATTTAATTGATCAGAGGAAAATCCCACCTCCTTAATAGTTATTCAGACTCATTTCGTATTTTACAGCTATTACTTAGTTATAAAGTAGCTGATAGAAATGCCCCTGGATTACAGATGGGAAAACTATTTCTCATGAAAAGATCAAAGTCCCAGTTTCCATATTTGAGCACCTCTACCAATAAATCACACGCCAGAATACTAAATTTCAGCATCAGCTTTCTTCTTTCAGACCAACAAAACTGTGCAACTACTCAAAAGCAGAGAGTTTAATTTTAGTCAGATTATCAAGTGTTTTGAAAATCAGGTACATATAAAGTTATTGACAATTAATATGCTGTTTGGCTCTGTCATTTAACCGACCTTTTCAAAGAGATTACACATGGCTTGGGATAAGCTGCAGATGGTCACTCTTAGAAGCATTTCTTTACTAAAAAGTAGCTTATTTCATTGAGAAGTTACGCTCTTGTGGTGACAATACATCATTGCTCACTGGACTGGTGTTGTCAGTAAAACCTTATTTACTGCTTCTCTGATCAACTAAAAGCTTTCAAAATGTGCAAGAATACTCCTGCCTCTAGAGAAAATGTGAGACCTTCACATATGGGAACAACTCAGCTGATCCCCTAAGTCTGAAAACACTTTTTACAGACCTGTGCTACTGCACAAAATAAATCCAACCCAGAGACCCCTAAGCTTGATCTGCCAACAAGACTAACAAAGTACCAACAAAGTCAGTGAAAACTAAGCAGGAGTGACTTTCTCTGGAAGGAGAAAATAGGGAATTTTCTTCATCTCCAAGGCTCCTAAAGGGAGAGCTTTTTTTGGCTCAGCTCTGGGGCAAGGCTAGGTAAGATGCTGCGACTTGGCTCTTCCATTTCTCATGATTTTGTCTAGAGTCTCAGGCTATCATGGTGGTGGGAAGTCAATGGTTGTCCCCTGGAAGGCAATGGTAATTTTACCTTTGACTTTCATGAAGGTCACTTTTTTTTCTTTTATGTTTTTACAAATCTCCCGTTGTAGGAGTCCTGTGAGGATGTGAGAATCACAGGTTTCCTTTTTCAGATAAAAGGTTCTAAATGTGACTTTTAGATATGCAAGCACAGATGCTAATAGGAAGTCACAATTACTAATTTAACATCTCAGCCTTTTTCAGAGAAAGAGGTGAAGCGGGACTAAGGACTGGCCCTTGATTGTTGTTCAAGGTTAGCAAAACTGCTGAGGGAAGTTAATTTTTAACCTCCCTGTGGAATGCTCTAATGGTCAGGAGATGTGAGGTGGGATTCAGCTGGTTCACTTGTCACCGAGGGTCTGGTCCCATCTGAGGTGGCCCAGGGTGTCCCATCTGGCTTCCAACTGGGCCAGGATGGCACATGTCTTCTGCAGGTCCTATGCCAGACTTGTCAGGCCCCTGTCTTGAATGCTCTGGAGCTCTTAAAAGCAATGCCTCCTTATGTTTAGGCACTGAATCATACTCCCATGTCAAGGTCAACCTGTTCTTGACGTGCTGCCTGCAGCTAACAGGGGCAATCCTCTATCCTGTATCTTGCTGTGCCCATCCAGCCTCTCAAGGTTGAGTATGAACAACTAAGGAATCCCTGGGTCTTGCCTCTTTGATCAGTAATTCCCTGGGTGTGATCAGTGAAGGACATCCCTGGCTTTCCTTGATGGTCAGAGGGGAGAAGGGAAATGAAGAGCTCAGCAGTGGCCCTGATGCAGTTCCATGAGCCAAATGATGATGGTCTCCCATGGACGACATGCATTTCATCCTAAGTGTTGTCATCACACAGATCAAGAGCTGCCCCTTCAGCCTCCTGTGCTCTCCAGGGGGAGCTTGGGCAGCTCCTCAGTGCACGTGCAACCTCAGCTGGGTGGCAGGAGGGTGGCTTGAGGGGGAGAGACCGCATGGCGTCCAGGGCAGTGCCGGCAAGCAGATGGGACTAAGAGCTCTGACTTACCCAAAAAGCCAGTGGATCTTCAACATGCATGTCTGATACCGCTGCTGTCCTCCCAAGGTTTGGAGGACTTTGCTTGGACATGCCTGCCGGTCTGAGCTAAAGAGAGGTGGGGGCAAAGCCCTTTGCAGCACTCAGGCCATGAGAGAGATGTGAAGAGCTGAAAAAAGGGAGCTAAAATCTTCCTTTTCAAGAGGATCTGCTCAACCTTTTCATTTTCCTGCCAGCTGTTAAGCCTTCTCTTCCCTTCTCCATCGCATTTTCCCGCTCATAATTATTTCATCAAATCAACTTCTCTCTTTTTCCTCCTGAAAGTTTCAAACTGCCCAACCCCACTCTGTGATAAATCTGTCTAAAAGCACAGCTGCTTCTGCATCCCTCATGCCTTGGTGCCTGTTTTTATTGAGTGCTTTCTATTAAACATATATATGTATACATAAATATATATATTTTATGTGCCTTTCTTTTCCTCCCAGTGCTATTTTCTTTCCACTGTCTTGTTTTTGCTCCCTCTCTGGCCTCATATGGCCATTTGTCACTCTTTGGATGTTTTTTCTTTTATCAAGATGTTTTCTCCTGGAATGTTTCCCGCCAACGCAAGCTGTCTGGCCCATTAAGTTCTTGAGTTCAGCTGACAGCCTGTATTCCAAGTCCCATTGCCTTGTGATACTGAGTGCTTCTGAGATGCAGGAATTGGTTGGTAAAATAACCTAGTCACATGCATAATGGGAAGAAGAAATACTGTTTCAGGGTAAAGAAGATAATAAATTTCTAATCTGTGCTTATGTACCTCTCTCTCTGTTTTTCCCCCCTTCCTCTTGCATGACAATCTGATAAATGGTTGTGAAAGTTTGACTGTTTCTTAACTGGAACTTTATTGAAGGATTTGCTGCTGCAGACAAATTTGTGTTAAATTTCTCACAAACACACTAAAGACCCCAATCCATTGTCATTTGTGAAGATCGATTGGGCTTGTGTCCATATTATCGACACAGACAAAGGGCTTTGAAATCTTTGTTTAAGCACTCAACTGGTGCCATGAATTATCAGTATTTAAATTAGCAAGTTTGCATTTGAGGATTCATTAGGCTTCCGTGCTAATTGGGTCTTGCTAATGATGAGAGCATCGTTAAACCGACGTTGTCCCGCCATCTTGTTAGCTGACAATTTAAGGGATCGTAAAAGGCAGCCAGCAGGGAGGCTGCATGACTCCAGAGGTTGTTAATGGCTCTGGTGCTCATTCAGCTCTGAGTTGGTGGTTTGGTGCCAGCTCAACATGTGTCTGTGTCACAAAAATAATTGCTGCGGTCGATGCCATGCTAAAGCGCTGCCAGAGGACATGCACGGGGCACGAGGTGATGGTTTCTCGACCCCGTAGAGCTGAGGAACGCTGCTGCGGATGCTTGAATGTCTTTGCTAATGATTTATATGCAGACAAACCTGAAGCCTCTCCGGATTGAGAAGATGCAGGCTAAAAGGCCTTGGTTAAGGGGATCTTTGTCGTCGTCCACTGTCCAGCTGACCGCAAAACTTAAATCTTTAGCTCCTCTGTCTTACCCCCCAGGGTAGGGGACATTGCTATTAATGTGCACAGCAGAGGCGTGTGGAGGTTGCAGGTCCGAACCCCATGGAGAGCCCAGATGGGCGCAGCTACGTGCAGGTGATGGATGACCCTGTCTCCCCTGGAAAAGCTTTTTCTTACAGCTAATGCAGCCCCAGGGGAATCTGTCCTTCCATTGTCCGTCTGACGACTGCTGTGGATCATTGACCGCTGCTTAGCCTCTTCTTAAGATGAAGTGCTGCCTTCATGCTTTGTTAGCAGGAGGACTGAGAGCTGGGGCGTGCACCAGCTCTGTTACTGATTGCTTTTGTAAGGGGAAAAAATAGGCTGGGTTTTTGAGCAACAGCATTTTTAAATTTTGAGCCATGGTAGTTTTATGTTAGCGCAATTAATGGCATTCGACTGTGGTTATCTCCTTTGACACCTGGTTATTTGCAGACCTGGGGCACTCCTCACGCCGTTGCACCATGCATACAGCCTCCTCCGGATGGTCGAGTCCCAACAGCTGATGTAGCAAGAGTGCCAAGGGGCAAAGAAAGTAAACAAATTAGGTAGTTAAACCTCCACCTCGATGATTTAGTGATAATTACACATTGAAAAGCAAAACGAGCGGCTGTTTGCATAGCAACTGCAATATAACTACATTCTAATTACAGTTCTGTCACAGATGAAGCTGGCCGTTTAGAAAGCTCCTGTCCTACCTCTGTGTCTTCTCTGGTGTACATGCTCCATCCTCAGACGGTGGAGCAGGGGAAGGGGAAGTGCGGCAGCAGCAAATGGATGGACAAGCCCACCTCAGGGTGTAGGATGCATGATGGGGTTTTGAGAAGCACCTGAGCTGTACAGGGAACCCGCACTAGTGCAACAGGAGGCTGGAAGTACCCATGAACCCACTGCTGGAGGAGAAGATCTGAGTCATGGAAGGTCCCCCAGG
Source organism: Elanus axillaris (assembly GCA_026212715.1). Lineage (NCBI taxonomy): Eukaryota > Metazoa > Chordata > Aves > Accipitriformes > Accipitridae > Elanus > Elanus axillaris. Next base: position 40,258,615 of record JANZLQ010000078.1, read on the forward strand.
ATAGGGTTGGAAAAAGCAGTAGATGAAGGTGCCCCGGAGTAGGGCAGACCACATGCCAACTGTTCCTGCCAGCTGCGAAGGTCCAGGGAATGCTGTGAGGCAGGCAGTCCACATTTAGGGCAGAAAGGCTCAGAAACAGTGTGTGTGATTGTGGGGGGGGTTTCTTTTCTTTTTGTTTGAGTTTCCCTGTGGCTCAAAAGCCAAAGAATCGGGGCAGGAATTTCAGAATCATAGAATGGTTTGGGTTGGAAGGGACCTTTAAAGGTCATCTAGTCCAACCCTCCTGCAGGGATCAGGGACATCTTCAACTAGATCAGGTTGCTCAAAGAATATATGTGAGGAGGTGACTGAAAATCCATCAGAGATGGGTCAGGGCATGCTTCAGATGCATTAGGGAGTAGGTAATGAGCCTGAAAAAATACAGTACCTGCCAGCTGAGCAAAACCCATAGAATAGACTGTGGTGGATTTGTAATTATTAATGCCCACAGAACTTCCCATGGATGAGTTTGGCTCCATGGCCCATTTAGAGTCAAATAAACATGTTATAGATTCTCCCACAAAGTGCTGCATCTTCCTCTCCTTCTGCCAAGTGATCTGATTTCAGTGTCAACCTGACAGTGTCCCGCATATTCCTAAACTTTTCCTGGGGTCTCGATACAGAATAAAGCACCAAGATACTTAAGCAACAGCCTCCCCTTGACCTAAAGAGGGTAGAGATACAGTGGAGCCAAGCAGCCGAATGCCCCTCTCTATCAGTCCTGAGCTGAATCTTGTAACCAGCATTAGGTGATCAAGCTCAGAGACTTTAGGGGTCACAATTTTAATAAGGCAAAAATGAGAAGCTATGCAGGCTCATGGGCATCTTGTTCCCTCTCGGACCACTGGAGGAAGCAGAGATATCCGTGCTGTGGGGAGGATGGTGGATCTGGGAAGGAGCCATATGGGAGGAGAAGCTGGAGGATGGGGGGACCCAGGACATCTCCAAGTACAGTATATTGGGGACAGTTGGCCAAGGCCTTTAATTGTGCAGGCTCTGGAGTCCTGATTGCAATTTATCACAACCCGGCACAGATGTTGAAAATAGGGCAGATGAATCATGCCCTAAAAGTGCCTGTTTCTGCTGACTACAAAGGGAGCCTGGGGTGACTGGCTCTGCTGGAAATGTCTGCATTGTGGATATATGAAGTCAGGTGAGAGAAATCCCACATGTCCCACTGCTTCATCTCTGTTTCTTACCTGGAACAGTCACTTTTCAAGATAAAAGGCTGTCCCAGGCTCCAGGGCTACTTAATCCTGTACTGAGCTGCTTAAATAAATGACAGCGGTCAGCTGGGTAGAAATTCCTGCAGACTTGTTTGCAAAGTTGAAGTCAATTTTGAAGCAAGGCTGTTTTACTTTAGTGCAGTGGACAAGAATTCAACAGAACTTTTGGAGCTAAATTAAAGGGGTTTAGTGCAGCCAACAGGGAAACGAGTGATGCAATCGGCCCACTCTTCCTCGTCTTGCTTATTCTGAGATTAAATTCAAACTATTGTATTTCACCCTGACAGCTTGCGCTTCCCACAAGTTCTTGTGCTGACTACACATATTTCCCTTTTGAGAATTATTGTGGGGGTAATGGGAGAAATTTGGGTTCTTATCTCTCCTCTACCCCAAACAATCAAGTCCTGTGCCTTCCCAGGAGCAAGCAACTCATCTGAAGGTTTTCCATCAAATTGAACCCCAGGCAAATTGTTGATAAAATGATATGTTTAAATGTCATCACATTGAACCCCAGGCAAACTGTTGATAGAAATAATATGTTTAAATGTCATTGTTAAGTTTTGTTGTTATCAACCTGCTAGGAATAGCAGCCTCACTCACACTAAAATTTGCAAACTGAAGGAGACATCAATGAATTGGTTTCCTAAGTCTTCTGTGTGACCATAAAGCTCAGAGTTTATGCTGAAATGAATTAAATTTTGGTCAATAGTGAATTGCTTTGTTTTTTTCCTGCAGAAGGGAGGGGTTTGAAAAAGGAAAGAGGAGAAACTGCAAGAAAATCGGCAGCTGAGGCCAGTTTGACCATGCAGGTTTGACGACAGCATGGGTTGTGATGTATAGACTTGTGCAGTAGGAAATGGACTGGAGCCATGACGGAGCATCTGTCAGATGATAACTTGCAGTCATTTGCAATCTGTGCTGGAGGCAGACCAAAGGCCTGAGCCAATGCTTCGAGTTATCCAGGCCTTTTCTCTGGGTCTTAACTCCATCTTCTTTGCATCCCATAGAATAAGACTCTTCTGCTGCTCTACTGTAGTACAGCAGTGACATCCAGGGGCCATTTCATTTCCTGTTGTGATCAGCCTACTGATATCCAAGAGCATATGTACCTGAGCCAAAACCCCACCGAAGTCGCTTGGAAAGATCCCCATCAATGTCAGCAAGCTTTTGATCCATCTGTTTTACTCCATGTTTTTTAACAGTTAGCAAAAAAAGAGCTTTCGTGCCCAATTACCTTGGTTGCTGCCTTTTTGGCTGAGTAATCTAAGCAAAGTCTCCTTCAGTCAGCCTTCTGTTCAACACAGAAAGTGACTTTGTGTGCTGTGATTCACCCAGTCCTACCACATCTCCCAAAACCAATGACTGATAGCATTAGCAGTATGTCTGTCTGCATCTCTTGGATCACACCAACAGTGCAGCCTCAAGCTTTTGCACCAAAAGCTAGTCCTATTTACTCCTCTAAGCATGGGGTCAGCAAACTACTGAGTCAAAGGCAATCAGACATGATCTTAGTCACCTTGATGAGCAGTTGGCACTAAAACCTGGCAACCTTTAGTCATGTTGGATGATGGGTGGTCATCTGGATGTGGTAGTGGAAACCTGACCTCAGCATAACTGGTTAAGATCTCTCACCTGGATTTAATCTGAATTTCTTAGACTCCATCTTGTTATAATTTTTCTTGATGTCATTTCCAGCATTTCTACCTGTGCAGATGGTGGTAAACTGGAGTAAAGTCACTTCTTCATTTTTTTCTTGGATATATTTTTTTCACTCTAAAGCAGGTTTTCAATGCCTAAAATCACTCTGGCAGGATTTCTCCAAATCTCTGCTCTTTCCTTAAGATCTTTTTTTGGACACGTGAACATCAGGACTAGACATAACTTTTCAGAAATGGTCTCACTAATGCTGTTTACAGAGATAATATCACTTCAGCATTCCCACTTCATATTTGCCGGCTGTGCAGCCAAGGATTACTCCAACCTTCTTGGCTGAGGCGTTGCTGGGAGTTCATACAGGAGCAACGGCCTACCAGGACTGTTCAATTCAGCTCTGAGTCACTACTTTCCGGGATGTATCCCCCCATCTCCTAGGTGTGACCCACATCCCTTGCTCCAAAACTTCTGACTTTTCCTATGGCCATACTGAAATAAGTTGTTCCATGGTTTGCTCTTCAGCCATCAGCACCTGCCTGCACAACCAGCCTGCACCCATTGCTACTTACCACCAGTCCCATTTTCATACCGTCTGCAAATTTGACCAGCTCCCTGGGATTCTTTTTGCCATTCGCAAATAAGGGGCTGCTGCTTTGTGGTTATTGGATCATTCTCCAGCTATTTGCTCTTTGCATTTTTCTTCCTCCCACTTTCTCTCAGCTTACATTTCACCGCCTGTGCTTTTACTCCTTTTTGCTAACATCAGTCCGGTCTGTTTTTATTTTCTAAAGGTGGCTCGTTTGGCTCAAATCACCGCACACAATAGCAGATGTTTGGGTTCGAAGGGAGGTGTAATGAAAGAGGATCACACTGAGAATGAGAACATGCCCTGCACGTCTCTGCTCTGTGTAGACCAGATATGCACTGCGTGGCCCAACGTGACAGTCATCCTGCATTGAAAATAAGAATATGAAAATATTCCTCAAAACAGAGTTGCATAAAGCTACCAGAGGTGGCTCTCCAAAAATCCCTTATTCCCCCCCAAAAAAAAAGTTTTCCGATGGTCCAGTAACCTTTTTGATAACCCTTTCCCTGGTGTACCAGAATACAAATAAATAGGTAGCAAAGGAAATACTTTGGTACAGGCTTAACTGCAGCAAGGTGAGCACTTTCTCCTTTTTCATTTTTCTCCTTTTCTCAGCTAGCAGGCTTTTTTTTTTGGGGGTGGGGGTGGGGTGTTCCCCAGGTAGGACAGGGCAGGCTGGAGAGCTGGACTGAGCGCTCATAGGAAAGAAGTTGAAGAACAAGTAGAGATTTTGCACCTTAATTCCTGGTTAAGGTGTATTGGGCAGTGAGAGGATGAACCGAGGAAAAAAAAAAGAAATTCTCTCTATAAAGAACAGGAGCTTTTTACCCAGCTTGAATGGAAACCAGCAAAAAGAGGCCTCTCACCAGAGTCTTGTTAAATGCACAGGCAGAGGTTGGGGTTTAGGGTTTTCTCATGAAAAATTTATTTGTATTCCTCAATTTCAGCCATTTATAGAGCTTCTTCCCCATGGCACCAGAGAAGTTCATAATCTTTTAATGGTTGTAAAATCATAAAGTCTGTGCACATTTGTCTTTTTCCCATTTTGCAGTTGGAGAGCTGAGACAGGGCAGCCCAGCGTCCCACAGACAGCCGATGGCAGGGAGATGCATGAGCAGAAGTTGGTGCTATAACTGCTGCACCGTCCTCCCTCTTTGCCCGACTGACCCTGCAGCAGTGCATGGCAGGGGGTGAGATGCTATAGATTGTCTCTTGATTGGAGACTGAACCAAACATTTCAAAGGAGTAGTCTTCTGTTTAGAACCAGCACTTCTTTGGATCTGTTATGCAAAGGATAAAAAGCTTTGCAAAACAGCCAGCATGATTATTCATGACTACTCATTTGCAGCAGTGCTTGTTTTCCACGGCAGTGCCAATGAGCTCACCTGAATAAAGATTTAGGGGGGAGAATTGATAGCTGAAGGTTTTGCACAAGCAAAGATGTGGGCCAGCACCGTCCCTTTGCACAGGGCACTTGATGCATCCTGCTAGACCGGAGACCCCATCCCCATCCCAGTGCCGGTCCTGCCCCTGCCATGCCCTTATACAGCTGTACTGTGCTGGCTGGCACAGCAGAACTCATCCCTGCTTGTTTTATTTACTAGTATGCACATAGGGAAGGGTTTGGGGGCAAACTGGGTTTCTGAAGGAAGCTCTTGATGGATGGGTGCACCTTATGGGGTGTGAGGATTCCTACCAAAACAACCTGAAGATCTATGCCCAAGGCTTATGTGGCAGTGCTGGGGATGGAGCCCACGGAGGTCCCAGTCTCACTCAGGACCGTTTCCCAGCAGGCAGCCTGTCCTGTCCCCTCCTGCCCATCGCTGCCCTCCCCAAACTCCAACCAGCAGGCTGCAGGGACTGGAATTTCCTGACTCCCGAGACCTCGACTGCACTGCCTTAACACCCACTGAAGTCTCCCTTGCTTCTCCCTCCCCACTCCACCACCACCACCCCCCC
>JANZLQ010000078.1:40271535-40296263 GCA_026212715.1 Elanus axillaris
AGGAGAGGAGAGGAGAGGAGAGGAGAGGAGAGGAGAGGAGAGGAGAGGAGAGGAGAGGAGAGGAGAGGAGGGAAGGGGAAAATTAAAGATTTGCCAGAGATTTTAAAAAATATTGGTGGGAAGCAAAATGCACATCTTAAATGTACTGCTTGCGTTTTCCCCACTGCAGGGGCAGCTCTGGCTGCCATGCAGGGCAGGACAGTCACTGCCTTTGTTATCTTTCACTTGGGTGACCTCCTGGTCACTCCAAATGTCACAGCAGCCTGTGGAGCTGCGCTCCCCCAGCAGTCCCTTCTGGAGGAGGGGGACACTCTCACCGGATGAGAATCTTGGCTTCAAACACCAGAGAGCAAATTGGTGTCAGAAACGTCATAGCCACTGGGAACAAGAGGGAGAGCGGGTGCAAAGCTGGGGGCTTGGTCTCAGTGATCATTATTAATCAGCATACCCAATACTAATACTCCATGGACTGCAACAGCAGCCTTAAAGGGCCAAAATACCCCCAAATCACCTTAAACACCATCTTTGGAAATAGAGGGTTTCTTCACATTGCCTCACTGTCGGACTTTGTACCCAACATACTGATAAAACCTCGAGCTACACAAGCAACGCACAGTAGAGAGCGGGGTCTTTCCCAGGCGGTGCTGCTTTATTTTGTGGTTGACATTTAGCTGTCACTGAGATAGGCACATTACAACCATGATAAGATAAATATTTGCTCAGCATGAAGAGCTGTCAATAGGTGAATTGGCTGGCATTACCTCCAGCATGTCTCACACAGCATGAGTGGGGATGCACGGGCTGAAGCCAGGAAAATCCCAGTCTCTGACCGCTCACAAGCTATTAAAGATACCAGTTACTCATCTGGGGAGTCCGTCTTCTGCCTTAAAGCTCAGTTTGCCTTGTGACCAGCATTGATTTGAAAGTATCAGCTGCTGGACTCATCTACCTAAATCTGTTGAAATCCCGATGGAGCTGTTGATGGAGGCCAGGACACACTTTTCCATCTTCCAGCAGAAATTCAAAATGGACCAGATGAGTTAGGATGTCTCCAAGGTGCCTCTTTCCCTCCATGGCCTGCCAAGATGTCTGCTAGCTTCACACAATGTTTGGCGTGGTGGAACATATACTACAGCCCTTAAGTATGTCCTAATCATTTGTCACCATCCCTGTTGAAAAACCTGCCTCCTTCCTAATGCAAATTCACTTGGACCTCAGCTTTCCAACTCTGCTACTGTCACATTTTTCTCCGATAGATTAGGCAGCCCTGTATTCTTACCCCTCGGAGGCAATCCTTAGCTGTAGTCAAGTCCATTCCCAATTTTAGCTTGTGTTTGTTAACCCTCTCCCTCTGATAATTACCTCCAGCTCTCGGATTGTTTTGGTGACTCACCATCCCCAACTTCCCAGCACTGTTTTTAAGGGGAACTTGGGAACTTTGTAGTACCTGTTTCATTAACTCCCTGCATGGAAGCAACCTTACCTCTTCATCCCTCTTGTACTGACTCAGCCCTCCACCTCCAAGATGAAACCCATCCCTCTGACCCTCCTTTGGGGTAAGCTCATGGCCTGCTGCTTGTGAACGGTGATCACTTTATCTTTTTGCGCTGTCACCCTCATGACCAGATGGGACTGTCCTTCCTTTGAATGTCACTATCTAGTAGACACTGGTCCCAAGACAACCACTAATTTTTCGTCCAGCATTGAATTCATCTATAGCCACCATACTGAGGTCCTCAACTGAGTGATTTCATTTTCATTGCATGATACTGCATGTTCAGAAATGACCAGCTGTGTTTTTAGAAACACTAATGCCATTCTCCTATTACAGCTTAGGTTTCTCAGACTGAAATCTCTATTAACCAAAGCCTTTTCATTTCTGCTTATTAAAGGCTGGAGCTCTTCTCCACTTGAATTCAATGGCTCATAACGGATCCCCACCACTACCCACTCTTGGGTAATGTTAGCTCAAAGATGCAAAGGCATGAAAGACTCTCTCGCTCTGAGCTATCAATAAATCTTAAATGGAATGTGGGTTTTTTATTAATAAGTGTCCTCTGCTCCCTTTCCTCCCTTCCATCTTCCTCCACATGTAACAGCCCATTACTGCAGCACTCCACTCGCCTGAATCCCTCATTTGTCACCCCAGACTCCACACAGTACTATATAAGCTACTGAAAAAGCTCTGCTTCTCTGTCACATCACTTCAATCAGCTCTTGTCACACGAAATCTGGATTTGTTTTGCATTTGCCTGCTTTACTCCTGCCGGTTTCATTATCAGTTTAACACCTTTTTGCTTGAGTTTTCTAGTCTCCAGTCAAAGAAAGAAACAAAAAAACTTTCCTACCCAGGCTTGCTTTGCTATCTGCTCATCTTTGTCTTCTTCCATGAAACCAAAACTTTCCGCTGCATATCACAGAGGAGGCAGCTCGTGCCAGTATTTTTTGCTTTCTTTCTCAATCTTTGAGAATAATGTCCCAGCTGCTCCCCCTCCAAATTATTTCTTCTGCAGACTCGCAGGGTCTCTGAAGTCTGTGCTGACCTGCACAACTCCATGTGATACTCCATCTGTTGTTGACTTCTATGTGTTTACTTACTAAGGGGAAAACTGAAAACGTGACTTCAAGATCTGGCCAGTGTCACTGTCATTCCTCAAAAATAAGATCTGCCGTGGATTGAGCTCTGATTTTGATCTGCTCAAGCCTGCTCTGGTTCAGGCCCAGGGATGCTGACTGAGGAAGGACCTGTGAAGTGCCTCCTGGGCAGTGCTTCATCTTGCGTGGGGCCACCTCAGTCCGTGGAGAACCAAGGGTGCGAGCCAGGAAGGAACAGCAGCAGTCTAGTGTGCACAGCCACCAGCAGTGAAGTTATAGCTCTTAGCTCAGAGTGGTCCCCAGAGTATCTGTTCTGTACCCCCTGCCCCACCATGGGGTACAAATCACTTCCCAGCATGGGCATCATGGTGGTCACCCTCCCCAGCCGCAGGAGAAGCAGCTCTCCAGAACAGACCATAACCCACTGGTTTGAGCTTGGACCAGTACCTATGAACCTGTTTTAATGGGAGTCAGACCCCGATATCTCAGCATAACCAAGACTCTGCATTCAGATGCAGACTGGATTGAAGGTATGTCTGGATTTATATGTACATAATTCTCTCTCTGTCTCCATATAGACATACATGATGCCAACAGCTGGACCTCCAGTTCAAGTATATTTATAGATATGCGTATACGTGCATGGCCAGTGAGGTGTATTAAAAACAGTTTATTTCAGAAATAGCATCATTTTTCCTGGCGAAGGAGAACAGCTTCTCTTATTTTCTGTGCCACTTGTATTTTTGGGCTTAGTGAGGCAAAATGCCAAGGAGCGACAGCATGTTTACCTAAGAGCAGCTAAAAGAGCTGTGTAGCAATCAAGGTATTGAGTGGGTTGGGCTGAAAATAGATCAGCTTGGAAAGACTTTGATCAAAAATGTTCAGCAGGAGACTGGGTGGCCGTGAGCTCTTGTAACAACCTCTTCAGCAATATATCCCCAACTTGCCGAAGCTGATTAGGTGCAATGCTTTTGTGCAGTGTGTTCGTGGTCTGCCTTGCTGACTCACTGCGCCATAGTTACCTCCAGCTGTGGGGGCTGAATTGTCCTCTCCTATCCTTTGAGGTTTAACTTTCTAGGTCAACATTGAGGTGGAGGCACGTGGAGGATCCCCCTGCACAAACACTGAACAGGGTGCATGCTCCTTCCTCCAGTCAACCCTGAACCTTATCATGAAATGCAATTCATTATTGGGAATGTGATCTTTTTTTTTTCTGGGAAAATCTCCTTTTAAAAGGTGTTTGTGGCCTCACTGGGACATCACCGAGTCCTTCACCTCAACCCTTCTGGGGTAATTATTTTGTTTAACACCTTGAAGCTTTCCTAAGCTCCCACTAAAACAGGCTCCAACCCTTTTTCAAGCTGATAATGTTTTGCCTCTTCCTTTCTTGGTGAGCAGAGGTGCTCTGCCCTCTTCCAAGTCTAACCTACTCGTGTGATTACCAAAGTATTTGCCTGCAGCTTCACATATCTCACTTTATACAATAACTTGTGCCAGCTCTCCTTTCTGGGCATGTCTACATAGCTATTTTGGCCCAGGGTCTAGGTCTGGCATGTCTCTTGGCATCCTGACAGTCATGACAGATTACAAAAGAAAGTGTTCAAGCTCTTTCGGTGGCTCCAGGAAAGCTCTCACCCTGTGATAGGAGAACATAAGCACAGCCCAGGCTCTGGCTTTGAAGGTGTGGGTATACAACAGGTCTAGTCACAGGCCCTGGGCTTACGTCCAGACAAAATGAAAAATATCGTCATGTCTCTGTAGCACTTTGTTTGGAAGTGTTTCCGGTCCTTAATTGCTTTATTTTGTAGCACATGGCTTAGGACATTGTTATTTTCTTTGGAGTTTTCCAGTTGCAAACATCAGGGAGGTCTGGTCACTGTGTAGGGCTGGGAGAAATTTGCCTACCAGATGCAACACTGTAAAACCAAGGGCTTTCCTCAAACTGCCAGCAGTGGAGCTTGTTACAGACTTCTGTAGCTACTATTATCATGAAAACCACGGTTACTTCAGGACTTTGCATTTCCAGAGCTGCCAGACCCTTAGTTCTGTACGCCATCAGTGGGAAGAAATAAAAGCACCACGTAAGAGTAGTTTCAATGGGGTCCTGCAGCTCCCCACCAGCTGCACAGCACGCCAGGTCCATCGCTGTTCTGGATGTTCTGCTCACACACATCCCCCCAGCCCCGTTCATGTTTAAGGGTTTATCAGACTCCATAGGAAGTGGTTTGAATGTGATCCAAGCAATTACCTGAGGTTTTCCAGTCTCGTACGTCACATCTGGCACAACTAAGCCAAGGGTGTCAGGGCTGCTGGCTCCACGTCTCTTCCTCCATGTCATACATCCCAGGTCTTCTAATGGCTGGGGTAATATTTTAGCACCCTGTAGGAGGCTTAGAGACCAAATTACTATTTGAACACAGTTATACTGGCCATGCAATTCTCCTGGTAGATCTTGAAAATTGCCTTGCTATCCACATCCGTCCTTTCCTGGATCAGCTAACAGCACAAACCTCATTGATTCCTATACACACTGCTGTATGCCTACAGCTCTGAAAAACTCAGGGAGAAAAAAAACCCCACAATTCTCAGCACATTTGGGTTGAAAAAGAGGAAAAATTAAAAATGGCAGACCTTTGCAGTGCCACTATTTTCATCCTGGGCTCATGATGCTGTGCTGCTTTCCTGCCCTCTAGTAAAGCTGAATAGATTTCCAAGCACACAAGCGGTACGAGGACCAGCGGCTCGCTGGCTGACTTCTCACCAGAGAAACCTGCTGATGGCAGCAAGTCTGTGACATCTCCTAAGTGAGCCCAGAGGGGCTTGGTCCTCAGCCTCAGGAAGCAGTGGGCTGCAGTTTTACGGAAAACAAATAGCAATGAAATATTCGACCTTCCAGTGTCAGTCTGAAGGTCCTTTCTGCCCAGTGGGGAAGGCAGTAATGGGACTCTTCTGTCCAGCAGTGACTATAGACAGGGTTGTGTTTTCTCCCGCACACCCTTTAGCTCAATGTGAATGTGAAAGGAAATTTCAGCTTGGTATGAAGGCCAAGCACAGGTTTTAGCTTATGTCTGAATATTTTAGGGGCTGTCTTTTAGGACACTCCTTATACTGCTGAATCACAGCCCAGGCACTGGGGTTGGAGAAATACTGGTTTAGGGGAGATGATTTCAGAAATGGAGGTAGAAGGTCAGAGGCATGGTATTACTTCTACCTGAACTTGGCTAGTTACTGTAGATAAGGTGATGGTCCTCAATTTGTTAAATCAGGTAATCTGACCTTAAATTTAAGCCCATAGATGCAGCCATGGAAAAAGCATTTCCAGGAATAGGCTATTTATCCTGTAGCTGTGCACAGAATTACAGCAAGGTAATAACTCTGGGACATGGTGTAGTTCTCTCTGGTTGCTGTGCATTTTGGATGCTCAAAAGAAGCCTTTTTTTGTTCTTTCTTTTATTTTATTTTATTTTTTTAATGCTAACATTGCAATTCCCCTACTTGCTGATTCCAAGGGTTTCAGCTTTAAAATGAAGAAAACTAGTGAAACTGGAAATACATTAGTGCTGTCTCAGTGGTAAAGGTACCTGCCAACATCCCAGCACCGGTCTGATCATAGCACCCAACTTTTAGCTTCTCTCTGCAGATGGGCTGCTGGGACTGACTGTTCATCCTTATGGGCAAAAGTACTGTATACAGTGCATCAAGTACAAAAAGTAGATACCTCTGTGGTACAGCTGACTGGCTGTAGAGATGCTTTGTTTCAACATGTGATGGGGACACTGAAGCAGTCCATTGCCCATGGCTCGGGGGCTTGATTCTGCTCATAGCCAAGATCCCCAAAGATGCTCAGTGTCTGTTATCCCTAACAGTGTCATGCCACTGAAAATCCCAGGTACCAAATAATCCCTGCATAAGCAAGAACAGACATCAGCCGACCAGTCAGCTCCTCCCTTGTTTGCATTCAATGTGCATTTATAAGCAGGCAGAAATAAAATACCGTGACTGGATAATACTCTCTTGAAGACCACGTGTATTTCATATCACCTCAGCCTAATGCCACATACAAAACTTGCCTGCAAACCTGGGAAAATCATTTGCAGGGCTACCAAAGCTCAAAGAATAGCTCCAGTCGAGGGGTCTTTATTCTTTGGGTTTTCCAGGCAAGGCTTACATAGGTGACATAGGGATCATGTTATTTTTCAGGAGAGAGTTTCAGGGAGGACAACTGGTGGATACTGAAAGCAGTTTTGTGTCCTGCCACTGCAGGACACCTGGGTCCCTATGCAAAAATACCAGGAGCCTATTGCCTCTTTCTGGTCACTGGGAGAGAGTCAAGAGCTGACTCAGTTCTTAGGAGCCTGCACAAGTGGCCTGAAAGTGAAATTATTGCTCCCTTTAATTCCAGCAGAGATGGAAGCGAGGATCTGTACAGCCCCTCGGTGCACCTAGATCCGCTATACCTTTAAGTGCAACACTTGCAGCTCTCCTGCGTGTGACCTATTTAGTGCCTTTTCCCCTGTGACAGGCACCTGCCCACCCTCCAGGCTGCTCCTCCTGCTTGTCTCCGGCTGATGCTGGGCTGCCATAGCCCAGCTTTGCCTCTCTCTTACGTGGATCCAGAAGCAGGGATAGGAAGACCTTGAAGAGTGTCTGGGACCTCCTCTGATCTGCCTTGTTCTTGTAGCTCAGCAACTCCCTCATTATGCCCCTATTTTATTCCCAGCCCTCATACCAGGGCTTATATCAGCCTTACATGACCCTCACAGCAGGGAAAGCTTTCCTCAAAGCTCCCATATAGCCCATAGACTGTCCTATCAGGTCCACAGCAGGAAGAAATGTCCACTACCTCCTCACCCGATTTGTACGTCTCCAGGTAAATTAAAATGATGGCTTTGACTCATGCTGACTTTCTAGCTGCTTCCACGGTGCCCACATTGGTGTAGAAGTATGGAAAATTGGGGGGTTGCCATAGACTGTTACAGGTAACATATCCAAAGAATTCATCAGCACCTTGGGAGAGTGCTGGCTTTTTAACATCTGTCCCAGTAGTCCCTGGCATTTTTGGCAGGAAATCAGGCAGATGTGATCAGGCTATTTCTGTGTGTGCTTCCTATTCACCACTTGTTGACTAGGTGATCATACCTGACCTCGTTTGATGGTACCTTTGCAGTCCTGGAGGGAAGCCTACAAGGTTTGTGCAAACCGGCAGCCAGGTAGAGAGGGGAGGGAAAGGGAGAGAGAAGGGAAGATCTATTATTTTTTGGGCACAAGAACCCATCCAGGGGTTCAACCTGAAGTCTTACATCCAGGGAAGGCATTCCTCTAAACACCAGTCATGTGGCTTCCCAAGGAGCAAGGGGGTCTGTTACCTACCCCAGTATCTCCACTCACTGTATCATCTCAGGCTGGTTTGAACTGGGGATAAGACCTGGAGAAGAGCTTCTCTAGCTTGAACCAAGTCCTCACCAGCATCCTTGTCCTGCAAGACAACCGAGACGTTAGGAGCCACTGGCAGTGATTTGAAGTCTGATGACTTCAGCTGTGGGAAAATGCGTGTGTGCACGTGTGTAGGTGGTGGGTGTATGAGCTGCTTCACAACCAGACCCTGTCCCTGGTACATCAGGCTTCAATTTATGTGTTTTGTTTTCGTGTAGAGCAGCTTGTCTGTCCAGGTGAGAGCACAGTTAGATGCCAAGCCAGGCTGCAGGTACCGAGGGGATGGGAAAGAGCAGCCGTGGGCAAGCAGCAAGCATTCAACTCAGACCATCTGCTGCTGTTGGATTAATCTCTAACCTGTGCTCTCAGCTGGCCAAGGGCAACTTGCTAGGCTGAATTTATATCTCTAGCTTCAGGTTACAGCCTGGCATGTTAAAATAAACCAGCACTGACTTTGGGTTAACTTAAAAAGCTGGGCTGTAGATTAGAGATGGAGAAGAAATCGTAGAAGGAGCTGTACACAATCACCAGTGTGAGGAGGAGAAAATCTCATGCTACCAACAGCTTGAGCATGGCCAGGGCACCTCCCTGAGAAAAAGGAAAGGATGGAGAGGCCCAAGACAAAGGGGTGGCTGAAAAGAGGCTTGGAACCATGAGCAAAGGCACTCTCCTTCTCCTCTGGGATCAAACATTGTGTGCTCTGAAGAAGCAAATTTGAACCATTGTTTCTCTTGTTACCATTGTTTGTTTTGTTTTCTCTTGCAAACCATCCTCTGCCAGAGAAGTAGTAATCCTGAAAACTTGGAAGTATTGTGGAAGAAGGAGGAGAATTTTTTTTTTTTTAAATTCCCTTTTTAAAAAAGGGAATTTAAAAAGTAAAATAATCAGATGTTTTCTCTGCCAGGGAAAGGTAAGAACAGAAAGAGAGGAGAAATGAAAAGATTTCTCCTAGCTTTGTTGAACGCTGGGACAGGAGCAGACAGATGAAAAGCACTAATAAGAAAAAGTAAGTTTGAGGAGTGGACTTGAAGGCTGACTTATTGCTTATCTGATTCCTCTGCAAACCTGGCAGTCTCTCAGGATGGTTTCAGGTAGCATCTGTCCGAGTCTCCCAGCTCATCTGCTTTTGGGTTTTGGGTGTGTTTGAACTAAGCTAAACCTGCCAGTCATTTAAAGTTTGCTTTTACATACACGGAGGAGAGCTGGGCTGGTTGGACTGAGCATTACAAAGCCTCTTTCTAGGAAAGAAGCTTTGCGCAACAGAAGGGAAAATAGGTCGTTGTCAAGGTTTAGGGCATTTGCAATAGAAAGTAAACAAGTGGTGTGGCATGGCTGGGTGAGATGGGAGGTCAGCTTCGCGCCGAGCAGGATCTGCCCCCTGCTCAAGACAAGCCTGTACTTGCAGGAGGGCTTGGCTGGGAGGAAAGTCAGCCTCGTATTTATGGCAGCAGGACTCGGATCGCTCCCTTGCCCTGATTCTCCGCGTGATCCCTGGCAAATCATTTAATCCCAGTGCCCTGTCTGGGTATGGGGAGGAATCATCACCCTGTGACACCCAAGGCTTTGGGTGCCAAGCTCTGTGGGGCACAGCTTTCACCTGGGTGTGATGCACCCAGAGCAAACGTGGCCATTGCCATCGCTGCGGAGCTGCTGATAGAGTGGGAGGCTAACAGGGATGGGAGGCTGGTGCCAGTGCGGTTGCACCAGCCATGGCCATGGCAGACCCAGAGCAGAGCCTGTCCCAGAGCCACTCAGATGCAGAAAGAAACAAAAACAAGGCAAAAAATAACAACCACTGTAAAAGCACGGCAAGTCCTTAAAAACGCCCTCAGGCATTCGCCAAGCAAAATCCCAGGGGAGCTCAGCAGCCTCCCTGGATGATGCTGAACCACAGCAAGTTACCTTCCCACCGTCCCCCTTATTGGGGAGCAGGGCTGGGGGGGATGCTGGGGCACGCACCCACGCATCGCCTGGCGCAAGAGGCAATGGACGGCTCTGTCCTCGCAGCAAGGGCTGTGGTTTCTCCCTTCCCAGGAGGGGACAGGCTGTGCCGGAGCAGAGTTGCGGCACCCGGGGGGCTGCGTGGGGGCTCTGGAGCACATCTGCCAGCCGCCTGGCCCTCGCCGCCAGCCCGCGAGTACATCTTGTTTGTGTTTTTCTGCGGAGCACACTCCCAGTGGGTTATGTCAGAGGTGAGGAATGCAGGGCCACCCTGTGTCATGAGATCAGACTTACATTTTTAGGCTGAACGCTTACCGTATTTGCTGGGAAGCAGCACGCAGGCGGCACGCGGGGCCCCGGAGGGGTGGGAGATACCCCATTGCCTCCATCCCTCTTTTCCAGCCCTCGCTCCAGCAGAGCCGGGTGGAGCGGATGGGGCCCGTCTGCTGGAACAAGCTCTCCCTCTGTTCCTCACAAGGAGCAAGAAAGGAAACGCAGTGAATTAACGCGAATGAAAAGGCAGCAGTGAAAGGCGGCCGGGCGCCATGCCAAGCGTTCGGAAAATGCTCGCGGAGAGAGGTGGTGGTGAGCTGCTCTCTGCCGCCGCTGAAGGCATCGGCACCCTGGATTGCCCCACGGGGGAAACTCATCCAAGCACCAGTACCCACAAAATATCAGCGTCCTAGGGGCTGAAAGCATGAGGAGAGACACGAGGCCATCCAGGGCAATCAGGGAGGCTGGGAAAGCTGGGCTGGGAGCTCTTGACGTGAAAGACATTTGCAGGGTCTGACCCAAAGCACTGCCCAGATCAGTGACTTTCCCCCAGTTTTTTTGCTGGGAGCCTACACTTACGTCCAACCTTTCTAAGATTTCTTGACTGCTCTTTAGGAGCCCTTCTGCTCGAGGAAAGCTGGTGTAAAATAACTCTGCTGATGTCTTGCAGGGTCACTGCACTGCCTGTTCCCTGGTTTTCCTACTTAAGACTCAGAGGATCCTTTGCCGCTCTGCTTCCCACCTAGGGCAGAAAGAGGGGACCCACTCTGATCCCAGTGCCACCACACAGAAAACCCACTGAGGCAGGGTCAGACTCTGGCACAGGGAAAGGCTCCCTGTCTCTGCTCTAGTGTGGATTTTGTTTTCCTTTTTTTTCTTTTTTTTTCTTTTCCTGAAATAGCTGCAGTAGTAGGTATCCTGAGATCGAAAAGCCAAAAAGCAAAGAGAAACCCTTCCACAGACCATGTCCAAACTGAACGCCACTGTTTGTTGTTCTTTGTTGGTTTTTTTTTTTTGCTCTGTTTTGCCTTATTGAGGGTTTTGACATGGTGCTGGTTTGTTCTGTGTCAGAAGGAAAACAAACCCTGAAATACCAAATTCTTTCACACAATGGACTTTCCTTTCTCTAAACATCCCTGTGAGATGGGCCTCTTGCAGTTCTCTCCTCTTCCCAGAACAAGAGAACAAATACTAGGAAATCTGGAGAGATGAACTGCACGGAGCTGGCTGCAGCGGAGGAGTGCGCACAAGCCCCACGTTACTCAACGTCTCCACTGCCGGCTGGTCCTTGCCCGGTGGGGGCAGATGAACCTCCAGAAAGTGTTGATGGTCCCTGTACTACTGGTAGTTTTCTGCTGTGCACCGCAGACTCCTTTTTGTGTCCTCGTGGGACGTACACAGGACAATTTCAGGTCCTTGCCTCTTATCCTGGACCCTCTGTCATCTACTACCCCTGTTTGTCATGTCACCTCCATGTGCAGTTCCAGACTTCTTTGGTGACTCTACCATAGTCCCAAAAGCCTCTTTGGGAAATTCCCCCTTTTGTGGCAAATGCTGGTTTTGGGGTCCTCTCTAGGCTTGCGGTCCTACAGAGGCACCCGAGAGTGTCCTGAGGAGATGAGAGAGGTGATGAGCAGGGACTAGCAGAGACCAGGAACTCCAAAGGAACCTTCAGACCCAGCACCCTCCCCTGGGCAAGAGGGTGGAGGTCCCACAAAACATGAAGGTGATGTGTTGACAGGAAGGGGCTGGTTCCTGCCTCGTAAAAAATGAGGAGGGAGAAGCTATTGTGTGGGATCCTTGGGAAAATGAGGCTTGTTTCATGCTTTAGGATGTTATCTTCTCTTTCTTCCCTCTCTCTTTGTCTGCCTTCCCTTTCATAAAGTTGTGCTTTGATAAGATTTTTTTGGTTTATCATTTGGGTGGAAGAAGATGGTCTGAGATTGGGTGTCATTTTCCCTGGATTTGGAAGGGAAGGAAAAGGGAGTTTGAGGCAGCATTTAGCAACAGCCCAGGGCATTGAACCAGGGCCAGAGAAGACCTGGAGAAGGGGTTGCAGGTCCACCTTGGCTCTTCCGGAAGACTTCTGTACTATAAATGACATAAAGAAAGGATCTTGGCTTTCATTAGATCTTTCAGGTCCCCAGCATGCTTTAAGGAACAGAAGTCATCATTAACAATGATTATATATATTTAAGCTTGATCTAAGTTCAGTTCAACTGCAGTGAACTCATTCACTTTTGGTTTACTCCTTCAGTTTGGGGGAAATACACTGACATTGCTTAGCAACCTTTAATCATTTTGGCAGAGAACAATAATCTGGGAAGGCCGAAGTTTGTATCTGTTACCCTGCCCCAGATGGTTACTTGATCTCCCAAATAATAAGTTATCTGGCCTTGCCATTTGCTTCTAATCAGCATTATTTTCCAAACTGCAATTGAGCATCCTGAAATCATAGAATCGTAGAATATCTCAAGTTGGAAGGGACCCATAAGGATCATTGAGTCCAACTCCCTGCTCCTCGCAGGACTACTATAAATGTGTATTGCTCGACTTTAATGTTCGATTATTACACGTTCCTCAGTGTGGCAGTCCACCATGCTATCTTGGGCAGATCTGAGAATATAAGGCAGTAATATCTCTGTCTGACCCAGGCAGGCAGTTGCTGGTTTGACTCGGTGCTGCTCAGCAGTGGGATGTGCTGCCCTGCCAAAGCAGATACTGTAGGTTCTTTATTTCCTAATTGTCACTTTTTCTATGACTGCTTCAAACAGAAACAAGGAGCACGGAAAGAACAGTGCTTCCCCTGTCAGGGATGGGGCGGAAAAGACAGAAAAAAAGACTAAAGGAAGAATGTGGTGAAAGGCACCACCACATCCAGGGGCTTGACTCTGATCTCACTTGAAGCAGTGTAAACAAGCAGGTTACAAAACCTAGGAGGTCTGACTGATGCTGGCACCAGAAGAACAAGGAAAACATATTTTAGACCAATTATGCTGTAGAATATATGTGAAATTTTCAAAGCATCTAAAGCCATTATCATCAAACAGCACAGTAATCTGAGTTTTAGGGCCAAATCTAAACACTAGGACCACAAGAAGCAGAGCTTCAACCCAGTGTAAAATGACTTTGTTTTCTTGTTTCTAAAGAGTTTGTATTGTTTGAAAGATTTCCTACTATAAGATCTCACTGCTGCTCTGCTAACCTCCCTGGTGGGACACCCTGCAGCTAGCCCAGACTCATCTCCTGCAAGCCTTCCGCCTATCTTCCTGCTCTCTGTACTCCAATTCTCTAGATAACTCCATCATTCCCTGCAAACTGGCTTGGATTTCCCCTTTTCTGCTAGATACTTACCCAGCCTTTCCTGACCTGCTGCCATATTTCCCCCACTTCTTGTAACCACCAGCCATGATAAAGCTCTGTGTTCATATTCAGGATGGGACTGCCCTTGCCTGTGCTCCTTCCTGTGAAACTCACTGGAAGAGCTTCCCACACACTTGGACTCTTGAGCAACTCAACTCACCTACACACATGAAAATGAGGTAGAGCTGGTAAGTCTGAGTGAGAGGCCCAAGCCAGCCTCTGTGGAGCAATAGGACAGGACCTGCAGGGACTTCTTGTTCGTTGATGTTCTCCAGGTTCCCATTAGGAGCCAGGCAGAGCTACCTGGCTTGCGCGGATTCAGCTCGCTGTCCGTCCTGGCCACCTCTCCACTGGTCACTGGTGCAGACTAGGAATATGGGGCTGCTGCTCCACTTCTACCCATGTCCTCTGGGGTAGACCTAGAGACTTGGAGAAGCATATAGTCATGGCTGATCTGTCTGAAGGCCAAGGACGCTGGGAAATATGCTAGCACCAATGGGGTACCCTGTTCCTACCACAGAGAGGTCTCTTGAGCATTATGTTAGGCTACATGTATTGCTCCAGGGTATGGCCAGTGATTCCCTGGAACATTGCTGTATTAAGGGGCATCAGGTATCCCACAGTCCCATGAGTAAGCCAATTGTCATGCCTCATGATTCATCTTTCCTGATCCCATAGAGCAGTGAGAGAGCCACAGAAGCCCTTGGTGGTTTTGGTTCTCCTCAGCTATGGTTCATTCCTTCCAGTCCTTCTTGCTCTTACATCCTGGAGGGCAAACCAGAAAAGATCACAGTACAGGAGCAACAATCAACATAGTGGTCTGTCTTCCTTTACACTAACCAAGTGCACACACCGTTGCTGTAAGCAGCTACCCAGGAGGAATGAGAAGACACCTGGGACATGCTCAAGGGTGTTGGTGTACTGCTGCACAAGCCACCCCAGAAAGGGGTATAGTAAGGGCTTCAGGCAGCAACAGCACAGTGACTTAATCAACTTCAGCAGGCTCTTTGCCAGGCATATCCTCTCCAGCTTGCGTTGAACTGACTGGCAATGAGGCGAGTCAGTGGCAGCCAACTCCAAATGACCAAGACTAGCCTGGTTTCAGTGCTCAGTAGCTGATTCATGTTTTGGTCTTCTGCCCCACCCAGTCTAGAGTGAGTTCAGCACGTCTCCCTGAGCTTCACTTTCCTGCTTTCAAGGCTCTCTCTTCTCCAGAGATCTTCCCACATTCGCAGCCCAACCCTCTGCCATCAGTCCTTTCTGGCCTCCTGGACTGGACACCATGCAAGGCAAGAGCCAGCAGCTTGCTGGCTTTGATTCATCATCATCTAGGAAAAATGCTGGCTGATCCTGCCGGCTCTGCTTCCTCTTGCACCATCTGCCGTTCATGATAGCTATCCCCAGCACAAAGACTCGGTGTTTATCTCCACCACCCTGTCTCCTGGGGAAAGGCCACTTTCTAGGGTCACTGTTCCTATCAGGCACTGCTGAAGATGGCATCTGGGAAGTGGAGCTGTGGAAATGGTGCCATGCCATGGCCTGACAATGCAATGGCATGCTGTCTCCTTGCTTTTTCCGAGGCTTTTGCTAAGGCAGTGGCTCAGAAACATCACCTTATCCTCAAAGCAATGCCCTTCACAAACCTCTCCACCAGGCATGAGCAGCCATGTGTCCTGGTGTGCTGGGGAACATGGCAGTGCTGGCTGCGATGGCCGGTGGGATGGACAGGCTGCCAGTCACCATGAACACTGCATCACGTGCTCTGGATTTGGCAAAAAAGCATGGCCATGGGACCATGGGAACACATATCCCACCAGCTTTGCACCACCAGGTAATGCTCAAGTTTGGTCTCAGTGACTTACTTTATGCTGAGTTAAGAATCAAACCCCAATGATTTCCCACAGGGCTCAGACTCCTGAATGATGTAAGCATTTGTGGTCCCTTTCCTTAAATAACTACAGAGTGGAGCCAAATGGGTTTTCTCTCCAACAGATGGGCTGCTGACAGGTGCTGTTGGAGGCTGAGAGATGGAAAATCAAAGAAGATGCCCTGACGTGGTCTGTCACTAGGTTGAAGAGAGAAATGCAGACAAGATCTGGTTTCCTTATTCTGCCAGGCTATTCAGATGCTCTAGCAGTACAATAACACAAACATTAATTTTTCCTCTCTATTCTGGTGGGTGAGGAAACTGTTATTACCTTGTCTTAAAGGCAGGAGAGTGGAACGTGTCTTAAAGATGGGAGATTGGGGTATGTCCTTCGGGACAACAAGGTTCTGCTTACATAGCACAGGTCCCAGAAGAGGCAGTGTTTTGTCAGAATGGCATTCTGTACAATAACAGAAAACAAAAGCTTTTCTTTCTCCCTAAATAAAACAGTTCTGTGTTTCCTTTGTGGTTCACTTTTAAAGGCTTGCTGAATTCAAGGAGGATGTGGTCACATTCATTGGAAACTCCAGATGCTACAATATATAAACACAAATCTGCGTTAAACTCACATTTTTGATGAATTAAATCTCATGGGCTTTCACTCTATTTTTCTTGCAGGGTAACGGCAGTCTGCTACAGTTTTCATGTCCCTTGGAGAGCATTTGCCCAATACCTCTGATAACTCCTCCTTGATTTCTTTGACAGGATCCAGTCTTCTGTTATTTACTGATGTCACGGTAATGTTATTTACTGATGTCACTAGGCTACAGCCTAGGAAAGAAGATCAACACAGTCATGAATTACGGGCTCTGCTGGTAGGACATTTCACTCTGATTGTTTGATTTTAGTGTGAACAAACTCCAGATAATTAAAGATGAGTTCAAGCTACAACACTTCTCTTCTGAATTGCCCGAAGTGGTAAGGAGTGTCTGGGTTGAGTACTTTAACGTGAGTCATTAGGAAGGTGAGATCCTTCAGCAAAACATGGATCTACATGTAGGTCTGAGTTTTGAAGAAGCCTACTATTATAGCAGTGCAGCTGTATCTCCACTCAACTTTCAGCAAAAAATCTCAGAATCACTAGGATGAAAACATCATGTGTTGTTTGGCTCTTCTTCAGCTTTAGGCATGGCATCCTCCAACTGGTCCTTCACCTGCAGGACATTTCCATCCCACCTACAACCTTCTGCTGCTGAGCACCTGAGGGAGGACAGCAGCATCCTGGCCTGTGGGTGTGTGTTTCTGTGATGGGAGATGCATGAGGGCACTGACCACTGGACATAACATGTACTGTCTCTGCAAAGGTTACCACCAGCACCCTCATTTTGTGCGTAGAAGCTCCAAATGTTACCTTTAAAGAAAAAAAAGAAGAGAAAAAAGAGGCCAGTCTTACTTTCTCCTTGAACAACAAAACTCTTTGACTCCAAGCAAAAGCAAACTGAAATCACTGCATTTCAAAATCGCTTTGGGAGATGATATATAGTGCTGTGGTACAACAGTGAGGGCGAGGGTGTCCCCCAGCACTCTTGGGCATGATTAGAGGAGTAACTTGAGCTTTTCCATCCGAGTGCACCATTTATTATAAATAATGACCAACTTTAATCAGAATTTACAGCCCACTGGAAGCCTCGCAGTACTGCTGTTGTCATCTGTAAGCACTGGAGCTTGGGGAGGAGGAAAGAGTAGGATGTGTTTAGTTATTTGATGGGCTCTTTCACGATGGCTACATTCATATCCACCCATGTGCACAAAGCACCGTGATTTGGAAAGTCTGGACAGTCTTTGGCAAGGTCCTCTTTGTACGCCCAAACTACAGCACCACACATGCTCCTTAAGCTGGTCAAGATGTATGTGAATGCGCTCTTGCCTACCCTGGGAGTTTATAGCTCTTACTTTTGGTTAAAAACCTGAAAGAATTAGGCCAATACGTGGACATTGGGTCTGGGTGCCTCAGCTTGGGTTTTGGAGCTTTAGCTCATGATTTTTAACTCCCTGACATCAAGGGGCAAACACTTGCTTTGTTGTCTGATGAACCCCATGGTTTCAAGCCAAGCTTTTCACCCAGAGAGTCAAGCCCATTACTGTGTGGTTCAGAAGGTAAAATTAACAACAGCAACATAACCTTGGAAGCACAGCCTTACTCAATTGCCCTGTAAAATGCCATGATGGCACAATCAGATATGGAGCAGTATTTTTACCACCTGGGAAGAAAAGAGCCATGGACCCTCTTTGGATGTGAAATTAAACCGCTGCTTATTTCTAGCAGATTCAGCCTAAATTGATTTGGAGCTTATCTTCAAATTTGGGGGTTCCCTGCTGCCCTACAAGGAGCTTCTCTGCCAGATCAGGTTGGGTCCCTTTAGGGAGCAATGGGTTTGCATCACCTCAGGAGGGTCTCTGTGAAAAGCAGGACAGTGAAGTTTGGGGCTCATCCGAGCTGTTGTCAAGAAATTAATTTTTGGGTTGATATGAGGAGGGGCTTTCTTTGTGATGGGTGGGACAAGAAGTCACCAAAAAGCTAAAAACAGAGAAGGAACAAAACAAATATTTATAGCTCTGAAAAAACCAAATTGCAGCACACAGCAAAATATTTTATCTTTATATCTTTCTATGGCGAATGATTATTCACCACCTGAATTCCATCGGTGGCCATTGACTCTTCTCAGGATGTACGTACGAAGCACTGCTGTTCTGTACGTGTGATGGTCTGGATGAACCACTCAGTCCCTGGGGAAGTGTCCGGTGACTGGTGGCTTTGATGAGACCTATAGAAAAGCCACTTGTGGTGGAGAGAAGCACTTTGGAGCCCAGCTGGTTCACATTTTATGTGTAGTCGTAAAAAATCAAATGATCATTTAGCATGCAATCAGCTAATGGGGTGAAGTTTTTTTAAACCAGAACCGTAATAGGTCGTGGCCAGTCACTAATCTCTAGTTCTCATGGCCAGAGGTCCCCTCTGAGGCACTGGGGGACTCTCCTATCCTGTGCTGATGCCATGCAGTGGGCGACAGCCTGGAAATCCCTGTGGCCTTGGAGCCCCCCCAGCTCTGGGCCCATGCATGGGTGTGGAGGCACTGACTGACATTCAATAGCCACAGACTGGATGGAAAATATTGATTTCCTTTAAGAGCTCAGGAGAGGAGGCGGATTCACAGATGCAGTTGTCTGTGTTCACAAAACAGTGAGAGTGAGGAGTGTTGGGGCTCAAGCTTCCCACGTAGACATTGACCCTGGTGGGCTGAGCACCGGATCCGAAATCACACCACCCATCTGGGGCCTTGCACTTATTTTGGGCTTCTCTCTCCTTGGAAGCAAAGGGAATACAAAGACAAACCCTCTCTCATGCTGTGCTGAAAGATGAAGTCATGCAGCAGGAGGATAACAGTGAAATAAGTCTCCATAACATGAAAGATCTTGTTCTTCTATACCAAACTGCAGTGCAGACCCCTGTCTCCTATGTCGGTCGCCATGGAGCCAGCAAATATTAAATAAGCTGCTATCTCCATCAAGATGGGCTGTATTCATCCTGGCAGCCCCAAGGTGACATCTTTTGCTCCTCCTTTTACAAAATGCCACATTCTCTCAGGGGGATGTTTTCAAGACAAGGTGCCCTTTCAGACCTGAGCTTCAAGGCTAGGAACAACCCACCTGGGACCAGATGCAGAAGCAGACAAAAACATGACTAAGGAGACATGAGGTGTTCAACCTGGAGACAGCACTAATTGGCTCAGATTTGTTTGGCTCATATATATGCACTGGTGCTATCGGAAGTGGGATGTGAGAGCATCACCAGCAGTGAGGTGCCACCGTTTTCTACACATGGGTGCAGTTACTGGCTGCTGAGGGAGGTTATTGATCTTTCCCCTGTGATTGCCTTGAGTGCTGGAGAAGCGAAATGCTTGTTCTGCAGCCCCCTATGCTCAAATCAGCAGCAGCTGGAGTCCAAAGAAATGGATCCTTTGGGGACAACCCACACGCTCCCACTTGAAGGACAGAGACTCCTCTCCAGGAGCATCACAGGCACTTTGCAATTTGGGAACCTTGAGGTGGAAAGCCCCTCTGTGCTGCACACCTGAAGGGGCACTTCATCTTCTCTGGCTGAAGGAATTTGTCTTAACTAAAGCGTTTCAATTAAAAGTCAAGACTGAATCACTGCAAAGTGCTGGAGACAAGAGTCATTAATACTGGAATGCAAGTTTTAAATAATTTTTAATATGCTCTGCAAGGCATCCATAAAAGGCCCTTAATCAATATGCATTTCAATTCCTTGCAACAGGGTTTGCAGAATTTAAATTCACAGCAGTGGAAGGGTCGGGAAACCAATCTGAATTTCTATTCTATTTCTTGCACAACCAAACCTGAGAGAATGCCTAGGTGCGAGCTGTCAGGTGGCTGTGACCAAATGGATCAGACTTTTTTGGTGGCCTATGCCAAAATGAACTAGTGGTCCCAGTCCCTGAAGAATGGGTGTTGGGGCACATCATTGACATGGGGGCAAGTTTTTGAGACCCTGTCGGTGACAGCAACTGGGATTTTGCTTGGCCATCTCAGCCAGTATCAAATATTCTCTGGCACTATTGGCAATTTAAGCTCTACCTGACCATCCATCCCCTGGTGAGAAGAGCAAAGAGGATGAGGATGGGCTGAACCATTGATGTTGGCTCTCAGGGCTGCAGGTGCTTATGCTTGGGGACCCCAGGTCTTAATGTGCAGCATTCACATGCGCTCACAGCATATGCCATTGATTTGATAAGTCTCTCCCTGCATAGGCACAGGGCTAGTTTTGTGGCTGGTGCACAGCAAAGCAAGCTGAGACTTGTGCCTCCCGCAGCCGGCACTGAGGGGACACCCAACATCTCACAGCAGGAGCATGGAGAGGCATGAGCTTTCCCAAGGCAAAAAGGGACAAGGGGACCCATCCAAGAAGGCACTTGTGGGAGTGCAGGGGGCTAGGCGGTTTGAAGCTAAGTCTGTGCTTAAGCATTTGGCTGGATCAGGGCCAGAGGTGCAGAAAATAAATTTCCAGCACGGAGAAACCTCTAGGAAGAACCAAACCCTAGAGGAAGCTCGGGGTGAGGTTTGCACTTCCTATTTCAGTATCTAAAAAAAGCCGTGTCCCAGAGGGGGTGAGTTTCAGCAACATCCAGTGTGTCTGCCCCCCTTCTTTGTATCCAGAATGGGGCTCATGAAAGTAAAGCCCATGGAATCCTCACAGTGCAGATGCACCCTCAGAGCATCTTTTCCTGCAGTCAGCACCCTGGGACCCAGGGGCAGAGGAGCATCACCTTTGAACGGTTCATAGGAGAAGGGATGCACTGAAAGGAGCAGAGATGGTTGTTGCAGCTAACTTTACACCCAGAGATGAAAACAGGGCCTGGGGACAGATTTATCCCATGGTTATTTGCATGATCTGTGCCATGGGTTTGGAGCAGGTCAGCTATTTCTCTCCCCAGAGAACACTCAAGCATGGCTTGGGGGAAACCAGGAGCTGGGGGTTGTACCCTAGAAGCAGGCTGGATGCAACTACCCTGTTTTGGAGGCTAAAAACGTGCAGCCCTATAGAGGAAAGCCAGGTTAAGCCATTTATGTGCATGCCTTAGTTTCCTGCTAGCCTAAAAATCCCCTGGTGCTGGGAAATCATCCTGAACCTTGTATGCACATTGCTGTGGCTCATCTTGTCTTCAGAGGGATGCATGTGTCCGATTTTGCTACCTTGATGCTTGAAATAAGCTTTGAAAAAGCAGGCAGCCTTTCGGAGATGGAGAGGGGGAAAAAAAGAAAAAAAAAAAAAAAAGAAAAGAAAACCAGAAAGAAACCAAAAGCGGGGGCGGGAAGGAAGGAAAAGGAAGGATTTTGTCTCTGGGAAAGGCAGCCTGGAGGTGTTAGAGCCTCAGAGGATGGTCCTCGCCATGGCCTCGTGTTGCCAAAGACCCTTTTGCTTAGGCTCGGGTGCCCCTCGTGTTTTTGGTTTTGTTTTTGGGTTTTTTTGGTTTTGTTTTTTTGTTGCATTTTTTTTTGTTTTTTTTTTTTTTTTGCAAAGCATCCCTGTACGGAAACTCTGGCCCAGTCCGCGCCTCCCAAAAACCCAGCGGGAATGCTGGAAAGCTGGGAGGCCCCGTAGCGGGGCCGGGAAGGGCGGCGGGGCTGCGGGGAGCGGAGCGGGCGGCCGGCGAGGGGCCGCCTGCCATCTAGTGGTACCGGGCCCGGCGTGCCCATCCTCGCAGCCAGGCAGGGAGAAAACAGCCCAAAGCAAAGCCCAAACCCCTCCGACACTTCCCTTTCCGACCCCATCTCATCCCTCTGCACGCAGGGGGATCGGTTTCTGGTTGGGGGAGTGTGGGGGGGGGGGTCTGCCAGTGGGGTCTTGTGCATCTGCCAGGAAAATGCATCGAGGTGCAAGTGCGGTGGAGCATAAATGTATTTGCAAACTGAAGAGCCAGGCTGAACCAAAGAGCCATGTACTCCTCTGCATGTGTATTTTTCCCCCCCTCTCCTGCACAGCTCCTTTCCCCCTCCTCACGCCTCTGCGGAGGATTTCTTCCTCCTTTCCCTCCATTCAAAGAAATCCCCTGCGGCCAGAGCAGGGTTCTCCCCTCCTCTCCATCCCTCCCTGTCTCCTGCAGCCTCCCTCTTGCCACCCATTTTGCGGCCTCTCCACTCCAGCCCTGCTGCCAGCCCCTATGGGGACCCAGAGGGGAGGAACAGGGGGGGACACAGCCCCTTAACACCCGCCCAGCTTTTCAGGGGGTGCAGATACCTCTGTTTCTTCACCAAAAACTTTGCAAGCTGGGGGGGGAATGCCCAAACCCTCTCTTTGCCTTTTCCTGCAAATTCCCTCATGCAGTAAATCCCCCCCTGTGGTGTGCTGGGGGCTCCCCTGTGCCACAGGGGTGACATCTCCCATTTTATCCCCACAGCATAGTCTTGTACCCAGGGATGGAAATGGAGATGGATTTTCAAAGGCCACCCCGGAACAGGATGGAGTAACGCGCTCCCTACAAACCCATCCTGCCCTGTGGGATCCTTTTGGGGGGGGGGCTGCAGAGACCCAACATGGGCATCCTCAAACTGCACTCCCCCCCCGCCAAGTGCTTATTGAGTGCAGAGGCACAGAGCTGGAATCAGGTTTAAAAGGAGGGGAAAAGCTGGGCTCTGGACAGCTGTGAGATGTTAACCGGTGGCGAAGGTGTGCCTAGGAGCGCTGGTGGTTTACCTGCCCGTGGAGGTGCCAAAAATGAAGCCAGCGCTGGGTCCTCTGCAAACCGGCACGAAGCACGGGACTCTCTGCAGCATCAGGTCCACAGAGATCCTCCGCGCTGGAGTGGGTCTGAGCAGTTTGGCAGCACCCTGAGACCCAAGGGGATGGTATGGGCACATACTGGGTCTGTGCCCTCATCCTCCATTGGCAGTGGATGCACGAAGCCCTTTCACGCAGCTCCACACTGATATAAAGCTTTATTTTTAGCTCAAATATTAGCTTCTTGATGATTCCCAGAAATATTTAGCCCTTCCCACTGACACTGGTTTGGAGATGGGGTCCAGCCAACCCCAAGTGACCCAGTTCTGGGGGTCCAGTTTGCTCACGGTCTCTCGTTTGCAGCTACAGTTTGGTGCAAAACACTGCCTATTTTTCCTCCCTTCCTGCACAGCCTAGCAAGGATCCGGCAGTGTGCCTTGTGTCCGAGGTCCCTAAATCACACTGTCAGTCTTCAGCAGTAACATTGCAAAAGGGGCAGTCCGAATTTCCTTGTGCACTCCCTACCCACCCTCCTCTAACCTTGCTCAGGAAATGCATCCACCCTCCTTTTTCTTCCCTTTTTTCCTTCTTTTATTTCTTTGTTCCTTTACTTAAAAAACCAACACAACTTTAAAAGTTGACTCTACAGTCCAATCCTCATGTGAACACAGAGCATGGGCAACCACATGTGTCATGAATGATTTATTCACAAGGCCAGGTCTTACAGCTCAGTCTTGCTTCGTAGGTGCTCTCAGCCAGATGCTTTTTAAAGTCCTTTGGTGTAGGAGAGCTGCACCCCCAGCTACATGGGAAAGGGCAGGGAGAAGGTCTTTTTGGCCCTTGTGTTGAGATTGTCCCATACCAGCCAGCCACGGTGCTGGGAACAGGTCCCAGGCGCATTTCACCTGCAAGGAGAGATGTTGCTGAGGTCAGCAGCGTGTGCGGGGAAGGATTTTATAGAGGGAAAAAGGCTCAAGGCACCAGCCTGGCCTGTCTCCATCCCTGGCCACAGCTCCACGGTGCTGCTCTGGGGACCCAGCCTGCTTGGAAAAAGAGGAAAAAGAGGAAGTCTTCTAGGAAGGGGGGAATGGGGGAAGGCATTTTGGAGAAGCAGTGCTATGTCGTCCTGAGCTACTCCTGGTCGCTAGGGTTTCCCATCTCCCTGGGTCATGCCCAGGTTTCCTCTGTGGTCCTGGCTGGTTTGCCCTCTCCTGATTCCTCCGCATAAGCCAGTTTCTTCTGGGGCTGAGTCCACCATCTTCACATCTTAGATCGTTGTGGCAAGCTAGAATAGGGCTGCAGCGTCCTTATGCACTTATCAGCATCGGATTTATTAAAAAAACCTAATCAGGAATAGAGAAAAGCTCAGCGTTAACCTCGTGCTAGAGCGGTTTCCAAGTAGGTACGCCAGCAAAATAAAAACAGCAATTTGCAGCTAAATAAAAATAACAATTAAGCATTTGAAATACAAATATACCATTCAGAGCAAGCAGATAAATATTCAGATGCGTTCATTACGAGGTTGAGGCTGTCTCTCAAATAAAAAGACAGGTACAAAACAGCAGCCTGAATACGCCAAATTTCGCCAACATCGCCTCAGCGCCTGGTGCTGCTGGGGCGAAGGGGAGATGGGGAGGTGGGGGGGGGGGGGCAGTGGGGAAAGCATGCATGGGAAGTGTAAAAAAATTTTTTTTTCTTTTTAAATTGGTCTTAAATTTTGTTTTATGGAACCGGTGTTGAGATTCTCCTTCACGGAGGGCTTTAATTCTGAGGGATGGGACCTGCCCCACACACTGGTGTCCACAGGGGAAAGCAGGATTTGGCCTCCTGCCCTCACCCCGGCCCCGGGGGTCTGGCAGCGTGGATCACCGAAAAGCAAACCACCACCAAGCCCTAAAACTACAAAGCTTTTGGAGCTCAAGTGCTGCAGCTGATTGGAAAAATAACATATACCCCCCC
>JANZLQ010000078.1:40297175-40341434 GCA_026212715.1 Elanus axillaris
GGTGTGTGACAGAGCCGCCCGCAGTTCCGGGCCCGCCCGCGGTTGGGTCTGTGGGGAGGTGTTCCCCACTCCGTCCAACCGACCCCCGCGGGTGTGTGCTCGGGGGGGGGGGGTTGCCTGCCCTCCCCGCGGAGCGAAGGCGGTGTTTCCCCTCGGCCCCGCAGGGCCTTGCTTGCGACCCTCCGGTGCCGGCGAACGGGGGCACTGCGGTACCCTGCGGGCTTCGGCCGTGAGACCGCAGTGGAGGGTCCCCGGGGGTCTGCCCGGGGCTTCTGGCCAGCGTCGGTTCCCTTGGGTGCGGGGTCTGCGGGTGTCTCCCCGCGGGTGGGCCTCGCTGTGCCCCGGAGAAGGGGCTGGCGGGGAGTGCGTGGGTTTCCCGCGGCCTGCTCTTTCCCCTCCCAGCAGCCATGGTGTGTGTTGGAGCTGTCTTGAAGAACTGGATCTGTGCCTCAGCCTACCTGGCTTTCCTCTCCTGGGCTTGATGTGTCTCCTGTGCCCAAGCTAGGGCTGACTTTGTCACGCTTTTAGGGCCCCCGTAGCTGCCTCTTCACGTTTTCCCTAGGAAACAGCCTGTGTAGGTTTCCCCATCCCACAGGGTCGCCCGATGACTTCCCCGTAGAGCTGAGTTTGTGTCGGGTTTCGGAGGTAAATGGTGTTCTTTAGAGTTACGTATTTGCCTGATGCAGTAAGGGGATACTGATTTATTTGCACGTTTTCCATTTCATCATTCTTACTTGTCTAGCTATGTAGCTGTCTCCTATTAGCTACGACTGCATGGCACTCTTTTCATCTCCCTCGCAGACGAAGCTATTATCTTTCGCTTCCTTCCTACCTGAGAAGGATTTGGTTGTCCTTTTTATTTCCCAAGCGAACCTTGATCTTGGTACCCTTGCTGTATATGCTAATTAATGGCAGTGGAGCCTGCTCACAGCACATGGAAGTTCCCCTTCCTCCCTGCCGTAGCAGCAAGACCTATGCTTGTGGGTTCCTCACATGCCTCCTGTAAGTGGCT
Organism: Elanus axillaris; assembly: GCA_026212715.1. NCBI lineage: Eukaryota > Metazoa > Chordata > Aves > Accipitriformes > Accipitridae > Elanus > Elanus axillaris. The sequence goes on from JANZLQ010000078.1 coordinate 40,298,188, forward strand.
GAATCCATAGTCTTCTGCTTAGCTGGACACATAGCTGCGTGTCCCCCCCATGTATTCACAGATTTGTGCATGTGTTTTCCCATTAAATGAGTGGATTTATGGCCCTCTAATTACACCAGCACTTCGGTGAGCTTTTATTATGAATCATTGTACAGCATAATGCCTTGGCACGACAGCTTCTTGTAAATAAAATTATGATCTCTAGAACTAGCCAATTTATTTATTTGAAAATCCTGTATCTTGGGTGCTGTCATTTGCCTTTAAAATATCAATGCACCCCTTCTTTCTGTGGGATTGAAACAGGAGTGTGGGGTGCCAAGGAAAGGTTTGTGGGTAAATTTGTGTAGCTAGGACCATGGATATTGTATCGTGCACCTGACAGTAGTAATTCACCAAGGTGTTTGCACAAGAGAGAAAGGGAAGGAGTCGTGAAAATTGGGGTAGTTGATCCCCTTACAATGCAGGGGACCCTGTCTAACAGCTCGTGGAGAAGCCGTTTAATTAAACCCAAGGGACTCTTAACCTATGGGGAGGAAAGTGAGCAGCATATCCTCCTGCAGCAGTGCCTGATGCAATAAGCTGCCGTGATCCAGGGGTGGATCCCTCTCTGCTTTACTGGTCTATGGGACAAAGCTGCAGCAAAATTTGCCACATCGAGTGCTGCTGTGCACTCCTCCTCTGGGTTGGGCTCAAGACTGTAGCTTTAATTAGATTGAGTCCTGTCAGCAAACGTAATTATTTGCTTCAGTTGTGTTGGTTTTTTTTTCCTCCTTGCGTATGTCTGAGTATTCTTTTACTTATAGATGAGGACAAAGAGTTGCTGTGTGCTGCTTTTAGATGCTCAGCAATGAGCAGGGTGATAGCTCTGTTGAGTCAGCAGTAGCTGCTTTGCTGCTGCCTTGATGTTTTTCCACTGCTGACCCCCTAGCTCAACAAAGGCAATTTGGACTTACTACTTTAAAAGAAAAAAAAAAAATCAAATCCCTCCCTCTGCCACGTTTCCCAGGAATGGCAGTTTAAGTCCTCAGCCCTAGAGTGAAACTTTCACGTTTTGCTATAACTAGTTAACAGGAAGGAAACAGCAGATTTGTTCTGCTTGTGTAGCCGAGGGGCTTAGGGAGCCTGACAGGATTCTTATTTTTTCTTTCTTTTCTTTGTGTGTGTTTTAATGCAGTCTTTTGAGTCTTCCTCCTTTTATTAATAAAATTAGCCTTTGAACCCCTTAGTCTCTGAGGCACTTTTTCTGATCTGATTATTGAATGGCAGTCTCTGTATTCTCTTCTCTTTGGTTTCTCAGTTGCCTGTAATATTAATGTCAGAAAAGCTCAGAATTTATGAAGAAGCTGGTATTGTGGAAATGTTGTAATCTCTTTGGATTGTGGTTTTGTTTTTTTTTCCCTCTTTTGTTTAATGGAGAAATGCAAGATGCGAGAATAATGCTGAACTTGGAGCATCCCATTCTTAGAACATCCCACTTGAGAAGGCATTGACATCTCCATGCTTTTTCCTTCTGGGTCAGCTCCTTTGTCCTTCTCACTAATTCAAGATAGGCCTTGGTTTTGGCTGAAGAAGAGTGGGCTGAAAGGAAGACTATTAATTTATCTCCAAGAACAAGCTGGGCATTACTGCTGAGGGTCATGCAGAAGAGCATGCTGTTGGGTATTTAGGGGTTGAGCACTTCCCTGGGATGAAAGGGGAGAATCGTCCCCACAGGGCAGAGACACCTTTGTGGAACCCTAACAAGGTGATGGTGGTTTGACTTAGGTCAAGACCTCAGTATAAGCCCATGGCAGGGTTTTGCTGCTCTGAAATATTTCGGGTTGGGGTTTTTTTTTGTAGGTTTTTAAATTTTTTAAATTTTTTTTTACTTTATTATTTCCCAAAGTTACTGGATGAGTTTCAAAAGCAGTAACAGTTTTTGCAGATATTTAATAAATTTTGAAGAAATGGGAAGGGGTAGAAGGAAAAGAAGCCGTATTACCGAGAAAGAGAGCACAAAGCCTGCATTAACCATCTGAGAATCCACTTGGTGCATCCTCAAAGACGGATAACTAGGATTTGTGGAAATCTGCTGTGAAGTGGTACATACAGGAGTATGTTTGCACACTGAGATTTAATAACAGGTCTGGGATTTAACAGTAGCGGGGGGGGTGGGGTTGAATTTCTTTAATGATGTCTGGTTCTGCTAACTCAAATGCTTAAGTGTCTCTCACCTGTGTGGAGAGTGGGGAGGCAGGACAAACCCTTCCTTTTGGACTCTCAGGAGAGCTGAAACAAGGAGAGTTCTTGTCTATGTCATTCAGAGAAAGAATCTGTCTTGTGCTTTGTCCCCTTCTTCTAGGGAGAACTGGTAAGGAAGCTGAAGGAAGAGAAGGCTCCCCAGGTGGATATAGACAAAGCTGTAGCAGAGCTCAAAGCTCGGAAGAGGGTCCTAGAAGCAAAGGTGAGTCTGGAAATTAAATTTGAGTTCTACCGTTTTATCTGAAAAGCCTTGAAATCTCTACTTAATGCTTTTCTACAGTATCGATTTGCGCTAAACAGTCATAGCAGGGTAGACCGAATCACTTCTGAAATAGTTTGCGAGTTTCCAACTAGTGGCAGTTTCATTCTTTATCTTTTATGCTGATATCTGTTAGCTTTAAATCACAGTGTGTGAACAAATAAATATGAGTTCAGTTTGTTCACAGTCAAAATGGAAATTCAGTGTAGATGTCGCTAAGCTTTGTTTACTGCATAGATCTTTTTTGTGCGCAGTGACAGGACATGCTGCTCTCTGTAGTGAGTTTCATCTTCAGATTCTTTGTGCAGCGTTTAAATTCCAGGATGGGCATAGAACATGTTTCTTTAGAAACCATTTTCTTTGCTATGATTTAAACAAAGTTTTTTGGAGACATTTTAAGTAGTGTATGGTTTTCCTCAGCCTTAAAGAGAAGGATGTATTGAAATTGTGCCCCCTTTTTTAGATGCAATTGTGCTCTAAAAAGTCTTTCTGTAAATGAAAAGATGGAGCTTCAAGATTGTTTTGGCTCTCGATCAACGAACAAGTAAAAATATACTTCCTTATCCTGCAAGCTTCCCCCCCCTTCTCAGACTGAAACAACAAAAAGAAACTCCTGAAGTAGAAAAACAGTCCAGTGTGGAGATTCACCTAGGAAACTGTGAGGTTCTTTCTAACTTGTATTTCACATAGAAATGATTGTAGTTGTGCTTTGGTGGTACTCTTAAAAATAAATGAATAAATAAATAAATACATCACTGCTTGCAACTGACTTACTGTGAGACCGCGAGTGTACCTGAATTGAAACCAGATGACCCTTTTTGTCCTACTGGGTCATGTGAGGTGAACAGTTAGCGTTCTGTGTCGGGTCTGGCATTATGGCTAGCTGTTTGCATACATTTAACCCAAGTAAAAAGATGTAATTTTTATTTAGTATTCAGCACAGAACTGTGCTTTGAAACCATCGCATGAAACCTATATTGATAGCTAGGTCGTCCTGGAGTAAATAGTTTCTAAATGTTTTCCCAATTCTGTTTCCCGGCACTCAGAAGCTTGACGTAGAGGGAGGTAGCAAAGCAGGTTAGGGATGTTGGTATCCCTGTGAGCCCCACCTTTCTGTTGGAAGAGTGCCTGTAGTATGCAGTGCAGAGGCGTGCTTGCCAGTTACACAATTTGTGTGGGCTGTATCCCTGTCAGTGCAAGAATGACCTTGCAAATGCAGCATCTGCTCTTGTGAGTGCAGCACTCCAATCTAGTCCTTCTCTCTTGATGGTGTTTCCAGCAATGCATCACAGTCACTTGCACCTCTTGCAGAGGGCAGCAGTGTGAATGCTCGTTAGCTTTAGCAGCTGCTGGTACAGTTTTCAAGCCCTGTGATTCCTACTTAAAGATAGCAGAGTGGCTCTGAATTTGAAGCTTTGAACAGGGCAGAGCAGTTGAGTGTTCAGAATTCCTTGGCTTTATGTCCTCAAACCATATTGTAAATCGGTAGATGATTCTGCTCCTATACAGGGTCTTTCTTCCTCTTGAAGGCTAACACAGTCACTTTTCTGCCTTCTATTTATGAATCTGTTTACTTTTATGAATGTATGCTGGATAGAGACTTTCTTTGACTTCTGTGCCAGTTCATTAACTATTCGCTTTAGGTAGTAGAAGAGGGGGTCTCCGGAATTCTGTACCTTCTCCGGTTACTCCTGTGCTGCTGGCCGTTTTTCCTTGCCAGTTCAGAATTGGGCTGTGTCACTGTTGTTCTCTGTCTGTCTGTCTCTGGGCAAAAGCCATCCTTTCTGTTAAGAAACCTGTTCATTGTAGAATGTGATTCTATGTTTTTAGGCAGAGTGCCAAATGGATTCCCTTTCCACACTTTAAAAGTACTGTTTTGGTGTGGGACAACACTGGTGCTTGCTGTCATGCAAGCTCTCTGCCAATGACTCTTTTGTTCTCTCCTGCAAAGTTATTCCTTGTCTTATGCTAATTCATGGGAGCAGCAGAGGTACAGTGCTTTTAAAGTTAGACCACGTGTACTTGTCTTTATAGGTGCTAAAAAAAGAAAAGTTTGACATTATCAGTCATACGATACTTTTTGTTACCAAAAGGCTGTTGAAAATGATAGTGTTGGCCACTTAGGGGGATCTGAATTAATTTATTGAACTTCTTGCCTTAATTCTGCTTTAATTCTCAAAATATCTTTCCTGAAGAAAATCTTTCCAGTCTCTTGACTTCACTAACGAAGTGGTTGCAAAAATCATAGTTTTTCAGATGAAGTAGTGAGTTTGTTGTAAAATATTTTCACAGAATCTAGTCAGGGCATTTAGGCACTCTAAATTTTCTGAGTGCGGGGGGCCATGTTTGGGAAAGCCTACATTTTGCAAATAGATATTCTTTGTACAAGTAGCTAAACACACACCTCTGGCAGAGCCCAAGGATGATGATGTTCGTAATCTTCATAGTCAAAATTCTTTCATGTGAGGAACACGTTATTGAAAGCTTCAAGAGTTAGAAGTTTGCAGTCTCAGCTAGTCACTTCAAGCTTTCTTTATAGTCAGGAGGGGGAAATAGGTCAGAAGAACTGCTTTGGAAATTGGCATTTCTTTCCAGTGATTGTAAAGAAAGCTGAGGATAACTAGCTCAGACTTACTTGTCTGAAAGTTAGGGCAGATGAGTCCTCAAGTGTGTAAAATGCTGCACTGAGACAGTCATGTTCGTAATTGAGCACTTGAATCTCAGCATCACTATTCCTCTTTGGAAAATGAGCGTGTTGGCAGGATACCTTTGCTTCAAAATGGTCTTTACAGACTTTTGACTTATAGTGTGGTGAATGGAGAAGATTCTTCCTCCTCTCGGAAACAGGAGCTATTAACTGTTTTCAGTTTACTTGATTTACAGGAGCTGGCCTTACAGCCCAAAGATGACATTGTGGACAGAGTTAAAATGGAAGACACCCTGAAAAGGAGGTTTTTCTATGATCAAGCCTTTTCTATTTATGGAGGTATGGATTTGAAAAAAAATTACATTTTAATCCCTTTAGGCTAATGTTCTAGTCTTTCTACCTGTGTGAAATGCTGTAGTCTTGCAATACTATATTAATGGAACATAAAAGAATTTTTTTTTTAAGTTGGCTTTAAACTTTCCTGCTTGAGTCTGTAAGCCTCTCAAAAGTTCCCCTTTCCTAAAGTCTTTAGGTGGGGAGGCGGCTCACATTTTGTCTTTTGCTTTCTGATGTCAGCAAGTAGACTTTAGGATGCATGTTCTGAGCGTTACATTGTAGAAGATTGTTTCTTTGCAGAGGGGTAGGGTGTTTTGGCGTTTAAGGGGGTGATTGGCTTATTTCCTCATAACCATTCATCTCGATCTGAGCTTTCTTTGGAAAGATAACGCTCAAAACTACTGTGAACTTTAGAACCTGTTACCTTAATGAATTTTGTCAATGAACTTTACTGAACAGGTGAACAAATGCAGCTGTTGAACCTTGTCAGGTAGCTGATTTCAGGCAGTTTGGGGCAGGTGGGGGACAGCACAGTGCCTGTATGGTTACTGCTCTTTCACCTAAGATGCTAAAATAAATACTCTGAGTTGTTTTATTGGCTTTTTATTTCTTTTTTCATCTTTGTGTCTAAACTGGTAATTTGCAGATATGTGTTATTACTGACAAGAAAATACTGATTTGGCCCATGCATTATCACTTCTTCTGTATTCAGATTCCTCCTTCAGATAAATTGCTCCTACAAAACTCTCCGCAAAGTATAATCCATTGGTGGAGGGAGTGTGCCTTTTACAGTTTTTGGTTACAGGTATTTATCAGTTTCGTCTTCTGCTGCTACCTGATGGCCCAGTGTGGTCTCTAACTGAAGTGTATTGGTTAGTGTATAGGGCGGTGTTTGTCTAGGTGCTTCATAGAGTTTATTTACAGCCTTTATGTCATGGGTCTTTATGTAAAAAACTCTCTACAGTGACCCACGTTCCATATTCTGTTTAGCACAGGGAAGCTGATGCTTCATGCTTAGAAGATGACCTCAGACTTAAACCAACTTATGGAAGCACTGAGAAGGGAGGACATTTCCTCTAAACAATGGAGCTTCATACAATCTTGCACCTACCACATCTTTTTACCTTTTTCTCTTTGCAGGTGTCAGTGGTCTGTATGACTTCGGGCCTGTTGGATGTGCTTTGAAGAACAACATTATCCAAGCATGGAGACAGCACTTTATTCAGGAAGAGCAAATCCTGGAGATTGACTGTACCATGCTCACGCCAGAGCCGGTTTTAAAGTAAGTATGGGTCTTTTTTTCTGCGGCATGTCATTTCTGCTCATAGTTGCTTTTTACAGTCTTCTGTAGAACTGCCCACAGGGATCTTGAGACTGGGTCACCCGATTTCATACCTTGTTGCAGTGCAAAATAATTAGATATCAGTGCACAGGTCAGTGTGAGAAGCTATTGTTCCATAAATAAGGGAAAGCAGTGGGACTCATGTCTGAGAGTCTAATGTCTTAATGTCTCCTAACAGTCCCATTAGGTGAGAAAATGCCATTACCCCTTTTTCTGAAAGATTAAGACAACAAGAAAAAGAATCAGGTGACTTGCCTAAATCTGGGACACCTGGGTCATAGTTTAGGACAGTGGCCATGTTGCTTGACGATCCTTCCCTTCTCCTTGGAGGGATGACAATATGCAGTGTGTTAACTGAGCTCTGAATGCAAATGATGCTTCTATAGCCTTGGGGGATTGAAACCTTTTTTTATCTACAGGCCAGGTAGAGGGCCCATCTTCCAGGGTGAGAGCAGAGTTCAGACTCTAGACCGTTTCACCTCCATGTATCTCCACTAAGACTACCCACAGGTTTGCTAAATATGTCAAGAGCTTTTGGACTAAGAGCCTGAGCTGAGTCAGCTGCGTTACTTTGTATGGGTCATGGCATAACAGGCAGAAGCTTTCATGGATCACTGGTATAAAAAAGTGGGAACCTGTCCACCCGAACTACTGGTTATTCCTCACAACTGCATCCGTCTTGCTTAGTCACGATGTAGTTCCTAAAAGCACTAGGTGTCATCTTAGTGACACATTTTAAGATTTGTATGTATTGATAACTTTCTCATGGATCAGATTTTCTGTGGGATGGTACTGCTTAGTGTGAATCTATAACCTGAAGCAAGAGTGACCCTGTAGTTTGGGCACATAGTTTGAAGGACTTCTCTTTGGTAATGGTCTGTCTGCTGGGATTACACGGTACCCGGGGCTGGCTGTGGCAGCTTTCAAGTTCCTTTTTTTTGTATCATCTTTTCTAGGACTTCTGGCCATGTAGACAAGTTTGCTGACTTCATGGTGAAAGATGTGAAAAATGGGGAATGTTTTCGTGCTGATCATCTCTTAAAAGGTTTGGTTTTGTTCCAAGGCTAGGTGGGCTTGGGAACTTCTTGCTGTGGTACAAACACGTGAAAAGAGTATGTTTCTCAAGGAAGGCCAGTTGGTGTAGCCAGTCTTTCATACTTGTATTCATAGTTCATTAATCATGCCATACCAAAGATCCCAAAAGTTTTCAGCTCCACCCAAATGTTGTGTTAGTGTCTTAAACAAGGTACAGAATCTCTAGTAAAAACATAGTTGGATCCCTTTTTATAAAATCCTCTGTCATCAGGCCATAAAAGATTACTGTGTTGTCTAAGCTGAGGACTCCCTATATAACAACATTGCTGTTCTCTACCATATTCTGGTCTTAGTTTTCTTGAGTTTAGTTGCTTTTTGTTCAGAACTGAGAAATGATTTAATGATGATCTAAGGTGACAGAGCATGCTTTCCATATGCAAAGGTCAATTACTTGCCAGCTGCTGACTTTCGTATACCTTAGAACTCGGCTGACTTTTGAGAATGCTAAGTAGACTTCAGGCATTTCTTCGGTTTGCAAAGTTCTCACACTTCTCTCTGGTTATTGATTAAAATTTGTTTAAAAATAAAAAAAACCCCAACCAACAAAAAAGTCACATGAAGGAATCTTAGAAAGGAGAAACTTATTTGAAAACTTTTTCATGTACAGCTCCATTGTGAAAGGAAGGATTGTTCTGCTGTAGGTTTAAGTGGGTTGTGCTCTCTAGTTTTCTAGCCTTTTCCTTGGAAGTTAAGTATGTAGAACAATCTATATTGGCATTAGAGCTGTTTTTATAATATTCAGTTAGAATTTTTGTTTTATTAAAAAAAAATGAAAAGAAGCCCATCTAATGTCTGCCCACTTTGCACACTGAACAGCATCATAAACAAGAGTGTCCCTGTCCCTTCTGCAGCCCATCACTGGTGAACAGCCACCTGCTGTTACTGCCACTAAAAAGTCAGATTGCTTTTTTTCAAATGAGAGTGGGAAGTCTTGGCATCACTGTCTGCCTTTGTACATCATGGAGGATGTTGTGCTTTAAAGTGGAATGCAGTCTAACCCTATTGTACCAAGTCAGTACGTGCCTCTGAGTGCATTTGGATAAAATTAGCCTTGCTGGCTTGGGATCAGACGATGTTGCTTTTAATTTCCAGTCTGTGTAGAAAGAAAATAAGGAGAAAGGGACTACAAAGCCATTGCTTGTGTTTAGAGGAACAAGTATTGGAAAGAAACTAGATAAGGACCTGTTTTTTTCCCAGTGGCACAGAAATACAGCGAACTGGTGCAGCGCCTCAGCTGTAGATCAGCACTACCCTGATGATGTGAGTGGAATTATCCTGATAGACCCTAGCAAGACAACTGGTGGACATACACTTATGCTTATGCTGGAGGATCTTCCTGATTTGTCAAGCTTTAGATTGGGGTCAGTGATGGGGTTGCAGTATAAATTCACTACGTAATTTTCTTGCTTACAGCTCACCTGCAAAAGCTTATGTCTGACAAGAAATGCACAGCAGAGAAAAAGGCAGAAATGGAAAATGTTCTAACGCAGGTAGGTGCCTGCATGGGCACGTGAATGCTTCAGGGATGTGTGTGTAACAGAGGAGGTGTGATGTACCAAGTCCAGAGGAAATGTGTCTCGAAATGTGCTCTGAAGTCTACCTCAGAGATACTTGCAGTTTGTACATGTTCCTAAATACTGAAAACTTACTGGTTAACAAATACTGTAAATTTGCTGGTTATTTACATCTCCCTCCTTCTGCTGTTTTGGAGAGTTACATTACTGCTATTATATTAGTCTGTTGAATGTTGGATTGGTAGGGCTGAAGCTCTGTCTTTGGAGCTGGTCTGCTCTATTCCACTTCACCTCCTGGCAAAAAGACTGTTTCTTCTGCGTTCCCTCTTTACCTTTGTAAATCCCTCATGGCAGGATTATGACACAAAGGAACAGAGATGGATGAGAAGTTTTGTCAGGGTTTTTCTGGATGACCTTAGCACTGAATTGTTTCAAAGCTATCTTGGCTTTGAAGCACTTGAAATTTGTTCCTCTGTCTGTACCACTCTGCACAGATTTTTCCTGTATTTACCGTGAGAAGAGTTGGTGCTCTCTGCTGACATTCCTGTTGAGCTGTACTGACACTTGTCTTTATGTTTTTCATGTTTTCCTTGCTTTGTTTTTAATGTTTGTTCTCATGACTTCTAGGATAAATGTTTCCAGAGCCATGCATAGAATGAATGTTTCCTTCCAGAAAGAGCAATTTTTTTCAGTGTATTGCATCACTAAGCAGCTGTCATTAGGTTTTCCACACTACAACACTGAACTTTGACCATACTTTAGGGGAATCTCTGTATTAAACAACTCTTTTTATCTCCTGTCTTGAGTTTTCTCTGATATATGAAGGATCATGACAATTAATGCTAGAAGCACCTCATTTGATTTTAAACTTGAGTGTTAAATCATTGCTGTCCTGTTCAGTATAGATTCTTTATGGTACTTAAGTCTAGAAACCGCATTTAAATGTACGTATGCAAAACACTAGTACATAAATGCACAAAATATTGCCAGAAATCACACTCTTGTGCAGTTAGGTTGCAGTTAGATCTGTGGTTCTAGTAGTGTTTGATTCCCATCTTCCGAAGGAAGGGGCCTAGAAGGGGCTGACATCCCACTTGTGAAAGCATCCAGTCATTAACAAATTGTTTTCAGAGCAAATGGAAAAATCTTTCACCAAGAAGCTCTGTGTTGCAGATTTTGCTCTATTTAACTAAAATGCAGAATAGCTCTGAAGAGAGCATCTAATGCATAGCTTGAATATTGTGTTTCATGCAGCAGAAGAAAGAAATGAATGTAGACAAAGCCCTGCAGAAATTTTAGCTTTCTCCTCTGTCATTGCTGTATTTTTTTTTTTGTTCCCAATACACTGCTCCCCATGTTTTAGCTGAAACTGTTAAAAAGAAGCTACTGGTGGGTGGTGATGCAGTCCCAATGACTTTTCTTCTGCTTTACACCCACTCTTATTCTCAGTGTTTGCATTTCTATCTAGCCTGCAGACTTCCTGTGGTATGACTGAGTCGTGGACCTATATTACTAAAATGGGTTTGCAGATGTGCAGTGTATTCTTCTATAGTTGGTTCAAACTTTTAGATTGCTTGAAAATTTAGGTTAAGGGGGAATATTTTGGGCAGGTGATTAAGAGCTGTGGATCATGCTTAGTAAAAGATGAAGACGACTTAATTTATTCCTGTTATCTTGTCTAGTAATTAAAATAATTCTCCTGTGTTTTGAAATTAGTTGGACAATTATGGCCAGCAAGAGCTTGCAGATCTCTTTGTGAACTACAACGTGAAATCACCTATCACTGGGAATGACCTGTCCCCTCCTGTTTCTTTCAATCTGATGTTCAAGACCTCCATTGGGCCTGGAGGAAACATGCCTGGGTAGGTGCTAATCTCATTCTGCTCACACTTTCCCTTCTTCATAGAACACTTGGAATAAAAATTAAGTCTCAACAGGATTGAAATATGCAATTTTTTCTTGAGTAGCCTTCCCCTGCCTTTCAGTTCCAGTCTTCTCTGGCGGGTTAGCATTCCTTGTACTCTTGGTGAAAGGTAGGAGAAACAAGGAGCTGTTGCAGAATCACGAAAATACTTGAAGCAGCTAGACTATGTGGATCACAGCTATGCCCTAGCATAGCTTGGAGTAGTTTCCATAAAGCCAGTTAACGCTGGGTCCACAGCTGTCAGCGACTTCATGGTTATAGAAAACCTGCTTCAGTGTACCTGTTTCAGGATGAAATTACTCAGCAGGGTGATCCACTGGTAATATCATTTGCTACGTGTTTGTAGTTAGTGTGTGAGAATATAGAGGCTGTTGTCTTGACTTGGGATCTCTGAAACTAAAACTGAAACCTCCACTGAAGAGTGGAGAATATGATCATTGCATATGCTCTGGGATGGGATCAGAGATTCGTGTCATATGTGTTTTCCAGTGTAGTAGATGAAACAGTCTCTGTAGGTGGTATTCTTTGTGGAAGTCTCAAGTCACTGTAGGGGTTGTAGAGGCCTTACACTAAAGCCACTTCACAGTTTGTGTAACAGCAGAGGTGCAGTCATGGTTTGCCTGCAAAATCCATGTTTGTTAAGAGCCTGGTACAGCTCATGCCTACCTGGGAAGGGCAAGGAGGCTGCATTCCCTGTGATCTCCTTGTTATCACGGGCTGCTGTATTTCATTCGAACACCTTCTTCCGTTCCATGCTTGCATCTCAAAAGCAGCCAAGTCATCCAGTTTACTTTTGGGAGTAACTGTGGAGTAACTGTGTTTGGGCTGCAGCCAATGTTTGTTTTTTTCCTTTCAGTCTATTGCTTCATTATTTTGTGTCTGGAGTTAAAAGACTCAAGAGAAAAAGTACCACCTTTTAAGTTTTGTAGGAACTGTGTTTTTCTTTTCTCACTGCTTTCCGCACCCTTTTATCTTCCTGATTTTTCCTCTTGTCCATCTCTTTCAGATATCTGAGGCCAGAAACTGCACAGGGAATATTCCTCAACTTCAAACGTCTTCTGGAGTTTAACCAAGGCAAACTGCCTTTTGCTGCTGCCCAGATCGGAAATTCCTTCAGAAACGAAATCTCACCCCGCTCCGGCCTTATCAGAGTGAGGTACTGCAAATTCCTTCTTTCAACAGAAGGGTACCTGGCAGCAGGTAGCACCTCCCTTTTGTTCCAGTACTTGTACATGATTGTTTCACTTTAGTGCTTTCTCCCAGAGGACTCCTGATAATGTGCTGGTGGGTCTTGGGGTTCACAGACGAATGCATATAGTTAAGGTTTTAACTACAGAATTCTGTCTAAGCCTGGCTGGTAAGAAGTAGGATCTCTGAAATAGCCATCTTATTAGAAACGCCTAGATTAAACTTGGTTTTACTAACAAAATCTGGCTTCCATCATAATCTAAATGGATTGTATTAAAGGTAGCTGTGTTCTCTACAGGTCGTGCAGCTTTGCTTGTTTAATTATGTTCATGTGATTTACTTGAAAACTGAAATCTGGAATCAAAATGTGACTGACTTTGCAGCAGTATTTCCTTGCCTCAGTTCTGCAGGTTCTGCAGCTTACTACAGAGAGGAAGTTGCAAGATAAAGTGACTTGGGACATGTGTTTCTGTCCCAAGACCAGTCAAGGAGGAAAGCTCAGGGTTATTGAGAATTACTTTAAAAGCTTTCTATCTCAGGATAAAAGTGATTATTACATTTCATTAAAGATAATATCTATTTTAACTGAACTATTTTGAACAGAAGTCTCTTCTGTCTAATTTAGAACAAGAGCTGCCATACACAGTCAGTCTGGTTCTGCCATACAACAGGCTGTCTGTGTTGTAAACTTGGTAATTGATTAATATGGTGCCATAAATGTCACTGAGAGGCAGTGGAATCGTTAGCACTAAGGCAACTGTTTGGAATTTTCTCAGTCCTCCTGTTCTCTCTTGCACATCTGGAAATGAGAACTTTTCTCATTGAAATACATTTTCAGTCAAATATAAATTATATGCTTGTGGCACATTTATTGGAGACTGTGTTATGCTATCATAGCAGATTACATCCTGATGCCTATGATTTAAAGTTAATGATTACCTAGAGCTTTTTTAAAGGTTCTTGGTAACAAGCTAATTCAATGTAAAGTGATTTCAAAGAGGAAGGCTAAGAATGTATGAATATAGATGTATTAAAGCCAAGTTCTTAGAATGTACACCATTGCTGAATGTAGCAGTATCATTATCTTCAAGAACTTATCACCTCACCTGGCTATTTTGAGCACCTCTGGTATGAGTTAAGGCTACTGAATTAATCAGCAGATTAGTCTTCATTGACCCTGTAGGAAATGTATACTTCTAACGTGGGTGTCATGGCAGTCTGGAAAAAGTCCAGAGACTTCTGGAAGCATTTCCAAAGGTGGTGTTCTCTGCTCTGAATCACAGTGGTGATAACCATAGCATGGAGATCTCTAGATGCATTTGTAGAAAATTTTACTAGGAATTTGAAGGTAAAACTAAATCCGGTGTCAAGACTGGTTCATGCTCCAGTCTATACACTGTCTCGGCTCTGGGTTTGCATATGTTTTGAAACTACTGACTTGTGAGAGGCTAAAGCATAATCACGTATTAGAGGGGCTGTGGCTAACACATAAAATATTTAATACACATGCTTGTTTGTGTTTCCATTAGGGAATTCACCATGGCAGAAATCGAGCACTTTGTGGATCCCAGTGAGAAAAATCACCCCAAGTTTCAGAATGTGGCAGACCTCAACATCCTCCTGTACTCTTCCAAGGCCCAGGTCAGCGGGCAGTCAGCCCATATAATGAGGCTGGGAGATGCTGTCCAACAGGTAACGTTCCTCTTGCAAGCACTTGGAGCTTGCTCTTTCGGATATTGTTCTCATGACTAAGTTACAAATTGTTGTGTTGGTGCCAGCTGGGGTTTGCTCCCAGATTTAAGTCAGTTCTCTTCAGTGAATTGGTGTGATTGAGATCCAAGCCTGGCCCTTGTTGTCAGTAGTGAAAGTTGCTGGTGGTCCTAGGATAGTGGTTAGAGGTTAAGCTTCACACTTAGCTAATGGGAGAGGAACAGTTAGGAATACTAGTATCTGCCAAAAGCTCAGCAGTGACTGGGAATCCAATACTCAGCTGCTGACCCCCATCAGTATGTGGCTTGCATATTGGGGTGTCACTGCCTGATTTTCCATGCATGCAAATCACGAATGAGTAGGTTTACCAACCCCTTCCCCCATGCCCCCAAAACACCAAATAGAAACCCACCAAAATACCAGCCTCTTCAACCTACTTGCCTCCCTTCCCCCCAAACAAAATAACAACAACAAAAAGAAAAACACCCCCCCTGTTGTATTGCAACTGTGAACTGTAGGGTACAGCTGTTGTGGGGTCTTGAGCTGTGACTGCAATTCCCTTGCACTGTTGTAATACCAGTGACTACGTTGTTGCGTACAGCAGGGTATTTTCAAGTAGGTGATCTTCAGGGACAGTGATGAGTCCTAGAGTAATAGTAACTTACTATTTTCTTCAGGTGGAGATACTCCCAGTGGCACTAGGTGAATTTGAAAAAATGTAATAGTTTCAGGGGAGACACAGTACTTTATCACAGGCAGCTGCAAGAAGTTCTGTCTGTAATGTGTCAGGTTGTCAGCAGAAGTACAACAAATCATGGCTTTGTTTCCTTAGGTATTAATGTCTATGTGTTTGGTTTCTTTTCTTTCTGCTTTTTCCCTTTCCAGGGTGTGATCAATAACTCCGTTCTCGGTTACTTCATTGGCAGAATCTACCTCTTCCTCACAAAGGTCGGTGTATCCCCAGAGAAGCTGCGCTTCCGACAGCATATGGAGAATGAGATGGCTCATTATGCCTGTGACTGCTGGGATGCAGAGTCCAAAACATCGTATGTAAGTTGGAAAGCGAAACAGCAAGTGGCACTGCCTGTCAGATCTGTTGATAGTGCAGGAAGGGCCTCTGTTTTATTTCCTGTTTCTTTTAAGACCAGGGCTATGAATCCGATGTTTCTGTCCAGCCCCACATTGGTATGAACACAGTTACTACAGTGGAAATATTCTGAATCCAGGACTAAGGGGATGGGTCAGGTCCCTGCAGTGGGCTTGCACGAAGTTTTTGAACTGTTGATGCTTGTTTGTAAGTCCATGCTTCAGACTCCTCTGCTGGAGCCTGAAGTTGCCTGGGGGCTTTTTGCAGGTTGAATTTCATCTGGAATAAAAGTAAACCAAGTCCTGGTGCTTTCCAAAGACTATAACCCCTGTAATAACGGTGGGGAAGGATTTATTTTGCTGGAGGTGTTATTCCAGGGCAGATTCCTTCCTGCTAGAATGCTTGCTTTTCCTTTCCCACTTCCAAGCTGTGAGAAATGAGAGTTCATTCCTGCCAGTTCAGACAGCTGGTGTTGGGAGAGAAATTTTCCAAGGATTTTTTTGTCTTCCTGCTGAGTCACTAAGAGCTTTTCAGTTCAGGCCTTGTTAGGTGCTTTGTTTTTCTCTTATATTGTTGGCTGGATTTTGAAAAATGTATCTTTTTTTCTTTCAGGTAAACCAGCAGTAGGTAGTTAGGGGCAAGGCTCTTAGACTCATTTTAGATTCTCTTGGAGAGCTTTCATCCTGTTCAGTAAGTCTCAGTCAAGTATATCAGTTGGAATGACAGTTTCAAAAGAAATCTATTAGAAGGTGTAGTAATTAGACTGTATTGCTTATGAAGTCATTCCCCTCTTCAGGGGTACAGAATCCACTTTTTAGGTTGAATCTGAGTTTAAAAAAAAAGTTATTTCATTATTTTTCGCTTGTGTCTAGTGAAGCAAATGTTCTTCTGTCCTGTTACCCTTTCCAAGAAGTCTAGGGTATGTGCAGATTCTTGATAATAACTAGAGAACTCTGTGTCGTCTAGTTCCAATAAAGGATTGAAAGATATAAGGGATTTTGCTGAGGTCTATGGGGCTAGCCTGTGACATTGTGGTGACCCTTATATGGGTAGACCCCATGCATGGTCCTGACCAGTTTGATAGCCGAACTAGTGGCGTGCTCAGCCCAAAGGTGCCCACACAGGGAATGGGTCAAGGCTTCAGATGGTTCAGCCAGCCTTATTTATGGGCAGGGAGAACCTCCTACAACCTAGGGGTGAGGAGGTTGTGTGTGGAGTACTGTTTGTCTGTGTGGGTTCTGTGGGCCTTTTCTCTCTTTCTTTTCTTTTAAGGAGCTGAAACAGGCTTATCACTAGTGATGTTTCATTACAGCTAGTTAGAGGAATAGCAGCCAGTAAAATTCTACCAAAATTCTACCAAACCTAAGAAAAAAAAATACCTGCAGCTTGGATGAGTGATTTGTCTTCATATAGAAAAGCCCTGTAGAAACGATTGAAGGAATGACTTCCTCTGAACGTAGATAGCTGACTTCCATACGTTCATAGTTTCTCTTTCCAACCAGCCCAAAACAGGCTGGACATGTGTGGAGCACACCATGTAAATAAGATTAATAAACTTTGCAAGCCTTGCCATGGGTCAGGGCAACACTCACAAAGCACTATGTCCAACAGCCTAAACCACAGGCGAAGACAGCAATTCCAGGGTCATGACAAAACCACCTTGTGAGCTGGACTCATGCTTTGATTTGTCACTTGACTCTGCCCCAAAATGTTTGTACCAACTTGCAGCATGCAGTAGTATGAACTTAACCGCACTGAGTGTTTTAAAATCCATGCTATAAAGTTATTACATAAACCTGAGAAGTAGTTGGAGTACCCTGATGGTTTAATTTGTGTAAAAATTCCCCAAGTTGTTCTGGAACACCACAGTTTTTCCAGCACAGGGTCCTGAAACCCTGCTATATCACTGCAGACTGGAAAACCACACAGCATCTGGCTGCCTGCGTGGCCATACTGGTGTGACAGAATGAATGAAAAGCAGCTGATGTGCCTTTTCCTGTATGGGATTCTCTTTTAGAAAATCCAGGTGGTGGTTGTATTCACTGCAACTGTTGGAAGCCTTCATTGATTCCGTATGTGTGAATGGTGTTTTGAGATTCCCCCTTGCTATGCATGCTGCAATGTTGAAAGAATTTCTTCCCTTGCATATAATCTGTGTCTTACTAGCTCGTAAGCCAGTCTTCTGGCCACTCCAGTGTGGCTGGTTGCCTACTGTCTATTCCATACTTGTGGAGTGGTAAAGCCCTGAAGGCATGATGTCTCGTGTGCCTATAGCATGTGAGTGGTAAGACTGTGTGCTCTGGCCCCAGCCCCAAGCTGTTGGCACAGTGCTGTGTTCTGCCAAGCCATGTGGAAAACCTGGCCCTGAACACAGGCATTGGTTAGATAACTGATCGTTTCCTCTGGAAACAAATGGAATCATTCAAATGAAGGAGCAACTAGTGAGTGAGAGCTGCTTATTGTAACAGAGTTAATTATGTAGAAAAAACAGTCATGGGAGCAGGGAGGGCTTAGGGGTGAATAAACATATTTGATGGTTAAGTGGACAAAAAAGTGAGTTGGTGAAAGCTTCCACTTCCTTTTTTTCAGGGTTGGATTGAGATCGTTGGCTGTGCTGATCGTTCCTGCTATGACCTCTCCTGCCATGCTCGTGCCACCAAAGTTCCTCTTATAGCTGAGAAGCCTCTCAAAGAACCTATATCCTTTCACAGTAAACCAGATTCTCTTGAAATGAGAAGTGATTTGACAGTGAGATGTCTTGGAGAGCTGTGCAGCTCTATTTTAAGTTACAACTGTAAATTTAACAGGGAAACCTAGAGTTACAGAGCAGTGTGACTGCAAAGAATTGAGCATGTGGGTGACTACTCAGGTGGGGAATGCTGATTTACTATTGTGCTTGGGTTCTTCTAGCTTAATGCTAGGCTCTGTTTTGACTGTGAGGTTTAAATGTGAATGTGGGTTTACTATCCCAGGTTGCTCCATGTCATTCCATGGTTCTCCTGCTAGCTGTACTTGTAAAAAACAGTTGTATTCTTTCAAAATCTGTGGCCTTCTGCCCTTCAGTATTTTTTCTTGTTCCTTTTGTCTTGGAGGGGAGTTCCTTAATCCAGTAGCAGAGGAGATTTCTTTGTGTTGTGTAGCAACTAGCTTTGACATAGCGAAAGAACCAGGCCCTGTTTTCTGTCATCTCAGACTCCTTAACTGCCTCGTACAGAACAGTCAACATTGTTCAGTTTGAGGCAAATAAGGGAGCCATTGGCAAAGCGTATAAGAAGGATGCAAAGGTGGTGATGGAATACCTTTCCACATGTGACGAGTGTTACGTCACTGAGATGGAGCAGCTGCTTAATGACAAAGGGTGAGTTGGCTGTGTGTGCATGGTGTATCTTTCTCTGACACCTCTGATGAGGGTTCCCAAAGTGCTGCTGGATTAATCTGAGCCACCTGAAACCAGCTTCCTCATGAGAGTAGGCTAAGTGGATCATCTGAAATGTTTTAGTGCTGTCCCTTCTGCTGAGTCATTGCTGGTCATCCACAAACATATCTCTTGATATAGGCACATAAAGGTGTAAGTATGGTATTCAAATATTTGTTTATTTGCGTAGGAATGAGCTTCTGGTTTTAGTAGGACTGTCCCATAAGAGAGACACCTCAGTGAAATGGGAAGTGTTGATCAGCTTCCCTACTGTGGTTTGAGAGTTGACCAGAGCTGGCAGATGGTTTGAACTGAATTTTAAAATCAATCAAATAATTCCATGAGTGATGGAACAAAACAGTTAAATGAGAACCAAAATTTGTGTGAGTATCCTCCAATGTTTGGTGATATGCTTTAGGACCTGTTGCAGCCTTTGATCTACTGTGGGCAACAATTTGTGTGTTTTTCCTCGACCTGACTGCCTGTATTCCTAACACATGAAGGAAAAGAAAATGTAAGAGATCTCTACAGTTGTCAAATTTGGCTGAAGCAGGCCAACAGCTGTATATGTTATGAGAAGGCTAATGGTGCAGTAATAAAAAATAAACTTTATTTCCTGCTTGAAATGGTACAATAGGATCAATGACTACATTCCAGAATGGTAACATTTACATCATCTTTGTTTGTTTTTCTTTTTTTTTCCCCTGAGCTAAGATTTCTTTTACATATCTATGAATGTGAAAGTGTAGAAAAACAGTAGCACTCAAAATGGGGAGAGAAACTGTTGCAGAATATGGTGATGTGTACACACATCCAAACCAGAAGAGAATGAACTTAGTTCATTCAGAACCCCACTGAAATGATTCAATAGATGAGTTATAAGCAGTATCCCAGGTTTGAATTGATAGTGGACTGCAAATCATGACTGTGTTTAAACTCAGCATCCAGTTGTAGCTGCATGCAGAGCAAAACCTTTATAAGCTTCAGCCCGTTTGGTATTGGGTCCAAATGCAGGTGATTAGTGCACAGTTCTTAAACACGTTGGTTTTTGTGTTACGCTGATGTGAATGCTTCAGCAAGGAGGGTACCATTGCTGAGTACATGTTGACAGTGTCAGTATGTTAGACCTGCCTTTCATATGGCCATGTTTGTATAAATCCATGGTGTGAAGTCCTCAGGGTTACAGTGACAGTTTTCTATTAGGACACATAATAATAAAGACATTTGCTTCCTATATGTGGGATAGGTGAACATAGCCTAAGTTCTCCTCCACAAGGAGTGTGTGCTAGTTGCAAGTTAGCAGGGAGTGAGAGGAAGTAGTTAAAGGACTGTAACATCAAAAGCTTTACAAATAATCAATAAACTAACTGTGCTGTATCCTCCCCTTTGTTTGGTACCTATGAAAAAGCAGGGTACCTTCTGACACAAGTCAGTTTTCATGAGAAGTCCATGCACTTGACAAGATGTACAGTCTGCAGCAAATGCTGGTTTCGTGTGCCTACCTCTTTTTTTCTTTTGGTGTATATACTTCATCCTGAGATTCTTCCATTTCCTAATTGAGTTTGCTTCAGGCTGTTAACCACAACTAAGTTCATTGTGATTATGAAAATGATTGCTTTTAATGTAGATGTAGTAATTTTGTTATTAACATAAATTTCTTTTAATGGGTATGCCACATGTTTCTCTGATCTCTGGGGTTTGCCCTGGCTTCTCTTGCCCCAGTCCTAAAGTCAGCCAACCAATGCAATTAAGGAAATAAAAGCTACAGCAAGAAATAAACAAGTTATAAGTGACTTCTTTTTCCTTTGCAGGGAATTCACTGTTGAAACTGAAGGGAAAACTTTTAAATTAACAAAGGACATGGTTACTGTGAAGAGATTTCAGAAAACATTACATGGTAAATTTGTATCTCTGTTGTTTGATCATCAAAAATAAGAGGCACACTTTGAATATGAACTTTATTAGCTGCATTGTCCTGTTAGTATTGTACCATGGCACAGGAAAAATGCCAAATGTTATTTCCTTGAAATTTGACAATTTAAGAGATTTGAAAAGCTTTCACACAGCAGTGGGATTTCAGTGACCATTGGTGCAGGCCTGTCTGCCCACTTCTCACCTGGTCCGTTCAGTAACCCATTAATAGACTTTGAGTGGTATATTATATTCATGCTGCTTCAGTTGCATATTCTGGGATTTGTAAGATCCCATGTGGTGCTAAGAACCAGCTGCTGTAGCCATGTTGGAGCTGGGGAAGGTGCACCAGCTTTGGGAGCTTTGATCTTCAGGTCCATTGCAGTGTAGCAGATGGGTTGTGGCAGTCTGTTGGTAGGGCTATGGCCAGATCTCTGCCCAGAGCTCCCGTTGTCACTCTGCCGCCTGGAACCAAGTCTTCAAGCATCTGCCAGCTCACCAGGCTGCCATCCTGACCAGTCAGTTCCCCTGGTAGTTGATAATCACATCAGCTTCGGTCAGTGACTGCATCTACACAGAGCTTTTGTCCTGATACAGTGAATGGGGCTAGAAGGTAACTTTCCAAAATGCATGGATTTAGTTCCTCAAAGAAGTCTTGTCTTTTCAGCCAGCTCTGTAAGCGCCTCACCCAAGGTCATTTGGGAAGTCTTTGACAGAGCTGGAGACTGAGGTAGATTTTTCCCCAGTTCATACTGTTAACTAGTGGATCATCCTGCCCTAGGTTGGGACTATGATAAATGCTCCTAGGAAGGAGCAGAGCAACTTGCAGCATGCGCAGAATATATTTGTTCTTGCAGCTGCTGAGCCTTTGAGATGTCCAGGTATCTTTCAGTCAGCATGTGCTGCTGCTGTGCCAGGCTTTGCTTTGTCACAACTTCGAAGAAGGAATCAGAGTTATAACTGTTAGGGATTGTAGTATTGCAGAGGGCCAGCAAGTAGAACCCCAGTTGCTGGTTTTAAATTTGTACCTTTGGCAGTTTGGCTGCTATCTGCAAGCAGAAGGCAAAGCTTATGGTTTCCCTCTCTCTTGTCTTGAAAACTGGTTGGTCAATGCACAAATAAAACAGGACCATCCTTTTGGGAAGGTAAAGTCCCACCCTGAGTTAGGTGCTTAATTGAGGAGGATTGGGTCTCTAGGCACATAGAGTGGGAAGCAAGTCAGGGTGAAGTGCTGGAGAGCTGGATGCTATCCTTGATTTTCAAAAGCAGCTGATGCTTATAACTTGTTTCTTCTCTAGTAGCTATCAAGGAGCTTTTTCTAAAAAGCTGCACTGTCTGAGCAAGGGCAGCTGTCCACTGAGGTCCTTTCATACACAGAGGGAAGAACAAGGAAAAAGCCTCTTTGAAAAGACGTGTGGCAAGGACTGGAGAGAATGATGGGTGTATAATAACATAACACATCATGTCTTCCGGGATTTTTTGCAAACAGTAACTAGTTGATCCTTGTTCTTTCCCACTCTTGTGATATATTGGAGGGGGAAGGGAGAATAGGGAGGGGACCAACACTGAAGCAGGCAGCTGAATGACTCAAGAATATGGAGGGAGTCTTTGCTGGAATTTGAGCTGGATCTGAAACTCCATGCTTCTCTGCTTGGACTGCTGGATACTGAGGCTGTGTCTGTACGTTAAACCAAAGTGTGCCAGGGATTGAGCATTACCCTGCCATTATCCAGGCTGTTTAATTGCTAGCATGTTCCCTGGCGCAGTTTTGGTCTATGCCAAATAGCACTCTCCCAGACAATGCCTGGACATAGTTTGTGGCTTGGTGTGGAGCAGGGACCATTCCCAGTGAATGGTTTGGATGAGCCTTTGCTCTTGTGAAGTAGAAGAGGGTTTATCTTTGTGGATGCAAGCTGTGCTATGCTATTTGCTCTCAGGGCCAGAGAAGTGGCCCTAGCTTATTATTTACAGCCTAAATATATCTGTACATGGACTAAGTCCAAATTTCTACTTCAGGTATTTTTATATAGAACATGTCTAACCTTTTTATTTCTATATGCTTAGCTACATGTAATCAGAACTTCTGAGCAGAAAGGCAGCTTCAATAAAGACATCTTTTTTTTGTGTGTAAATTCTTTTTTAATGATGATGTGGGTTCTTTTGTGTTCCAGTGGAAGAAATCATCCCAAATGTAATTGAACCGTCATTTGGTATTGGGAGGATTATGTACACAGTGTTCGAACACACATTCCACATCCGGGAAGGAGACGAGCAGAGAACGGTGAGCTTTCCTGTTGCTGGGCCTCAGCTTAAACCAGCTGCAAGCATTTGCCTTTCCCTGACATCCAGGAGAAGGGCTAAAATAAGACTGCACAATACACAGTAGAGGTGGGAAAACCCAGGTGGGCTGTTGAATTGCTGTTTTTGCCAGTGTACGTGTCATTTATACATGTGCGCTGAGAGAGCATTCTGGGGGGCTGTGTGTGCATGAGGCTCTCGCTATTATTGGCAAGGGGGCGAGAAATTCCTCCTTCTGGATTCACACTTGGCAATGTCCCATCACTCAGAGAAAGGCATCTCTTCAGTGTTTTATTTCCTCTCTCTTTGCTGCTTTTCCTGGAATCATAGTTCTGTGCAGCAAGGTGGACAATAGACTAACTGTGTCCTCAGTCCCCCATGAAATTCATCCTTCTCTGATTCTGGGCATCCCTAAAATCTTGGCCTGAAACTTTGCTGTAGCAGGGGCCAGAGGGCAGTGTGTGTTACAGAGCACCAGCCTGTTGCAGCCAGTGCCCAAACCGTGATGCTCTCCACCACTGCTGGTGGCCCGTGGGAAGCTGGCTGTAAACTTGATGCTGGTTCCCATTTGTTGTTCCTGGCTGTTAGACTGTGTTTATAGAAAAGAAAAATAAGTCTCTGGTTGCCACAGGATGTGATACCGTTATGAGTGCGGGGAACAGGATTCAGGAGCCCAGAGTTAGGACACACTTGACTTTCCATCACAAACTGCTCATGAAGTCTAAAATACCAGACTTAGCTTCCTTCTAGTACCCATTTACTTTCTATATAGCCTGGACTGCTCTATATTGTGGTACATCTCAATTGCATTACTTCTGTACCCTTACAGGCCTTAGTGATTGCCAGGAAAGATTTTTTTTTCCTCCCCTTTTCCTCCTTTTGGCACGTTTTTCTTTTCTGAGGGTGACTGTGGAAGGTTCTTACAACCTTTGAGCTGCATATGCTCCATGTGTGTCAAGTCTCTGTGGGAATCAAACGGAGTTTGGTTTAGGCTGTGTGTAAGACTAAATCTCCTGGGAAGACCCCCTCTACCCTTCCTTTTCCTGTAATTCAAATGAGGTTCACTTTCTTCAGGGAGGGCTCTGGTAGACCTCTTTTGGAGGGAGGTAACATTTAGCTATCAGAGTGGAAGGGGGGGTGGAGGGCAGCTGGAGAAAATCCATCATACTTAAGTGGTGTGAGGTGTTACTGCTGGGACCCTGAATGCTAATGTCTTACAGAAGGCCAGTGACTCCCCTGGAACAGTCACACTGCCTCCAACCTCAGTCAGAGCTTATTCTCACCTCCTAAGAGTCTGGCCTAACCATTAAACTTGTATTTATTTGTGCTTTTTCTTTTTTCCTTAGTTCTTCAGCTTCCCAGCTGTTGTAGCACCGTTCAAGTGCTCTGTTCTTCCTCTAAGCCAGAATCAGGAATTTATGCCTTTCGTCAAGGAATTATGTAAGTGTCTTAAGCACTGTGGGTCCAATGGGGATGTGCACTGGGAGAAGAGGTCCCTTCCTCAGTGCTATAGGGAGAAAATAGCATTGGGATCACAGGGCTCTCACATGTGCAAAGGGAGAGCCATCAAACTAAAACAGCTGACTTGGTTGGTATCAGTCAGCTTCTGGTATCCATCAAACTCTTCGGTGTAGCCTCAAAAGCCCAACTCCCTGCCCTTCCCTGTGCTGGTTTGCAGTATAAAAGACTTCTTTTTTTCCTTCTGTGTCAAAAAGATATCTTTCCCACTGGTTAGGAGAAGCTGTCAGGAGCAGTGGGATTTTGTTTTGGGATTTTTTTTTGTTTGTTTTTTTGAATAAAGTTCTTTTCTTTACTCTTGTTGGCCAGCTAATTTATTGAATTGGTCCCAGAGCTGCTGAGCCTCCAAGCATTTCTGTCAGAATGCACACTGGTGCCATCTAAAACTGAGTAAGTGAAGGATAGGAACATAGGCCACATGTCAGACAGTGCCTTTTGCTGTTGATGTCAGTTCTGCTCGGGACCTTGCCTCCCCATGGTGGACATGCCCCTGCACACATATAAGGCTGACATGTTTTTGAGTTAATGCAGAGTTGTGGGACTGTAATGACAGCTTGAAGAAGTCAGTGACTTTGCTTTTTAGGTGAGAGTCGAGTGAGGCAATGCAGAGAGCTCTAAGAGTAGCAGTGTACCTGTGGGGTGGGTTTGAGCTTGTAGTCTTGGGAGAGACTGGACCATTGGGTCTTCTGTCAAAAAACAAAGGGACTGTTGTGTTGCTTGAAACCAGGATGCATGGTGCCTCACTTGAGGTAGTGCCATGAGGATACCAGAGGCCTTTGCTAGGATCATGTTGCCTCCTGAGTAATTAATGAGTCTTGGTGATCCCCCCTTCTCTGCTTCTTGCAGCTGAAGCACTCACCAGGAACGGCATCTCTCACAAGGTGGATGATTCCTCTGGATCCATCGGCCGGCGCTATGCCAGGACTGATGAGATTGGCGTGGCCTTCGGGATCACGATCGACTTTGACACTGTTAACCGGACGCCTCACACCGCTACCCTGAGAGACCGTGACTCGATGCGCCAGATCCGAGCTGAGGTAAAGGGCAGGCAGATGGGCTTGGCTACTGACAGAGCTGAGTCTGTTTCTTATGGGCTAGGGGAGAGCATCAGCTGCTATTTCTGATCCAGCAATGACTCTGGTCTATTTGGGAGCTGCCTCCAGCTCTCACAGGCAATTTAGCTATTCTGAGAAATCCCCAGGGAAGAGATACTGGTCAAACAGAAGATGCTGGCCCTGCTACTAAAGTGAGGAGAGGCTTTTGTTTTTCTTGGATGCAGAGGTGTTGATCTTAATTGAAAACCATGCCTTGTGGTGATTGCACTGCTCTTTATAGTGCTTCTTTCCAAGTGAAGGTGGCTGATTAAATACATTTGCTGGGTTGTGTCTGGCTTTCAAAGGCAGGGCTCCTCTGAATCCACAGGCACAAAAAGGCAGAAGATCTTTGCCTGCTACAGGCTGGCTGGCAGAGCACGGCTCAGACATAACTCCTTAAAGCTTGCTTCCTGCCCGTGTTGCCTGTGCAGCACCAGAGAAACTGGTGAACCATTGCCCAAAAGCTGTGCCCTAAGCGTGCTCTGCTAATATGGCCATAATACAGAGACTGGAATAGCAAACCTCCCTATGGTGGTCTCATTGCCTGTGAGCAAAACCTGCTCAGAGCTGTGGTTGTGTAGCCTTGGCACCTCTGTTGTGTCCTTCTCTCGCTGGCCCCCACCAGGAACACAGTTTGGCTCCTGTAGGAGGAGGAGTTAGCGTTTGTCTGCAAGGCTGAGTTGTTCTAGCTCCGCTCTGTACAAAAGCACCTGTACTGCTCAGGGTTACTGAGCTGGCTGTGGGTTTGGTTCAGAGCAACAGGCAGCGCCATTTCCTCAGTGCATCCGTCTGTCTCTGTATCACCTGGATGACCTCTCAGTGCTGAGCAACAGAGATGAGACCTTGTTATCCTTCAATTTCTGCAGATTTTCTAGTTTCTTTAAGCTGATCCTTTGTACTGTGACAGTGTGCTATGAGGAGCAAAGAAAAGGCAACTGGTAGCTTCTTTTGTCCTGGTCTTACAGTAAATAGGGCCTGGCTAAATCTTGACTTACAGCATCTTTTGGATGTGTGTATTGTTTTCTTTCCCTTCCAAAACAGTAACATAACAGTACCAGGGATGAGCCTTGCTGTGGTCCACCACAGTGACAGTTGCATTTCCCTCAGGGCTCACCCTGAATAACTGAGCAGTCTTTGCTGAGATGACACAGACTGTGACTGTCCTCCTAGTTAATGGTTTTTCTCCCCCAAAATAATCTTGCAAGAAGAAACCTTGTACCTGTTCTGTTGCTGATGTCAAAATTACCCATGTTCCCCAAGTATTCAACAGAGCAACTTGATTCTGATCACTTTGTGTTTCATATATCTTTGTGATTTTGCCTGCAGATCTCTGAACTTCCTGCCATCATTCGTGACCTGGCGAACGGTTATCTAACTTGGGCTGACGTTGAGGCAAAATATCCACAATTTGAGGGACAAGAGACTGGCAAAAAGGACACAATAGAGGAATAAAGAAAAGGACCTGAAGTAAAATCCTGTCAAATGTCCACTTTTTACTGTTCATGTTAATATGAAATAAACTTATCGTGTATTATTCAAAGCTGCATTGTTTGTGCACACAGGGACTATTTGTTTTGGTTTTTTTTTTCCTCAATTGCTGCCTGAATTTAACTTTAAAACCTGAAATGATTGCAGTCCAAGTTAAAGGTGTTATGAATAAAAACGCCATTATATATACCTGCTTCTTTGTGTTCATGCAACCTTGTACTTTCTTCAGAAATGTCTTATTTTGTTTTTTTTGTTTGTTTGTTTTCTTTTCTTCCCTTGTGCTTATGGCTGTAGGTGTTACAGGTTTATTATAGCCCCTCAGGAAGGCAGAGACCATACACCCTTTCCAGAATCACCTTGGACTCCTGTGCAAGATGGCACTTGTTGCTTGGCCTCCTGTTTATGAAGGGGTGATCAAGGTGTTGGTCCTCTCACCATTGCACAGTGCTTCAAGCAGCTGCCTTAGATGGGTTCAGTGCTTTCTTTTGGCTGCAGGTGTTTAATACCTGTTGGGAGCATTTGCATGCAGGAGAACAGAGAGGGGGTGGAAAGTCCTGTTCCAGTTCTTGCTCTTGCTTGGCATGGTTGGTTTGCTTGGCTGAGGGAGCAAGCAGCTAGGAGCATGTGAGTAGGAGCGCTGGCAGGGTTGCTTTTTCATTAAATGTCTTCTGGCAGCAAGGACTGAAATGGGACACTGCCGTAAGCAGGTGGGAAAAGAGCCAGGTACCCTTTGACTGCCCTGGGCACTGCAGAAAATGAAACCCGTGTGCTGTCAGAGTGCCTTGCTGCAGCTGGAGGTGGGAACGGCACCTTGGTGTTTGGGGAGCACTAAACCCTGCCTGATCTGGACCAGTTAGGAGAGGCTTTGCACCTACTTGGTTTCAGGCTCTCATCCCACTGAGAAGCAGAGAGGCAAGGTCTTGTCTCATTCCATGTCATTTCTTCTCAGCCTCCTCGGATGTCCTCCAGCCCTTGGAGAGGGCTCTGGTACTGCCATCACAGGGGTTTCTATCCCTGGGGCTAAAAACCTCTCCTTCAGAGGGGAGAGAAGCATTCTCCTCCAAGCTTTTGCTTGGGTTTAAAACACATTTAATGACATGTTAGAAAATACAAACTCTTGCACTGTGTGGGATGTAGTTGATTGGAGACCCGCAATGAAAGGTGATGTGCTGGGCTGGGAGAGCAGAGCAGGCACCGTGCAGCTTCGAGGAGCCCTGGCAGCAGGCACAGCTTTCAGCCGCCACCTCTCCCTGCCATGTGCCTGCAGCTGGCTGCCTGGAGCGACTCCTACAGGGATCAGTTTCTCTTTCTGCCACATGGCTGCAGGGGAAGCCGAGCTGGAAATCGTTGCACCAAGTTTTTTGCATGTTTGCAAGAGCTCTCTTTACAATGTGACTGTAGACAATGCTGCAAAGTGAAATCAAATGATGACCTGACACCATTAGACAAAATAAACTAATAAATAAGGCTTAGGTGTGAAATAAATTGGATGCTTTTGAGAGGCTCTGATCCGATGCATGAAAAAATTCCCAATGGGGAGAAGCAAAGTTGGTGTTTCAAGGGCAAGAACCTGAGCAGTGTAGCTGCAGGTTGCAATTTACCTGCCTGCCCTTGCCTATCCCTGATAACTAAATCTGAGGACTGATTCTAACCTTTCTTTAGTCCTGGTATAATAAGGCATCTGCCACTGCTGGCTCTGTCAGCTTCAGGTGCATAAACCTCCTCTAGGAAGCTTTAGCTGTGTTAGAGCCTTGCATAAGCAGGTCTGATACTCAGCAAGGAAAGGCTTTAAATAAAGGAATGCAGAAGAGGATGCTTGAAAATACCGGTTGATTCGTGTGACTGGGAGCTGCTTTCTCTGTGCTAGCAGCCGATACCTTCTCCAGATTGGCAGACAAACACTACTGAGTGAACGTTTCTGAGTAATTTCCCTTAGTTATAGCTAAACTTCCGCAGAACCAGATAGATCTGGGGCATTGAGGGAGGCAGGGCAGACACAGGGTGGGGATTTCACCATGCTCATAAATCACTGCTGCTGACTTTGTTTTGTTTTGCTGGGCTTGGTTGCATGAATTCATCCTGGTGGTGACAGCCAGCATGCGGTCACTGCTTTCAATCATCCTTTTCCTCCTTGCCTCCCCAAACAGCATCCTTCAGTTAAAATGGCAGTTCTATGGGTCTGCCTTATGCCTGAAAGGGGCTATTGGAAAGCAGTGCCTGACCTGGACCAGGGCTAACACAACGCGGTGTTTCTTTGACGTGGGGCTGCTCCACGTACCTGCAACCTGTAAGTTGTGGAGATGTGTGCCTGTAGATCCCTGCTGGGAGGCTTTCTTAGTCTCAGTTTCATAGAATCATAGAATCATAGAATGGTTGGGGTTGGAAGGGACCTTAAAGATCATCCAGTTCCAACCCCCCTGCCATGGCAGGGACACCTTCCACTAGACCAGGTTGCTCCAAGCCCCATCCAACCTGGCCTTGAACACTGCCAGGGATGGGGCAGCCACAACCTCTGAGCAACCTGTTTCAGTGCCTCACCACCCTCACAGGGATGAATTTCTTCCTTACATCTAATCTAAATCTACCCTCTTGCAGTTCAAAGCCATTACCCCTTGTCCTATCACTACATGCCCTTGCAAAAAGTCCCTCTTCAGCTTTCCTGTAGGCTCCTTTAGGTACTGGCAGGCTGCTGTAAGGTCTCCCCAGAGCCTCCTCCAGGCTGAACAACCCCAACTCTCTCAGCCTGTCTTCATAGAAGAGGTGCTCCAGCCCTCTGATCATCTTTGTGGCCTGCCCTAGACTCACTCCAACAGGTCCATGTCCTTCTAATGCTGGGGGCTCCAGAGCTGGATGCAGTACTGCAGGTGGGGTCTCATGAGAGCAGAGTAGAGGGGGAGGATCACCTGCCTTGACCTGCTGGTCACGCTTCCTTTGATACTGTTGGCTTTCTGGGCTGCAAGCGCACATTGCTGGGTCGTGTTGAGCTTCTCATCAACCAACACCCCCAAGTCTTTCTCTGCAGGGCTGCTCTCAATCCGCGCATCGCCCAGCCTGTATTTGTGCTTGGGATTGCCCCGACCCATGTGCAGGACCTTGCACTTGGCCTTGTTGAACGTCATGAGGTTCATTCATATGGACCCACCTCTCAAGCCTGTCCAGGTCCCTCTGGATGGCATCCCTTCCCTCCAGTGTGTTAACTGCACCGCGCAGCTTGGTGTCATCAGCAGCCTTGCTGAGGGTGCACTCAATCCCACTGTCCATGTCACCGACAAAGATGTTAAACAGCACCAGTCCCAATACCGACCCCTGAGGAATGCCACTCGTCACTGGTCACCACCTGGACATCAAGATGTTGACCACAGTTCTTTGAGTGTGACCATCCAGCCAATTCCTCATCTATGGAGTGCTCCATCCATCAAATCCATGTCTCTCCAATTTAGAGATAAGGATGTCATGTGGGACAGTGTCAAATGTTTCCCCTGTGCTGGGGTGAGTGAGGGTCATAATCTTAGGCAAATGCTCCAAGATGCACAGAACTAATGTAATAAATGAAGCCTGGTTATTAATTTGAGTAGAACATGGACTAGACAAGCCAAGGTGCCTGCCTGCCAGGTGCTGTATGAACGCAGCCGGCAGCCCATGGGCTGGGAGAGGAGTACCGAGGGTAGGCAGGGCCTTCCAAAGCTATCAGTGCTTTGGGGTGTCCCCATTTTGGGGGACATGAGTGGAGCCCTGACATGACTTGGGTTTTGGGCTGCATCGAGGGATCTGCCTGTCTCCAAGCAGCTGTCAGACCCAGTCACTCCCACTGTTCCTGCTGCCCACCGTTGCCTTTTGAGGAGTGGCTGGAAAGTCAGGTCAAGACCTCTTCATCCATCTTCCCAGCCCCTGCTGCTGTCCACGCTTGAAAAAGGTAAATTAAACACCCCCACACTGCCAACAAATGCAGCAGTACTATATTCTTAAAGTAAGAACAAATAAAAATTCCCAGCTATGAGTGGGAAGCTATCACCAGGGAACTAATTAGCAAATTGTGTCTCGACTGCACTGCTCGGCCTTCAAAGGGGAGTGTTAGCCCAGGATGCAGGTAAGCCCCTCATGTGGTTTGTACTTAAAAACCTTGTTATTTAGAATACAAAAAATGCCCTGGAACCAGCTGCACTGTGTTAAATCTGTTCAAGTGGAGACCTGACCAATGCTAGCTACAAGCACGGTGCTCCTGCTGTTGCAGAGGGCAAGGGATGAGGATGATTTTGGAGGAGGTGGAATCTGGAGCCTGGCCAGACAGATGCTGGTGGGGGCTGCCCTGGCCCTGCCTGGCATTCCTGGGAAGCGGAGTTGCTCATCCCCTTCTTAGCTCACAGCCTGTGTGGCTGGGAGATGTAGCCAGCTGAGCATGTGTACTTGTCCTGATACGCGCACAATTTGCAAAAAGATGCTTGCTCTCCTGTGTTTCAAGCAAACAAATAAAACAGCTGGGACATGCCAAAGGACATACTTCATTAAAAAATTTTGGGACAGTCCTCACCAGGACGGTGCAGATTTTACCTGCTGCTCCAGCAATGCAAAGCAGCAATTTGCCGGGCTTTACCGGTGGCTGTGCTGATTCCTGGCTGCGCCCAGCAGCTAGTGGGTACCAAATAATTGCGTGCTGTGACTTTGACCAGCACTCCATCATGCAGCGACCTTCAAAGGGAACTGCAAAAATTAGCTCAGAAGAGACCGTCTAATGCCACTCTGCCCAGATTCACCCCGGCGGGCTGAGGAGCCCATGTGAGATGAGCAGGGTGCACCCTTCTGCGAGCAGCACCCGCTTCCCAGAAGAGGGTGCTGTCAGGCAAAAAATAGCAAACACAAGGAAAGTAGACACTGAAACCGTATGTTTTATTTTTAACTCTTCTGGGTGTTTCACTTGTGCTGCAAACCCTGGACCTCCAGCCCTGAGTCGCTCTCATGCTCTTTATTAATTCAATGGCTGAAAACGCTGTTGCAGCCCGGAATTTAACGCAAGCGAGACAACAATCCTAAGAAAGTCTTAGAGATGTAGTTCCTAGTGGTTCATCTTCAGGGATGTGCATAGCTGGGGCGTAAGACTGAAGTTTGGATCCCCCTGCCATGAGCTTATGGAGTTGGGAGGATCCCTCTGATTAAATGCCATTATTTACAGCATGGATGGTTGCAGCCTCTGGGGCTGCCTCTGTGATCAGCGGAGTCTGGAGCATGATTTTTCTCAGTATTAAGTGGGCATTGCAAACAGGCATCACGAAAACGCCCATTTTGTTCTGCTGATGGAGGGGGATGCCAGGGAGGGGAGCACGGCCAACGCCTGAAGGTAGCGGCGTGAACCTTGCCTAGCCTGTGCGTTGCAAAAATCCCCCTGATAAGAAAACAGCTGAAGGTGACAGGCTTGGCCTAACAAAGAAGGCTCCAACAGATGTATTTTGGAAATTCAGCTTACACCTTTTTGATTCCTATCTTTGCTGTGACCTGCAATTCACCTTCTGCGCCAGATAGGCAGAGTTAAGTATTTATAAGCAGGAGCTGCTGAGCCTCAATCTAACTCCGCATTGCTCTGCCACACTCATTTCCATGTTCCTATCTGAGCTGATCATGTAACACTCCGCTTTCTGCTGTAATCTGTGGCTATCTCCCCTGCAAGGGGGTGGGAGAACATTGCTCATTCATTTCATAAAGCTGCAAAAATGAAAAGCACTGGCAAAGCCCATCGGTCCTTTCTAGGTAATATCTCAGCTTGCATTGCCAGGATTCTAGCTCTGGATTTAGACAGTATTTAGGGTCATCCCCACATTTAGGAAGTGTGTGAAGAAGGGAAGTAGAAAAGAAAGGTTCATTTTCTCTCCTAGTACAAGAACTAGTGAATAATCAATGAAATTGGCAGGCAACAGCTTCGAAATAGGTACTTGGAGGAAAAATCACTATGTATTTGTGTGGTTCTTCCTCTCTTCCCTTTGCACCTTCTGATGGCTGCTGTCGAGTCTGTGAAGACTTGGAAGTATGGGAAGAACCAGAGCTGTAATCAGTTGTTTTCCCAGTGGTCAGCATACAAATTAACCCATACAAGCTAAATCCATCTATGCCAACCTTTAACAGAGATAATGCTAAGAGCAGCATTTAAGCCATTGATCTGTAATTGGGTTAAACAGGTGCTGCTTCAGACCAGGCCTCTACATCTTCATTTATAAATTGATGAGAAATGCACCTGCTTTGCAGCAAGAAAAGCAAGAAACCCTCAACATCTATTCCCCCAAACCCAAAGCAAAGAAAGCTTGTCAGGGACTTTCCTTTTCAGTTTTCAATTCGGGAGCAGAGCAAAGCTCTGCTCTGTCTTCAAGGGCTCCACGTTAGCGAAAGGGCTGTTTACATGAGATGCGTTGTTACAGCAGCTGAACCAGAGCCTAAGAATAAGGATTCCTGATCCTCCTCCAGGTAAATAATTTCATATTTCCGAGCTGTGGTTTCCTCCAGTGTTAAGCAGCAATAGCAGGAGTGTCTGGAAAGTGCCTTTAGGGCTGGGTATACTGGTGGATATTTGTTACCCTCCTGCTACTCCAGCAGGTCCTGGCTCAGGTCCCGCACTGGTTCACGCTCTTCCAGCAGGCAATTCCCAATTGCATCATTCTCAGAAGACATAAAAATGAGCAGGGGTCTTGCCCCCCTTTGCTAACTGTCTGTAATTTTCCAAATCCTGCAACCACATTTGTAAAAATATAATGATGAAAAGAAAAGTCCACGATTGAATTTTCTGCCTCTTGGGGGAAATCAGATATGAAATAATAAATATATATTATATCCTCTGGGCAAAACCCTGCTGGTCACTAATACCTACAGATTAATTGTACTAATCCAGTGTGATCAAGGGGAGATGGTTGGCTACTTGGCACTATTTTGGTCCCTCGCTTATGAAATTCCATCTCCGTGTTTAAAAGTCTTTACATAACATTAATCACTTAGATAAGAAAAGGACTAAACTGTCCCAAAACATTTTATCTTCTGCACAGATGCTGCGTATGAATTTTGACTTGATTAAATAACATGGCAACATAATATTTTGTTCTGAATAGCAAATGTTCCTCTGTAGGAGGGAAGGACCATCTCGACCGGCTGTTTGGTGCAAACAGAAATGGGGATTGATGGAGGCTGGAGGATCTGACAGTTCACCTGGTTGGTGAGAATTACTTGGAAAATAGCTAAGGAACACTGGAAAAAAATATCCCATTGTGTCACCAAATGGCCTGTGACAGACATCTGGCTTAGAGAGGTCCCCAAATGTGTAGCCCAGGTGCCATCACAAACCACAAAGCAAAATTCTGGGGAAGACCCTGGGAAGGGAACAGGAGTGCCTGGGGACTAGCATCTTAGGTGAGTGCACCAGCAGAGGATTTGTTAAATAAAGGTGTTTTGTATCTTTTCCACCATGTCAACTTCCAGCTTCTTAAAAAAGGGTCTTCTCGTGTCCCGGAAGCATGACACTGGGCTGCCTTGGAGAAGCGTGGCTGTAGGATGCTCATGATGCAAGGCATGAAGGTGAACAAGAGAGATCTTGTTCTCCTTTCCTGCCCTGCTGCTCATTCCCCATTGATGAGCGCCTGCTCGTAAAGCTGTGATCACCAGCAAACAGTAACGATCTTAGGAGGAGACAACCAGGATGCACCAGACGCTTGGGAACAAGATTTCTCATCAGTCATAGTTTTCACCTGCATTTTGCCTCTGTTAATGACTGATTTTTGCAGACTAATTTACATCAAGATGAGTGAGGACCTTGCATGTGCTTTTCCAAATGTTTATAGAGACTCAGAAAGTTAAATCCCTTCTCAGCAATTCCTATAGAGAAACCTCAGTCTCACACGATCCCCTTTCAGACCTGCCACGGGATGAAGGATTGAACTGAGATGAAGACGCTGGTGTCCTGGTCCCAGGCGGATACTTCCATCCCAAGCTCTCACCTCCCCCACCTCCATCCCATTTGGGATGATCCAACAGCACGGAAGCACAACTCTGTTCAGTCCAGCTTTTTATTATGAGAATAGAGGTAAACCATCTGCAAATCAGAGGAAATACAGAAAAAAATCTAGGGGAAAGAGGTGAATCCCATAGCTGGAGGATCCTGTGCAGCAGAAGTATGCTCTTACATGATACCAAGAAAAAGGACAATTGCAAAATGTAATTTATTTTACTTTGTAAGAAGAAATGTAGGGAAGAACAGCAAATAACATTGGATCATATGTTAGTATTTCAGTGGGTGTCCACAGCTCCTGCTAGTTCCTCTGTCTCCTGCACGGCTCCCTTCTGCCTACCAATAAATAAAAACAAAGTCACAAAAAATATACCTGGGAAATGATCATGCCCTTCTGTGTGGATTATACCAACCTTTCCACACCCCTGTCTGCACCAGCTCACTCCCTCGGGAAGCCGCACGCAGCCAGGACTGTTTGCAGGCAAAGCTTCATCAGCACGGCACAGCGCAACATACAAATTGTTAAGGGCTGGGATGTTTTTGTATCAGAGGTACCTGCAGTGCTGAATCCATGCGCCAATTGTCTAATAACTGCTGACTTTTGCAGCCTGTGTCCCTACAGCCCCTGCTCTTTTCTCAAATAAATTGGCTGCTGTGGGCTAAACGCACCATGAACCGATGGGGATGTCTCCTTCCGAGCCTGGCACCCCTTTGCAGCCTGTGGAGTCAATGAAGTCCTGGAGTCTCATCCCAGAGTGCACACCTAAATAGAGCACAAAAATCACTTTCTCCATCTCAAATCTCTTTCTCTCCTTTGATTTTAAATAAGGGATGACCAGCTCAGATGTTTACATCTGTGCTGTAGAGACATGAATTCAGGTGAGATAAAACCAGCTGCAGAGCACAGTGGACCTGCAACCACTGAGATAGATAGGGAAAAATAGATATATTCCCAATTTGTTGTATTTTCTTACTTGACATTGGGAAGATTTGCAGGTGAAAGACTTTGTTAGACTAAGAATTCATCTTCATTCACCCTACAGTGGTCAAACTTTTCTAGGAAGCCAATGGAAAACTGCCCAACCGCAGCCCATAAACACAGAGCTGCTCCTGTTCCCCAAAGGAGGATCCAACCAGGCCATGCTCATGCTCTACTATTTGTTCTGGATCTTACTGAAAGATGCTTAGGCAAAGCCTTTTCTTGTACCCGTGCTCCAGTAACATGATCTGTTACTCATCACTCATAATCCCCCTGATTGGAAAAGTGGTCACCTAATCAGGGCAGAAGTTTTGCCAAGTGATGTAAGTAGATGTTTTCCAATCATCCCGAGCTCGAGTTTGTTTATGTGCAGTGGGATTATTAGCAAGACATAATGTGAGTTAAAGCAATCAGGATCAGTTAGAAAAGGGGAGCTGGATAATTTATTCCTTTGCTGTCATTTAAATCCTGAAAGAAAATCCCCAAACAAGGGACAAGGCAGAGGCAACTGCTCAGCAAGGGCTGAGCCTACACACCAGCTCACTGCCTCTTTAGCTTGCAGAAATAGGGCAGAGCTGTGCAAAGATTACTGGAGCAAAAACATCTTGCACAAAAAAGCAAGCTTAAAAGGGTAGAAACTTTTCAGGAAGCAGCAGTCTTCCACCATGGCCTGTTTTCCAGTGAATGATTTAATTCACTTCTTTTCATGTAATAGTTAAGTGTACTGTTATCACCACCTGTTATCAGTCTACCTATTTAGAGCTGATGAACTTGCCACCAGTGAAATAAATGCAGGAAAAAAACCCCGATTAAAAAAACAGAAATGCTGAAGGAAATCTTCAAAATCAAACAGATCTCCTGGGGGAAAAAAGGAATAAAATAAAAACAGTCCTTAATTTTGTGTAACTATCCATTTGGCTTATCTGGTGACCGCACGGGGTTTGGAGACAAACTGGCCCAATTTTTGCAAGCTAATAGTAGTGTATTGATCATTCCTTCAGCTCCTGCCATTGCTTCGTGGCATCAGAACTCTTGGTGTAGTTAATGGTAGGATATTAATTTAATGGACGGGATGTAGAGCAGCAGGGGCTGCACTGGGGCATGGAGCCCAGGGCACAGGCTGAATCCAGCAATGGTGAGCGCTGCTAAAAGCATGGAGAGAAAGGGATCATTTCATACAGGCTAATTTTAATTGATGTGTGTGTGTGTGTGTGTGTGTGTGCTGCTGGAGCTCCAAAAGGACCTGCAGGTACTGAAAGTTATCATTGTATGGACACGGTGTTGTGCCTTGCTGCCTTTGTGCAACCTCAAAGGCAAAACCTGGCAGCTAAGGAGGGGTCGGGAGGGTGGAGGGTGCTGCTCTGGGCACGGGGAGCACCCAGCTTTGGGGAGGGGGTGGAGAACCCCCTTCTTACTGTTGCTGAAGCGAGCTCTGGCAGTAATGTCCAGGATGCAAAAGCAACTGAATCCCCACAGCAAATCTCAAGTGGCACTTAAAGTGATTGCCCAGCAAAGCCCTTCATTCTTCTCCCCCAAAACCACTCCGAACAGCCAGTTGGCTTGGCCAGGTGGCCATGGAGGTGCACCTTGGAGGTGACCTCCACGTCACTAAGCTTTGTCAGAAGGGTCCTATGGGATGGCACAGCCTGTAGGGCCAGAGTCTCCATGCCAGATGTGGGGAGGCTCATCCCCACCCGTGGTGGGAACAGCCTCTGCCAACCCCCAACTCCAGCTGGGTTGGTGGGGTGCGAGGAGCAAGCTAAAGCCTCCTTTTCTTGGCAGAGAAATTAAACACACCTTTTGCTGGTGCCACGCTGTGGTCACTACTGCAAATGTGTGACACAGAACACAGTTATTGAGGGTTTCTCCTTACCTCAGTGGGGCTGTAGGTGGCAAAGACCAGCGGTCTTCAGGTTTAGGAGCCACATCTTGGCATTGCAGCTGAGCTGGTGGTGCAAGAAACAGGTCTGGCAACCTCCTAAATGCTGCTCAGACTGTGGCTGTGCAATGAATGCCCTCAACTCCATAATAAATATGCCCAGGGATTACCCTGCACAATCAACCCATGCATGAGGTTATTTTAAACTAGGAAAAATGTTGTCTTCATATAAATCCTGAGTTAGTTCCCAGCAAGAGCTCTTAATCCAGCTCTGCAAACTAAGTATGTGGGTGACTGTTTGCCCTCCACGGGGAGTGTTACTGACCTCAGTGGCCCTTCCTCAGGTGTCAGCGGGGTGCCCATCCCTGAGTCCTTTGGCCATGACGTCCTCCCTTATTTCTGGCTGCAATTTTTCCACAGTAGCAGACCCTGCACTGCTCCATGTGTCTGTAGGATGGCTGGAGCTGGTGTCAGCTGCTGGAAGGCTAGGGACAAATGACAGTCTGCTCCAACTCCTGCCAGGAAGTTACTGATGGCAAGCCTTATAATGTTTGGTGAGATTTTTGGTCTTTTTTTTTTTTTTTTTTAAAGCTCCAGCTCTTGGACTCATGTGAATATATCTGAAATCACAGATTTCATTTACTTGCTTTAAAAAAATGAGCTTCTTAGCCCTCCTGTTAGCAACTCCCCCCCCCCCCCAAACCTCTTGAAATAAGGACTCTTATATAAGATATAAAAAAGAAGCCAAAATATGTTTTTACCTCCCTCCCTCACCCCCAAATTTCACATTATGTCAGCTAGTTTTGACTGAGGTTTGATTCAGGGATTGCTGCATGCTGAAGTCCAGAGCCTCCCAGGTTTTCCACTCCTGGCTCACACCAAATACTGTGATATGTTTCCAGGGCAGCAGTTCCAACAGGACCATGGCTCTTGGTGGTCAATGCAGCATCCCCATACCCAAGTGAGCAGGCATCAGCCCTTCCTTCCCTGAATCCTTGATCCTTACCATCACGGGATCTGTAGGACCTCATAGTCATCAGCATCAGACTCTGTCTTCACCACAGTGATGGGGCTGCTGTGGCCACCCACTGGCACATGGCTGATTGCCAGGTCCTCAGGGTGTTCTTCTCCTTCACCAAGAGGGCTTTGCTTCTTGAGGTGGTTCTTCTGGTGCCTCTTGAAATGGCCAACGGTGGTGTAGCTTTGCCCACAGTCAGAGCAGATGAATGGGCCCCGGCGGGTGTGAGTGAGCTGATGCTTCATGAGGTTGGCCTTCTGTGAGAAGCTTTTGCTGCACTGGTGGCACTGGAAGGGTGCCTCTCCCGTGTGGACCTGATGATGGGTAATCAAGATCTCCTTCCTCTTGAAGTCCTTCCCGCACGTGGCACACTTGAATGGCCGGTCCTCGGCATGGGAGGGCTGGTGGAGCCGGAGCTGGGCCCTGTTGGGGAAGACCTGCCCACACTTGCTGCAGCGGTTGGGCTCATACTTGGTGTGGACCCGCTGGTGTGTGGTGAGGGCAACCTTCTGGGTGAAGGCTTGGCCGCAGGCAGCACAGGGGAAGGGGCGCTCACCAGTGTGGGTGTGGTGGTGGACGATGAGGCGGGATTTGTCGATGAAGGCTTTGGGGCAGTTGGAACAGGGGAAGGGGCGCTCCCCAGTGTGGATGCGGTGGTGGACTGCCAGCTGGGCCTTCTGGGCAAAGGCCTTCCCACACTCGCTGCAGGAGAAGGGCCGCTTGCCAATGGGCACCAGCCGAGAGGGGACAGCCGGGCTCTTCTCATCTTTGCCAGCCACCTTGGCATTGACATCAGTCTTGACACTGGCATCGGTGTTGGTGTTGGCGTTGCTATTGCCATTGGCATCGCCATTGCCATTGGCCTTGGTGTCAGCATTAGCGTTGGTGTTGGCACAGATTTCTTCGCCACCTCCCTTGTCCTTGCCACGCTCATGGACACGGTGGTGCTTGACCAAGACAATCTTCTGGTAGAAGCCCTTGCCGCAGGTGGGGCAGGGGAAGGGCCGGTCACCAGTGTGGATGCACTGGTGGACGGTGAGGCAGGACTTGTCACCAAAGCGCTTGCCACAGTCACCACAGGGGTAGGGCCGCTCGCCAGTGTGGACGCACTTGTGGGTGACCAACTGGGTACGCTGGGCAAAGCTCTTGCCACACTGCCCACACCCGTAGGGCTTCTCCCCAGTGTGGGTCTGCTCATGCTTGGTCAGCTCCCCTTGCTTGGCAAAGCCCTTGCCACAAGTCCCGCAGCGGTGACCCCTGCCCTCGGCGTGAACCTGCTGGTGGTTGGCCAGGTTGCCCTTCTTGGTGAACATCTTCCCACACTGCCCACAGGCATGGGTATAACTGAGGGTGCCGGGGGGCTGCCCACCCCCTGCGGCACTGGTGGTTTCCTTTTCCCATGCATGGACACGGCGACGGGCTGTGAGGCCAACCTTCTGGCTGAAGCGCTTTCTACAGGTGGTGCAGATGTAAGGGACTTGCTGGGGATGGTGGCCCCAGTGGTGCCGCAGCATCTCCCTCTGGCTGCCAAAGTGGTCCCCACAGGTTCCGCAAATGTGGGCATTGGGTTGCTCATGGGTCTGCTGATGCCAGGTGAGGTGTATCTTCTGCCAGAAGCACCGCCCGCATGCAGGGCAGGGGTAGGGCTCCTCCCCGGTGTGAATCCTCTGGTGGGTCACCAGCACTGACTTCTTCTTGAACTCCTTCCCACAGGTGCTGCAGTGGAAGATCTTCCCTGCTGGAGTCGATTTGGCCACGATGGCCCTGGCAGCATCCCACTGGGCACCCTTGGTGCTGTGGACCCACTGGTGCTTGATGAGGGTGATCTTCTGGAAGAAGCCATGGCCACATACACCGCACTTGAAGGGATGGTCACCTGTGTGGATCAGGTAGTGTGCCACCAGCTCTGACTTGTCCATGAAGCATTTCTGGCAGCTGCTGCACTGGTAGGGCTTCTCACCTGTGTGGATCCTCTGGTACTCCTTGAATTGTGATTTGGTGATGAATCTCTTGCCGCAGCCGGTGCAGGGGAATGGTCTCTTGCCTGTGTGAGTCCAGAGGGGCTTGGTGAGGTCTACCGTCATCTTAAAGCTCTTTCTGCACTCAGTGCAGGCACGGGGCTTCTCCCTTCTTTCAAGATCACTCTGTGTGCTGTGCTTTTTATGGCCTTCCCCACTGGCTTCCTCTCCAGCTCTGATGGCTTCTTGATCATGCAGCCCTCCAGCCTGGTCAGCATCGCCCTTCTCACAGTCTTCAGCCTCTATCTCCTCCTTATGGGATTTCTGGTGGGCTTCCAGGATGCCCTTGTGCTTAAAACTGTCCCCACAAATCATGCAAGTGTATGACTTCTCCCGAGTGTGGCTGAGAAAATTCTCTGCCTCCAAGAGCTCCAGCGTCATCATGGCTGGCTGTTCCATCACCTGGTTCTTCAGTGGTGGGGGCCCAGGTGATGTTCACTAGGAGAGGCATCACTGGGAGTCCTCCTGGCCATTGCCACCAGCTTTCCCTGCTTGCCAGGGCTGCTGGAAAGTGTAGCGTCCATGGGAAAGTGCCAGCACTGGTTTGAGTTACTCTTCTTTATATAAAAACCGGTGTTTTCCTTCATGAGGGCTGAACCTGAGAAGAAACCAAGGCAGGTGTTATTGTCAAGGCCAACAGGAAAAAAAAGCCAAAACCCAAACCACTTTTAGTGCGGTAAACTATCACGTGGAAAAGAAAATAATAAAAAAAGCCCAGTCAAACTTAGTTAATTCTAGTAAAACCAAAGGCCAAGAGACTGTAAAATCTAGGAGGGGACTGAAGGGGTTTGCTGGAAGCGCCTGTCACAGGCTGGAGTTTCTCCACATCTCCAGGTACTCATGACAAGAAACTGGTGGTTTGGGGGGGCGGGGTCCTCCTGCTGTGCTGATGTCTGAGCAGGAATCAACACCACTTTTCCTTCAGAGGGGTGGTGAAAGTTGGTGGTCATAACCATCAGGGACCAACTCATGGTCATCAGCACCACTAGAATTAAATCCCTCTCGGTGAAGGGCAGACCCAGACCCATTTCTGGAGGATCCATGGGGTGGTGCGATCCCTGCTCTGAGCCAGGATGACCAGACCAAGGGCTGGGGCAAGGACCAGACATGTCCCATGTGAAGAGTGGTCACTGAGATCATCTGAGCCTCCTTCAGTGCAGTGGCAGAGAGGGACCTTCTGGGACCACAAAGGGAAATCTCGAGGATCAGCAAACAGCTGCTCATCTCTGGAACATATCATGTTGCTGTCCCCAGCCTCCAGAGAGCACCAAAATCTCACATCTGTGAAACAAAACTGCCCAAGCATTGTCTGAGGCTCATCTGGCTGTGCAAACCTCGTAGGAATCCCGTCCCTCAGGAGGTGCCTATTTATGTCTCTAGAGATTTTGTGTCATGTCCAACTCAGTGAGGGGACAGGGACATCTGGGTCACAGCTGCAGCCAGACAGGCTGGAGGCAGAAGTGAAACTCACGCTGATGTCCTCAGTTCCCTGCACAGCACCAGGGCAGACACCAGAGCCTCTGCAAGGCTGCTGGGGCTGGTGGCCAGGAAGATGTCTGAACAGACAGAGAGGTCCTCCTGGTGTTCAGGAGGACAGCAAGGACTCAACTCCTTCCCCCGTCCCCTTGCCTTGAGGTTAGACTGCTGAAGGTCCAGCTTTGCCTTGGTGCCAACTTCAATTTGCAGGTTTGTCATGCCTAACCCATGAAGAATGCAGCTACACCTCCACCACCATCATTGACCCAACTGCATGAAAAGTCCAGGCTGAAGAACCCCATTTGCCATTTACTTTCTTCATGGAAGAACAAGCAGCAAACTGCCCCGGGAACTTATCTGGGGCAACTCCCGGGGAAGGCTCCCTGATGGTGGTCCAGTCAGCCAAAAATCTCTCCTCTCCTGCTCCTTGACCCCCAAGTGGCCCAAAGTGATGAGGTGTCCTGAGAAGTCCCTGCCCAACCCCTCATCTGGGCAAAGGAACCCCTGCTCCAGCCATCCCAGCACGCATCCAGGGCATGGCAGCACCTCTGCTCCTTTCTCAGCAAGAGAAAGGGTGACTTGGGTGAGATGTTCTCTGGGGACCTTTCAGTTAGGCTGAGAAATGGAGGTTGTTTTTTACTCTCTGTGGTGACCAACTTTTCTGAGCCCAGAGATGACTCTGGGCAAACTTTTGCCTCTGGCTGTTCCATGCGCTGGGCTTTTTTTCCCAGCGGTGACTGCATGTCAGCACAACTGCCTGAATTTTGCTTGTGGAACATGAATGGGAGCAGCTCCTCAGCTGTTGCTTTGCTCCTTTCACTGGGATTAACCCCCC
>JANZLQ010000078.1:40341534-40363206 GCA_026212715.1 Elanus axillaris
CCCCCCCCCCCCCCCCGCACACACACACACAGAGGCACAGGCATAGGCAGGCACAGTTTTCCCTTGCAAGGCAGAGGCTGGACCTATTAACTCATTCCCACCCGTGCCTCCATCACTCCTGAAAACATTTGCACAGATGCCCCAGAATCATGGGGTTTAGGCAGTTTTTAAAGGACAGATGCCCCTTCTTGTGTTGTGCTGCTGTTCCTGCTCCCTGCTTTTAGCCAAGCTGACTGCTCCCATGCCAAGCAGGACCAGCTGTACCTCCGACTCCATCGGTCACCTCCAGCCAGGGGAACAAGCCAAAATTCTCAGGGCAGGATTCAGCCTGGGAAGGACAAGCAAGATGATGTATCCCAGCCAGCGCAGTTTGCTCCACCACGGCCAACCTTGACAAACGCTCCAGCTTTGTAGTGGTGACCCCCACTTCCCGAGATGTCCTGCTGCTGCCCTGGGATGCTGCGGGACACATGCAGACACCACGGAGGGGTTCAGCCCTGAGCATCCCATCCTGGCCCCAGACATCCCAGCTCAGCCATTTACTGACCTGTCTCCCATCTCCCTCAGCAGCATGCAGGTCAGGAAGTATTCAAGTATCATTGGCCAAATTTTCTTATTTCTACCCACTTTGAGCTCTTCTTCATCTTCCAGCTACTCCGTTCGCGTCTGCTGGTGCTGACTCACAGGAAGTCTGTGTCAGTGATGTAAAAACTACTGGGGGAGGAGAGACAGAAAAAGAGGAGCTGCCTCAGGGAGAGAAGGAGCTTAGGGGTAGGAAACAGCAACCCTAAAATATCTCGGGCACGGCTGCCATCACTGCCTCCCTGCTGGGACACCTGCCTGGCTGCCCTGTGCCTGGTCCCCACATAGGCACTGCCTGGGCTGCAGGTTCCTGGGAGCTGTAGTCCTTGACAGGGATGCTGCTCGTCTGCTTTGGAGGATGCCTATGTTTGGTGGCTGGGGGTTGTTATAGGGAAATGTAGTGCCCATGCTGCAGCAGGCTGGAAATGGCTTTTTATTTACATTAGTTCTCTTTTTTAATTGCTATTTTTAGGTGGCTAAACTGCACTGCTTTGCATTAGAAGTCACCATTACGTACCTCTGAGACCTCTTTGTCGATGCTTTCGCTCTCTCTTCAGGTGGGTGACCACCCTTGGAGTTGTGCAAGCAAGAAAAGCCATCCTCTTCTCCTCTATTATGACCTTTTTGTCTGTGAATCTCAAAACACTTTGCAAATGGGAAATGCAGTCAGGTGACTTGAAAGGGGACATTTGGTGAGACAGTGGCAGAGCCCAGGTCTGCATCCTCTGCTGGACACAGAGGGGGTCTCCACTCAGTCAGTCCAAGAAATCATTTCCCCCACGTGGCTATGAGTCTCCTTGTGAGCCTCCAGCTCCCAGGGGAGGCTGGACTGCCTGTTCCTGGGTGCTTTGTAGCAGTTAGCAGGCTGCCTGGATTGGGCTGTGGTTGTAACCAGCAGCCCTGATGCCTACAGAAATCCACAGTAAATCCATGGTCCTGCCAGCCTGGGTCACATAGCAGGTCCTGGAGCATTTGGTGGCTGCTGGACATGTGCTAATTTGGAGTGATGGAAAGTCCAAGCCATGTCTCTGAAACAAACAGTGATGTTCCCAGGCACTGGAGCATGATTTTTTTAACTCTCATGTCTTTACCAGAAACTTTTAGCTTGAGTCAGAGCTGGAGCC
The DNA here is from genome assembly GCA_026212715.1 of Elanus axillaris. Classification (NCBI taxonomy): domain Eukaryota; kingdom Metazoa; phylum Chordata; class Aves; order Accipitriformes; family Accipitridae; genus Elanus; species Elanus axillaris. The sequence goes on from JANZLQ010000078.1 coordinate 40,343,241, forward strand.
AGGGATGAGTCCCAGGGCAGAACTGGAAGGTGCCATCCTGAGTGGAGTTTAGCTGTATGGATGCAAGCCAGCTTGGTGCCCTCAGGGCTGGAGAAGGGTCCTTGGCTCAGCTGAATTGCTCATACAGACATAGCCACTTTGCCTGGCCATTTATCACTAGCACCTTGCGGACAGCAGCTCGGGTAGTACAGGTTAAAGTGTTGGGGGGACGCACTCTCAGAATTAGGACTTTTTAAAAAAATAGTAATTTTAAAAAAATGAAAATAACTGTACTGTAAAAGGAGTTCAGCCTGTGATGGTCATTGCATATTTTGTGCTCCTTGTGTTTTCTGATTTCAAATATGTGGCCCCTGGTGTCACTCAGAAGCCAAACCAATGTCTCCCGACAGCATAATTCAGATGAAATGAGTCCACAATTGTTTCAAAGCATGACATGGGGAAACAGAAAAGAAGGATGAGGATGTGCATATGATGTAGATGCTCGTGGGATTTTGTGTAGATCCAAAGTTTTGCCTCAGTTTCCCCTCTCTAAAATTAGGCTGAAATACTGTAACTTTTATTTCTGTCTTTTACAGGAATTTAGTATCCTCAGGAAAAAAAAAAAAGTTATTATATCCAATTTTGAAATCCTGGAAAAAACAGCTCCGGTTTTCCTTAACCTTTTGGGTAGGAAGTTGTACCCTCTGCAATGCACCCTGTCACACTCCTGGCTCACCAGTGGCTTGCCAAGTGACACAAAAATCAGTATCATTGACATTTTCTTTGGTTTTCTTTTCCCAGTTACAAAATAAAGGACAAAACCCAGGAGAAACTGGATGGTTTAATGTTTCCTTTTGTTTTGTTTGGAGTTTTTCTTTTTCAGTTAAGGAAGCGAGGTGACACAGACAGATTAAAACACTTGGCTAGCTGAAGGGGAAGCCCCAGAAAAAGGAGAAGTGAAGTCCTCCGATATCTGTGACCTTATGCTGTTGCACCCAATACCTTTCTTGTCCTCAGTGAGTGTCATATGTAGTGACTTGGTTAACAAATTGTCCTGGTGAAGACCAGATATGAAGATACCATCTGCCCTAATGCAGGTGGATGTGGAGTAGCTGCTTCATGCTCAATTAGCAGCAAGGAGCCTTTGAAAGTGGGGGTCCTGCTCCTTGCCACCATCTGTGCCCATGCTCTCTTGGGACTGTGGGTGCATGATGACTCAATTTATTTATATGATTTGGGAAAGCACCCTGAAAAAAAAAAAAAAAAAAAAGGAAAAACTTTTAAGACCTTTCCACTGCTCCAGGCAGCTGAGTCTTCTTTTCTATGTCTCCCACCCCAAATTCTTAAGGTCTGCTCTAATTTCTTTTGCAAATATTATAGATCTAGGCCATGTAAAGGCCGCATGGAAAGGGGTGGAAGAGAAAAGGGTGATTTAAAGGCTGCCTGCCGCAAAACTGGGCAGCAAGGACACAGTTTACTAGCTGGGAAGAAAGACACTAGGCTGGGGATGCTGCAGCAAAATACGTTAATAACGCTTAGAAACAAAACCTGGGCATTTGGGGGTGCACCTCATCAGTAGTGCAAACAATGTGTCATTCATGGATTAAAAATTAAGAGCTAGACACTCCAGTTTAGCAGTAGACAGCAAAACCTGACCTGCTGAGAGACTAGGAGATTGCATGTCATGTTCTTGTTTGCACTTAGTGCATTTTTGGCAAACTGCAAGATGATGGTAAATAGCTTCCTTCAGAGAGGACAGTACGATGTTGCAGCCAGTTCAGCTGGGGAAAGAGCCCTTTGGAGGAGTACGTCCCACCATGCCCGCTCCATCGCATGGGAAGGGTAAGAGACACACACACAGAGGACTGAACCCCCAGTTCTTGCAACCATATTCTGGGCATTTTCACAAATGGCAGTGAAGAGCCCACAGTCCCCAAAACAAGAGCAAAACCACAACCAAGTTACCCAAAACACAACTAGAAACAGACAGCTAAACCACCTGAGTCTGAATTCACAGCCCTTCATTGATCTGGGAGCAGTTTCATTCCAGACTTTGCAACCATAATCACTGAAAGCAAGGTATGGATCAGGGTACTCTTAGTTTATTTTACAAGCACAAGAAAAACAAAATAGAAAGTAAGAATACAGATGGGCCTGACTCTGATTCTGCTGGGTCCTGGACAAGGGTGGGATTTTTTTTTTTTTACTCTCATCCATGGAGTAGGAGAGACCCAGAGGTGATGACAGCCCAAGCTGCAGAGCACAGGCTGAGAGCTTGGGTCATTTCTGGTCCATGGAGACAGACAATTTTCTCCAGAAAGTGATTCAGGGTCAAACCCCTTAGTTAGATATTCTCAATCACCTCTCAAAGAGCTTTTCTTTCAATTTTGAAATGTGGTGGAGGTGGGAGCCATGAAGAAATCTGGATGCATCATTCAAGGTCTGAAGGGGAGCAAAGTCAATGTTTTTCATCACACCAGGGCAGTGGCTGCCAGCAGGGATCCCGTGTGACCTTTACATTTGTGTTCACCTTGGCCATCCCCAACCTGCTCTGGTCATTCAGACACCATGACCAAGGAGAGGAGAAAGCACAGCCTCTTGCAGAGATGAGCAGCCTGGGCCACCTTTCATGGTGAGTATTTTAACCTACTATATCCTCGCTCTTATCTGGGGACCTGCACCACCTGGTACACCACAGCAAAGGTCTCATAAGGCTTATCCTTGGCATGGATCTCCCTGCCCTGGGGATGGTGCCTCCCTGGCCTTGCTTGTCTTGCTCCTTGCAAGGATGCTGCTTGCTCCTGGTGCATCTTCTTCCAACTCTCTAGACAACTTTGGACCTTCCCCCAGTGGGTTATGGGATTTCTCTTCTTCAAGAAGCTCTTCCCATGTGTACCACACTGATACACTTGTGGGTCTTGAGGGCTTGGTACAGGGTAACTGCTCACAACCCTCAGGTTTTTTTCTTCTCCTTCTTGTTTTCCCCCAACTGCCTTTGCTGGTGGATTGCCCTTCAGACACCCTTGTCTTATTTTTCCCACGTGGGGTGTACAGATGTGGGTGGGTGTCTGGAGCCCACATGGCCATGTCCTTGGTTTCTAGCTTTCCCCAGAAGAGTGGGCTTATATGCAAAGCCAGGTACTTTGCTGCCAAGGAATTAATGTTTACAGCCATGGATGGAATTTCCAGCCAGCATATGTTTATTCTTGTCTTTATTCAGCCTTGCTGAGCTATTTTTTGGGGGGAGAAGCTTGTACTTCTTCCTCATTTCAGTTCCTGGTCTGGTTCCTTTTGTGATGCTTCTACTTTCTTCAAAGCACCACACTGTAAACCTGCTGGGCAAGACGTGAAATAAAACTGCATCTCAGTGCCAAAGCTGGAGAAAAAGCACATCCAGAGTTGTCATTTAAGAAGTAAGTACTTGAATTGCCCTAGCTGGAGTAAAGAGCAGGAACTGGGGCTTGATGTAGGAAGCACCAGAGATTGATACTGGGACTCCTGTGTTCAGCTCTGAGCCCTGGCATTGAGTTACCCTCCCCACCCCTCTTTCTGCCTCAGTTCTTTTCCAAGTTTGTCTATATATTTACTTTACTTGGAAGGCAGAGTGCTTGTTTTACCCCCTCCTTCATTCCTGACTACTACTCTGGTTGTAGCCAACCATGGGAACACAACAGGCTTGCTCACATCTGCTACCCTTTCTCGCTGTTGCACTCTTAGAAATATGCATGCTGTTATTTCCATCAAAAGCACTTATACCCCTTATTCATTCAACCATTTTAATTTAAGCACTTAGGAAATCTCAAAAGCCCTTTACTTAAAGTAGACCTGGGTGACTATGTGGTAGTATCTGATCTGCTGTCAAGCCAAGAGTTTGTTCCAGGTAAACTTAAAGAAAAATTTTTCCAACATTTTTTTCCTGGAAAACAAGCACAATCCTTTGAATATCTTTTACTTTCACCCCATAATGAAACATTTTGTTTTAGGATGTGGTAGACTCCTTCCAAGGGAAAGAAAAATACCTCCAACCTACCAAAATGTAAAGATGGCATTTATTTTTGAAGAAGTTTGAAAAATTTTTGGAAGTTTTCACTGGCTTTACAATTAGTTGTCTTACTTTTCCCCTTTTCTGTCAGCTTTAAGAATTCACAAATTTGTAGTAAAATGAAAAAACTTCCAGAAGACCAGAAACTTCCTTTCCTCCTTTAGATTAAAATGCTTCTTGGTCCCTTTCCAGCTTATGGTCAAAGAGACTGCCAGGGTGAAATCAGGCCTTTGTCTCCTTGGCTGGGATTCAGCTCTGAGTTAGGATGCTTAAATGAAGCACCTACATTCAAGTGTCTCCAAAATATACCGATAGAAAGAGGAGATCGTAACGGGGGGGTAAAGTGCTTTAACCCCAGCTTAACCCACCATGGCTTAAGCCTTAACGCTGCCAAGGAGCTGGAGCCATTTCCAGGGAGGACGGCAGGGCTGGGCTGTCAGTGATGCTCCCACGCAGCCGGAGCTCGACGGCAGTCCTTTGCCGTACTGCCTTGCGCAACGTCTCCGGTGGAGCCTGACCTACTCTGTGGTGGTGCTTGTTTACCAGAATTAAATACTTCTATAATGCCGGATGAAGGATTCACATTGGCAGAACTACACACCGAAGCGCGTGGGTATAGAGGGCATATGCAGACTGCACAGATGTATAATGCTGCTATTACATGCCTGCTGTCCAAAATTCCCCTGCAGACTGGGGCTAAACCCTGGGAATTGTCTTGCTGAGGGCAGAAGAATGCTTTTCTCCTCAAACACAGCATCTGGATGACCATGCTGGCATGCAATACCAGCACAGATCTTTACAGCCCTGTGCCACTTTCCGTGCTGGGTGCTTGGCAATTAATTTGTGAAAAGCAAGCAGAGCGGAGTTAAGCAATGTTAGGCTGTGCATTAGCAGCTGAGCTGCTCTGAGCCCCCAGCATCTGCAAGCAATTTGGTGAGCAGAAAGGGGCCCCCTTATGTTGAGCTAAAGATGGATCAGGCTTGTTACTTGCATGGAGATGTTAAAATGAAAAGCAAGCTGCTATTTTCTTTGCTACAGACTTTGTCCTATATTTAACAATAAAGTCCTTCAGAGTTAAAAGAGGTCCTCTTCTGACAGAAAACTAATCACAGGGGCTGAAGCGTTGAGCCACAGGAAACCCATGTCAAAATTTTGCAGAAAATGTCCAGGCAAAAGAAGAGAGAAAGGGGCTCAAAGGGAAGCAGACGATGCTGCAGGGCTAGGGCTCCCAGACCACATGGGCCAGGTGCACCTGTGGTTCCTGAGAGCATCCCTCATGCCCGGGACCATACGTCAGGGACATGCCAGAGGGCTGGAAAAGCAAAGGATGAACCTTTACAGGTTGTGCTTGGCACAGGAGCTCCCCACGCTCTGTCCCCTGGGCTTTAATAGAGACAAGCAATAAGGAACATCTATAGGGTCTGGGGTGATTTCTACCATACACCACTTTACGGACAGGAGGAAAGTCTTGGAGACATCAGCTGTGTCCCACTTGTGCCTTTAAGATGCTGCTGCCTGCAGTGTGAGCAAAGGGATGCTGAGCTGTGACTTGTTTTCCCATTTTTCCCCGTTACACCCATAGAACTGGTCTGTGTGTGAGCTACCTGATTTTGGGTGGACTGTCCAAGGAAATTAATCACAAGCACCTCAGCTTCTGGTCACACCTGAACCCTTAGCTGTGGACAGAGACAGGCATGCAAAGGGCTGGTTAGAGGGTTTTGCAATTAAAGATCAGCTTGTAACAATGACCCCACATGGTCTCATGCTCAGGAAATAAGCTCTCCTGATTTATCTTTCCTTCCTGCGCTTCAGCTCTTGAGCACAGATGCAGGCAGAAAGGCTTACAGGTGCTTTTGGGAACACCGTGGTATCCGTGTGCCCACGCAGCCCCTCGCTCTCCCGCTGTCTCCCTCTGACAGCCCCCCACACCCTGTCTCTGTACCTGGGAGCAGTGAGGGCTGGCTGCTCCCAGAGGGATGGGGAGCCATGGGAAACCTCGTGCAGGCACTGCCCAGGGGTTGCAGTCTCTCAGGGGCAGAAGCTCCACTTGGGGTCATTAAGGCTTACTGGTGCCCTCAGGACCCTGATGCTCAGCCTAGGAAAACAACAGCAGGTGATGCTTTGGAGAGAGGAGCAAGAGCCCAGGAAGGTGCAGGAACACCCACAGGCTCATTCCTCCTTCACCCCACCGTGAGCAGCAAGTGGAGTCATCAGCTGCATCACCCAACACAGGGCTTTAATGTAGCCTGAAGTCAATGATGATAAATTAAACTAATAGAGAGGCAAAGTGGTAAGTAAGATTTGATCTGGATCTAACACCTTCCTGCAGGGAAGCCCCGGTTTTCATGGTGTTTCCCAGGCTCTGTGTCTCTCCTTCATGCTGTTAGATCTGATGAACAACTCAGTTTTGCCATCCAGTCAGAGGCTTTACAGTCACCTCTTCCATTCTTCACATTTCCCCCTCCTCTCTCTGCCCTTCAACCTCCCCCAAGCTACTTAAAGTTAGTATAAATTAACTTGATCGAAGTGACATATTCTTTGTCACAAGGTTTTTTTCTGCTTCTTTGCCTGTCCATTCTGATGGGGAAGTTTTGGGCACTGCAGCTCATCTGCAGCAAAAGGCTTTTAGTAATCTCTGCCTGCAGCCCTAGGCCAACGCTCTGAGCAGTGACTAGGAATAACTAGTTTTCAGGGCTGCTTAGCTTGTGGTTCACAAGATCAACAGTTAGTTTCCTAAGCCCTTTCTCCCCAAAGCGAGCTCACAGCAGTGCTGTTCCCAGCTCTCCTGCAGGGACTGGTTTTCTGCTCTGCAGACAGGTCTAAGGGCAAGTGCACTTCAGCACAGGTCTAATGATGGATTATTCTTGCATAACTTCAAAATCCCGTTACTCTCCTAGCAGAAGTTGTTGTCTACATTCAGGCCCTCACTCTTCAGTCTGTTTTGCTCCTCAGAAGCCGACACACAGGTAGAAATGAGAACAGTCTGTATCTTATTTCACTTGCAAAGCACCTTACTATTTTTCAGATGATGAAAAAGGAGAAAATCTTGTGACTTGGTAGGGAAGGATCTGCATATCTCTGCTTCCTACCTCTGCCTTCAGTTTGCAGTGACTTGGAGGAGGTTGGTGTCCTTGAAACAGCAGCTCCCCAGGGAAGAGGCCAAACAGAAACAGAAGAGACAGAAATCAGCTTGGGGTGGAAAAAAAGAATGAGCAGTGAGGCTCTGCAATGCCCCTTTACAAAGGATAGCAATGGGCTGTAATCGCCTCCTGTGCAATTAGCAGAGAGCCACAGGCCAGCACTGCCCACCTCACCCACCCCATTGCAGGGGCTGCTTTTGTCTTCAGGCTGACACTGACCCCAGAAAAGGAGATCACAGATTTTTCTGACTTTGCTCAGAAAATCCGTAAGTGGGGCTTACTCAGAAGCTTCAGTCCTTTGATGGATATCTCTCACCTTTGCTTTGTTCCAGCACAAGAAGTCACTTTCAAGGGAGGGACTGTGCTTTGAGTCAGGAGATGGAGGCAGAGGCTCCAAGGGTGCCTTGGCTACAGGCAGTTCAGCTTGATAACCTGGTCCCACGGGGTGCTACCTGGTTGCATCACTTTGGCTCTGGATGGGATGAGAGGTAGCTGAGGTGGTGGTAAGTAATTACTCATTCGCCATGGAGGCTGCTAGTCAAAAGTGAACACATAAAGCATGTGTAGATGTATGTGATACTGAGTTTCCTGTTGCTCACTCAATTTTCACCCTGGTCTTTTTCCTCTCCTCACTCCCCATCTGTGGGGACACCAGGCTCCCTGCAGCCTGGGATTCTTGAAGAAGTTCTCATGGGAACTATCACATTCTCAAAGGGCAAGTAAACATCCCAGGGCACTTATGTTGGAGCAGATGTTTGCTCTGGCCCCAAAGACCCTCTCATTCCCACCATACCAGAACATGCTGAGCACCAATCAGCTCCACATGTCCCATCGAAGCACGAAATACGCATTCTTGCACAAGTGCTCCCCAACACAGCCTGTCTCCATCTCTCCTCCAGACAGGCCATGGTGAGTGCTGGAGCCAGAACTGATGCTGAGATGACACACACAGATAGTCAATGAGTCAACAAGTTGATCAAAAAAAGTCCCACAGCCAAATTCCTCCATGCATTGCTAGAAATAGGACAGCAATTGTCTCAAGACAATCCTTACCTGACTCACTGTGCAAGACCCGATTTCTTTTTAAAAGTCATCAGAGCTTGATGTCTCTTCATTAACATAACTTTTACTGTGATTTAACTCCATCGGTTTCAGCTTGATCACGCTGAATTTACTGTATAGAACTGAAAGCAAAATCCGACCTTGTAGGCATCCTTTTCACTTGGTGACCGAGACTGCTCAGTGAATGCTTACAGGTGTGGTTTTCCGCAGAAAATCAGTGCAGTGGAGAATGGGGCAATGACTTGGATTTTAAAGCATTTTATTATTATCTGGGAGCCTTTTTAATGGGTTTCAGGAGAAAAGGATGAAGGCTATTTTGCTTTTGTTCAGTCCCCAGATAAATCCATTTTTTCTCATGGAGCTGGGATTATTCATGGTCCTGATTCAAACCCAACACAACCATCAGCAGCAGACACCAGAGCTGGCAGCCCAAACTATCTGCAAGGCATCTCTTTGGAGGTGTCCTTGAGGAAGTCACAGTGTAATGTCCCAGGCAGATCCTGGTGGTACCCAAGGAAGACTCCCTTTGCATTTTGAGCACTGTGCTCTCACGAGTGGGACACTGAGAGTGGAATTTAGCTCATGGATGAAAACACCCATACTTAGGACATTGTTTCAGTTTCTCACACCATGGTGTCTGGTGCCATTTGAGATGCCCTTCCTGGCCTCCAGTTACTCATCCAGAAAGGTCAAGGCCTCCCATGAGGCCTGTGTCCTTCTAGCCCTACGCAGACATCTTAGGGCACTCCACACGGTACGTGTGTGTGGGTCACTGACTGGAACCCCGGGGTCAGTATGTGGTGGTCTGTGCTCTCAGCATGGTCAGTGGAGAGCTGGTCAACGCAGTCAGAAGAGCCCAGAGGGTTCTTCACCAGCTACATCCATTTGGTTACCACGGGTTTGCATCTTGCTATGGCATTGTTCACCTGTTGCACTGTGGGTAGAATGTAGTGTGGTTCTCTCAGTGACAGCTTATGAAAAAAAAGACAGAAAAGAGGCTCACTTTGCTTCCTTTTTTCTTTAAATACCTACTTTATTGAGGAGATATTACAAACTATCAGCCCTGATTTTCCCCAGAAGCTGGGACACCCACCCTGGCCATGGTCAACGGTAGAAGATCCAGTGATATCCAGGAAAGCTGCTGACATTGACTCGCTGCCCTGTCTATGTGCAGGGACACAGTAATACAAATGGCAAACCTCCCATACCAGTTCCTCTTGCTGGTAAAAATCTCTATAGCCACTAGGCTAATGAAAGGAAATAAATGCCAGTCACCCGGTGATTACTTTCTCCTCATTTAAGGCTCTGTTGGACCTCTGCCCCTCAGCAAGTCTAACAGATGCTGTTTTGCTTTGCTAGCTTGGCTCAGCCCTATCCTTCCTAAGGAACACAATTATCCAGTCCTACAGTGAAGCATCTACACACCATATGGCCCAGACCCATTTTTCTAACAAGGGTGTCCCTTAGATGCCCCTAGAAGACCTTAAACTTGTTTTCCCCTATATGTCTGCCTTTTCTGTCCCAGAAAGGAACCTCCACCAGGTCAGAGGGATTTGAGGGGAAGCTTTGTATCAACCAGTTTGACTATGGTTTATAGGTGAGTGGACAAAAGTAAGCCTACTTTTGTAGCTCCTTCAGAGGCTGTCAGAGCTTGCTTTACTGTTTGAAATCACGTCCTGGGCCTGACTACATCAAAGGCTGAGGGAGCCTAAGCACCACAATCACTATGTGCTTTGGGGGTCTGGAGATGTACTCAGTGTTGTGCTTGAGTGACCACAACAAAGCATCTCAACACAATGGTGTCCAAGTAGCTAGTAAAGACAAAGCTCAAGAACAGTTTGTCCTGTTCTTCTCCTTCTCTCCATGCCTCATTTTCCCCACCTAGAGAGACAGCTGCTCCAGAGTAGGCAGTGCAGACAACCAGTAGCTTGGGTCTAAAGTGTTACAGCAGACAGTTGCCCAAAGTCATGCTGCATGACTTTCAGATGCCTCCAAGAGGATGCCATCTGCACCATGTCCTGGGAGAAGGAAGTGGTGTGTGCCCTGGGGATGGGGAGGGGGCTTCTTTTCCTGCACAAAACCAGAGAGGTAGAGCTACTATTTCACCATGGAACATTTTTCCACTTGCCTCTTGGACTCTATGTATCACAGCAACACAATAAACCCTAATATGTGTCTTTGCTCTGCAGTGCCCAGGTGGCCATGTAGCAATGCTGCAGAGAAATCTTGGGGAGTGGCTCAGGGGACTGTGGATTCCCTCAACATCTCTGCTTCACCAAGGAATTTCAAGACAGATCCATCTGATTAGAGAACACTGAAACAAAATCATTAGCAGTGAGCAAAAAGACTGCTGAACTCTCCATGCTTTTGAGTAGCTGCACAATCTCCTTTACACCAGGGAGAGGAAGGGAAAACATCCCAAGAGGGAAATAGTTTCCAGTTCTCTAGTTCATAAAGTCTGAAGACTGTTTCAACTATTCCTGCTGGTTGGTTAGAATTCCCTAAATCATGCCCAATAAAGTCAAAATCCTACCAAGAGCTTCACAGTAACAGGTAGGGAAGCAGGTGGCTGAGAACCAGCACCAGTGTCGCTCAAGCTGGTGAAGTCACTAATGCTTCTGGGACTTGTGGTATCAAATCCACCTGCTCATCAGAGATTTAAAACTCAATGCTAAGAAAAGCCATTCTCATTTACATCCACACAGTGGGGTTGTGGGGCCACAAACCAGAATACAGTCTGCTGGCCTCTGGGCTAGCTTTGGAAAAACAAATCATTGATTTTGCATAACTTACTTTTAGGGACCTGGCTTAAGCCAATCTGGGAGCCTGGTTTGGGGGATTCAAGGCTTAAAACTCGAGTCTAGCTGGCAGTAGTTTCTTCCAGATCTGTACCATCCAGTTGACTAGGGTCCATCAGCCCAGTAGATCAGAGCTACATGAGGGAGAAGAGAGTTGCCTCTTGCTTTAAACCCTTGCCTAGATGGGAGAGGTTCCCTTCAGCTTTCTCAGAAACACAGTAATATAATAAAAATAAATCCTGCCTGGCCCTCCTGGCTATATGTTGCCCACACAAGACAATTTTGTCATCAACAACTTCAATAGGCTTTAGAGGCACAAGCATACTGTTACAAAGGACGCCAAGCTCTTATCTCTCCATCTCCAAGTGCTCTGAGGCGGCTTGGCTCTCCAGCCCCATCTCACAGCTGTGAGTAGGTGATACCCTGAGTGTTGTACACTGAAAACAGCAGCAGAGGGACCAGTTTCAAGCAGCACTCCACCTCATCTACCTCACTGTCCCCTCAGGTTGACCTCCTCACCCCCAATACTGCACACATAAGGCCGTCAGAGTTTGTCTCCATCTCTCCCCTTTCCCAAAGAATTTTCCCCCAGGAGCAGGCACCAGACCTGCTCAGCTCTCCTCTTCACTCTTCATGGGGGCCAGAGCTGTCTGCTCAGTGTGGTGGGGTCCGCCACCGGTCCTTGTGGCCTCCCCCCATTTTGCACAGGGAGCAGTTCCTTCCCGTGCGTGGATCTTCTGGTGCCTCCTCAGGTACTTCTTCAGCCGGTAGCGCTTCCCACAGACCCCACACTTGTAGGCCCCACCTCGGGAATGGAGCAGCTGGTGTTTAATAAGATGGCGCTTCTGAGGGAAGCATTTCCCACACTTGGTGCACTTGCAAGGCCCCATTCGGACATGGATTGTTTGGTGCCGGAAGAGGTTGGCCTTCTGGTTGAAGGTCTTCTCACACTCTGGGCACTGGTAGGGCTCCTCCTTGGTGTGAATCCTCTGATGCCGAACCAGATTTGACCTCTGGGTGAAGCTCTTCCCGCACTCGGTGCATTTGAAGGGCTCGCTCATGTGGAGTCGCTGGTGGCGGATCAGCTTGCGGTTCATGCGGAAGCTCTCCCCGCACTCACTGCACTTATATGGCCCCTCGCTTGTGTGAATCTTCCTGTGTCTGGTCAGGTTTGATTTCTGATTGAAGCTCTTCCCGCACTCAGGACAGGGGAATATCCGTTCAACCTTAGGAGCTCCTTTTGCTGAAGGATCTTTCTTGGACGTGGGTTTCTCCCGGTTCTCCATCATCCCCTCATTGATGGGCTGGTAGCATTTCTTCTGCTTCCTCTTTGGCCTCTGGCTTTCCTGGTGATTGGCCTCCACACCAGGTTCCTCTTTAATTTGGATCCTCTGGATAGCACTGAGGTTTGGCTTCTGCCCATGATACATCCCAAACTCAGTGCTTTCCTGTGGTTCTTCCTTCATATGGAGGACCCAGTTACTGGCTATGGGGACTTCCCATTCATGCTGCCCATCAGCATCTTCTTCCTTTTTAAGCTGTCTCCCCTGTAAAGCTGTCAGTGGGATCTTTGGATCAAAGAGCTTTCCATAGTCTGGGTTTTCTGGTGGCTCTTCCTTGATGTAAAGTTTCTGGCAGGCTATTGCAGTAATGTTGGCTGTGCCATCAGTGGGTGGGTCTGGTTCCTCCTTCATCTGGATTTTCCAAGGAGGGCTTTTTGGATTAGATGGGTTTCTAGGTATGCTACAACCCTGGGCTACATCTTCTTCATGGCACATATTCTCCTCTGACCTGAAGGCAAAATCAGGCTCCTCTTTAATCTGGATGACCTGGAGAGACACACCATTGACATGTCCCTCCAGTGGCTTTTGCTTAGCATGGTTCCTCTGGTGGACATTGAAATACCGCTTGGTGCTCAAGCTCTTCCCACACTCCGTACAAATGAAAGGGCCCCCACGGAGGTGTATCTTCTGGTGGGCCAGCAGTGTGGCACTTTGCCCAAAGCACCTACTGCAGTCAGGGCATCTGAAGGGCTTCTCTCGCTTGTGGATCTCCTTGTGGGCAGTGAGGGTCCCCTTCTTCACAAAGCTCTTCCCACACTCAGTGCAGGCGAATGGCCTCTTCTCCGTGTGGGTCCGCATGTGGATGTTGAAGTAGATCTTTGTGCTCAGGCTCTTGCCACAGCGGGCGCAGAGGTAGGGACCACCCTTGGCGTGTGTCTTCTGGTGGGCGGCCAGGCATATCTCCAGGCGGAAGCAGCGCCCACACTCCCCACAGCAGAAGGGCCTCTCTCCTGTGTGGATGCTCTGGTGGGTCGTGAGGTGGCCTCGGGTGGTGAATCGCCTCCCACACTCCCCGCAAGTGAAGAGCTCCTCTGCCGTGTGGATCCGCTGGTGTCTCTTCAGGTTTCCCTTCTTGCTGAAGGATTTGCCGCACTCCTGACATGGGTGCATCTTTAGCACCATGCGCTTAAATAAGTCCTTCATGCTAGCAGTGCCCTGCACCCAGTGGTGCGTGGTGGGGCTGCCAAGCAGCCGACAGGTACAAAAAAGTCACAACGTTATGGGGATCGTCTGTCTGGGAGGATACAAAAACCATCAGGACACACACATCAAAGTGTACTTTAATGGATGCACTTTATTCCCCATAGGGGAAAGGGTGCTGCTTCTGTACACCAGCTCTGTGTCAAGAAGGAGTGTGTGGTCTTCCTCATTTCTCAGCCGCCTTCCACCTCAGCTTGCAGACACGATGTTTGTAACTCCATCTCCTGCCTCCTCTGATCTCCTGGAGAGGCTTCCCTGACATTCGTGGAGACTTAGACTGCCGGACTGAAAAAATAAAGGGAAAATTATTAAGCCATTATTTCCTCTCCACCTCCTCTATGTAAACACAATGGGTGGGACCTTGACTGCTCCATGGGAGATTGAACCTGAGACCTTTGAAGCCACAGGCTCATCTGGGCTCCAACAGAGAGAGCAGGAACAGACAAATGTCCCCTGGCAATGGGGGGTTCTGTAATGCACTCGCTGCTGCAATGACACTGAGTTTTCGGCTCTACTATTGCTGCACTAGTGATTTACTCTCAGTATAGCCCTCTGCCCTCTTACTAAGAAGATTTGTAAGTAAATAAGTTAATTAATTAATGCACTTTGCAGTAATTGTTGTAATTAGTCCCATTTTTGAGGAGGGACTGTGCAGCAACCAAAATACCCCAAACCTAGAAGAAAACCAAACTGGGCACCATTTGCAAACTGGGATGTGCTGCTCTGTACTGGCAGACCTCTGTGCACAGAGGAAGGCAGGTCAGTGGTGTCCTCAGTGGGCAGCTGGAGAAGCGAGACAGGGAAACCTTAAGTCCTTTTCAAGAGGGTTCAACTGACAGCACGGTCTCGGTCTTATGTATTTCCATGACAAAAAAAAAATAATCAGGGCCAACAGAGATTTGAGCAACATCTCCTATCAAGACACTGAATTGCAGCAGGGAAAAGATCCAGAAAGACTGAGGGGAGGAAGACAGGGGTGCTGGAGATGAGTGTCAACGTGAGTATAGATGGCTGGGAAGGCTTTTACTGATGCTACTGATGCCTGAAGATGCTGCTGCCAAAATCACCGGTTATGGCGCAGGCTGCCAGCGAGGACATGGGTTGTCAGTGAAATCTGTCCATGGAGGTCTTGGTCGCTGGGAAAACTGTGGCTGAGAAGATGAGTCCCTGGGGAGCCTGTCATCAAGGTGTAGGGGATTGGGGAGGAGGGATGCCGTTTATCAGGGGACAAGCGATGGGAGATGTGGAGTGTAACCATCCAAGCACAACTGCGATGCAGAGTTTGCAGCTACGCACTCCTCAGAGGAGAGAGGTCAGAGTGGTAAATGGTGTGGGCAGCTATGTCAGGTTTCACAGGACAGTTAAAACAGGGAAAGTTACTTCAGATTTGGTTGTGCCACTTGTGTTTTCCCTTCAGCTAAACCACTGGTGCTGGTAAGAACCACCACCGAAGCACAGTGGTACTCCTGTCCAAGCTGAATTCTCCATGCTGATACAGAGGAATGGCAGCAAAACGAAACCACAAATAATAAACAACTACCTGCAAACTTATACTGAGCCAAGAGAGACAAAACCCACCCACTTGGAGCAGGATCTGGGTCTAGTGTTTGCTAGCAGAGGGGAGACGCTGGGGGAACGTGACCCTGTCCTTAGGTGGGGGAGCGGCTACGTGACACCTACAACTGGTTTAAATTCAGCAGACAAAGCCTCAGCATCGGCCAGGCTGGAAAGAGGACTCGGAAAAGTTCAATAGTGCTAATTTTACCGAGGAAGGTCATCAACCCCCTGAGCGAGTTAGTGGATTTAGCCTCCCACCACCAAGGACCCTCCTGCTGATGCTGAGGGGCCGTGCAGGCGGGCGCTGGGCTGGCTGCGGTGGCCACGGCCTCTCTCCTCGCCACGATGCTCGCACCGCTCTCTTAGAGGACACAACTCAGCGGCGGCAGCATTTCAATTGCCTCTGGGTTTTGGCAAAAAGAAGCAAATCCCTGAATTCAGATCAGGGTAAAAGAAGAAATTCCCGCCTACTTTCTTCTTTGGTTTTTTTTTGTTTGTTTGTTTGGGGTTTTGGGTTTGTTTTTTTGTTTGTTTGTTTGTTTTTGTTTTTTTTCCCCCAGTATCCAGATCCTACAGCTCCAAATCCTGCCTTTACTTCCAGCTCTGCAATCCACCGGGCTCAGGGTTTGAATCAAGGGCAGAACCAGATCCCAGGGAGTCGCTTCATCTTTTATTTGAGCTACCCAGAGAAACGAAGGGTGGTTGGCCAAAAGCATCTTACCTGAGCGGGCCATCAATCTCTGGCTGGCATTTCTCTCCTCCAGGGCAGTCTCAGTGGCACACCAGTGTTTGCGACTTGGCTGCAAGTTGTGTTGCAGTCGCAGCTGGGCTGACCTAAAGGAAGTCTATGGCCAGTGCAGTGAGAGCTACCGGAGGAAGGGTGAAGCCAAACAAAGACAAAGAGCAAAGGTTGAAGGAGCAGGGGGGGACGACACGGGAGATGCTCTCCATTCCCACTGCCGGGAGGGATTTTTCCACGCTGCTGCCAAGGTGTCAGCGGGAGCGTGGGGAGGGAGAGGAGAGGAATTTCTCCCTAATGTGCTTTTCTTCTGCACCGCTATATTGGTGGGGAGCTGGCAGGGTCCCTGGCTCGCACTGCCTTCTGGGAATTGTAGTTCTCCCCAGCAGCTCTGGTCCCCCATCCTGCCCTCTCCGCCCTGGCAGCCAGTGGGTCAGGATCAGGCCATTTCTCTTTTGCCCCAGCGAGACTGTTTGCCTTTTTTGTTGTTGTTGTTGTGGGAAGGAAAACATCCCACAGTGCTGCAAGCATCCTTCTTCCCTCCCAGGCTGATTGTCCGAGACTTGCTCCAGGAAGCATCCGGAGAGGAATGATGTATTTCAGGGAGTATTTCTGCGTCCATAGCAGCTTGCAATCCCCCTGGGGGGATGTAGCAACCCAGGCTGGTGCCTAGTTACCAGCAAATATTCCATTTTAATGCTCAGTGAAAGCACAAAAGGAGCGTGCAGATTTGACAAGGGTAGACACTGAGGCACGTGGACTTGATTTAGCAGAGTGATGAGCACCACTTGGGTGCCTCAGCAGGACCTCACAGAAAGCGCCCAGACCTTCTTGGATCTGCCCTGCACAATGAGGTTTAGAGACTCAGCAGGAATCTCTAGCCCAGGTTGCTTCTCTGGGAGGGTTTTAGGAGCATGTGCATGATGAAAAGCTGCTTCAGCATGAGTCTTCCCCCAGGGCAGCAATTAGGGGCTGTCCCATGTCCCTGAGGCTGGACAAAATCACTCATTCCTGGATAAGCCAGCACCTCCAATCCTGTCCTAAATATGACAGAAGGCTGCAAACATGCTGTTCTCTTCCTCTTTGGTTCAGGGAAACTGAGGCAGGAGATGGTAAGGTGCCTGGCTCAGATCACACAAGGAAGCCCAGGGTTACAGGGTTCCTGGAGTTCTACACACTGTATGTGACTTGGATAAAGTCTGCTGCTGTATTTCCTATCCCAGTACAAACCAGCAGTATGAGGCAGCAGCACCAGGACAAAGGTGCACCCACATTCCAGTTTGCATCCCAGTCCAGTGAAGGAAGAAGCCATACAAATCTATCCACCTTTATACCCGTCCACGCACATCAGACCATACATAAACCTCATTCAGTTTGCCTTACTGAAGGTCTTCTGTTTTGATGCATGAAAATGCCACAGGAGGTTCTGGACAGACAGGAGAGACCATGGTGTTAGGCCACAGTAGACCCCAGGTATGCTGAGACAGGTTTGCTCATGTGCAGGACTCCTTAGGCACCATGCCCTCCTTTCCCATCCTTTCTATTGCCGTAATACCTTCCCACAAATACTGCCTACAAACACTTTGGATGGTGCCAGTCAGCAGCTCCATCAACTGGCCTCGTCTTGGTGTGTGGCATCATGGAGGGAGAGAGGTTGAGACAGGACATGGGTGAGGGGCTCATGAGGAGCATCTGGGGCCACCATTTGTGTGACTCCTTTGCTGCCAGGAAGATCTGGAGGCAGGGGCCAGAATCGTGCTGTTTCAGCTGTGTCAGGGTCCATTTGTCCCATTTGTCTACCAGGGCACAATTTACCTTATTTTAAAGTGGACGCCTCTAGTAGGGCAGATGGCTTGTGTCCTCAGAGCTCCTGTTTCTCTCCATTGACCTCTGCATTTTCCCAGGTGAGTCCCCCCACAGCTCACCCTCTCTTTCAAGCAGACCAGATCTGCCTGCTGTCCCCGCCGGCTCACACAAAGCCCCAACATCCAAGAGAAGAAGAGATCAAGTATGCCTTGGTATGACCCCAAGGTTTTGCTCATACAGTCAAAAATAGCCTCAAAGAGCCTTATGCTCACCCCCAAAAAGGCTTCATAGACAAAGTTATCAGGGCAGGGTTAGGCTATGTTCAGAAATGCCTTTCCCTAAGCCCAGTTTGGAAGTGGTGACCTCCCAGTCTGAACAGAGTCTCCGCTACTGCAAAGGAAACCCACTTTGGAAGTGAAGCTGTGCCACAGGCTGCAGTGACTGCTTCTGCAACGCACCACTAGATGCCAGTGAAAGCTCTTCCCCACCTGCTCCCGCTTAGAAAATCTCACACTTTTGGCAATTTGATTTGTTTTATTGTATTTTTTTAAAGGTAATCCTTCACTTTTGATCTAATAAGGCCTCTTTGCATTTGGGTGGCATGTATAAATACTTGTGCAAATGCTTTTTGTGTATCTCCTCTCTCTCTGTTTCTCTCTCCGTTTCTCTCTCTGTTTCTTACACACACATATATATATTTGCCTTTGTTTGCTATTATTTAGATGAGAACTTCTTCCCAGTGTCTCCCCAGACCAGGATCTCACCCCCCAGCTCCTTTCCTTGTTCACCTTCCTATCTACTGCCCTAACTCCCCAAACCCTTCAGCTGCCAAATCCTCTAGCCACCTCATCATGACCTGGTGTCCTGACATGGACAGTTGGTCCAAAAAACTTACAGGTGCTGGCCTGGCATGTCTAAGCCCCGTCCTGCCCTGGGAGATGATTCCTCATATCAGGTGACCAGGAGGTAAGGATGTAGGTCCAGCTTATCCAGCTATGGGAATAACAGCCTGCAGGAATAGACCTGCACAGAGCTGGGGAGATTATCACGGAGCAGAAGCAAGTTAGTGCAGTAGTGCCGATAACCAGCTTGCGTATGTTTGTTGTTTAGTGGGAAGGTGAAATGAATGAAACCTGTAGACACTGCAGTACTAGGAAAGAAACCTTATGTGGGGAAAGGGTAAAAAATAAATAAAGCTCACAGTCCTGTACACCAGCAAGCTCTGTGCTGCGCTTCCTGATGTAGAGATCAGTATAGGACTGAAACGATCTCACATTTTATCTTTCAGTGTCTTGAGTTCTGCACTTTGCAGAATGCAACCTGTCCCATGTTACCCGCTGCTGTTTTCGCAAGGTCTAAGCCTTTGAGCAGCCTCCAGGCTTTGCACACACCATTTTTTTCACCTGGTTGGTCAAGGTCCAGGTAGACTGGGCTATCCCATGGGCACTCAGGGTGAGCACAAAGCTCAACAGCTACCCAGGCTGCAGGAGGAATGTGTGTGTGTCCTTCAAGTGCTGGGCACATCCACCTTCTCGTGTCAGAGGACCACCAGGGTTAGGAACATCTTCCCCTTGAGGCAAGCTGTGTTTCGGTGTGGTGTTCTCCTCCAGCACCTGGTGTACCTCTTGCTCTCTGAAGTGCCTGATGCTGGTTGCAATTGGAGAAAAAATATTAGACTTGATGGAGTAAAGGTCTGATCCAGATTGGTGATTTCTGTGTTGCTTTTTCAGACAAATCCAACTCTGTGTTTAACCAGCTGTATCCGACAAGGCTGCATAGGAGAAGAAAGAACTAAATTTAAGCCGCGTTGTCGTATGCTCCAGTGCCTGATATAATTATACAATGAAATAAAAATGGAATTTGGCAAAATAAAAGTGGAGGGGTAAATGAAATCGTCACTCTGCTTTAGAAGGAAATATTGCCGCAGGTTTTATTAAAGACGCCACAGTTAATCACATCAGGAGGCTTGAGGGCCCGAGGTGGCTTATTGTGCTGGGTACACACAATGCAGGAGAGCTGGACAATGGGACACAGAGAGATAAGGGAGCAGGAAGCCCAGTTATTTGTTCAGGTGAGTCTGTGATTGTTCCCAAGATTTGCAAACACAATAGGTGCCAACTGAGGCTGAGAGAGCCCCTAGCTGCCTTGCTACACTGTAGATTGTTTTTATTAATTTAGGAAACAACTCTCACAGTAAAGCAAATGTGATAAAGAACACTAAAGTGTTTCAACGACAAGTAATTTTCCATGCTCTTCGGGGGGGGGGGGGGGGGGGGGGGGGGGGGGGGGGGGGGGGGGGG
>JANZLQ010000078.1:40363306-40380609 GCA_026212715.1 Elanus axillaris
CAGTAAATAAAATTGTATAAAGAACAATAAAGTGTTTAAACTACAATTAATTTTCCATTCTTTTCCCCCCCCCCCCCCCCCCTGCTTTTCTTTAATTGCTTTTGAGCATCTGATTAGGAAGGAAAGCTTTTCTTTTTCAGCCCACATCTACTACAGCTTCATTGTGCAGCCCAAGCCCACGGTTTCCCGTCCTGCTGCCATGAAAATAATTGCGGTGTATGAGGCCACTTCCATATCCACCATACTCATCATATAAGAGCTTGAAATGAAAAAGTAGTTTAAGAACAAATGGACCTGGCACTGATTTCAAGCCTGGCCAGATCACAGCAACCCATCTACTTGTTTGTCCTACAAGCAACAGGCTTCTCTTATGTGAAGACTCAATTGTTGTTTGGTTTTGTTTTCCTGGGGAAAGCTGCAGTCAGGAATGGCGACTGCAGGGCTTCTGTTGGGAGGGAAAAGGAAGATTGTGGCTGGAAACAGCCCGGAATCAGAAACCCCTCCTTGCCCTTCTCACTCTGCCCCAAGTGCTGTCAGCATTGCGGGAGGGATCAAACATCTCCAAGTCTTCTAGGTGATGAGCAGGGAAGTGGGATGCTACAAGGAGCTTGGGACCAGCCCCACACCAGTCACCCTTTCATCCCTTGAATCGCACTGTCTTCACCCTAGTTGCAACTTTTTTTCCCCAAACAACTCCATCATAAGATAATTGGGGGAAAAAACCCATGAGGTCTAAATGACATGCCCAAGGTTGAACAGCACATCAATAGCAGAGCAGAGAAGTCTCTCAGAAGCTGGTGTAAGGCAGCACAGCTCTGCTGCTTGACTGAGCACCCTTCCCAGTGCCTTCCTAACACAACAGCTGCTATCCAATGCTCTTACTCTCCTGGCCTCCTTCTTCCTCCACAGACAAACCCTGGAGGTCCTCCCTGCCCATAATCACCTGCAATAAAGTTGTAGCTACTTGAGTAGTGAGTGCTACTTGCCCTCTAACGTCTTTCATTTCCTACTGAGAGGGAACCAAGCATTTATTCCTAGGATTGATAGGTGTCTTCCAAGTCCAGATTATAAAAGTGGAGTCTGGGCATGAGCCTGGCCTGTGATGGTGCCTCAGTTTCCCTGCCTGGAGGGCAGTGTGGGCAAAACCAGCTTTAGGTATCGCTGAGAAGGCGAAGCCCTTGCTTTCAAATACCTGCTGCAGAACTAGGGTCCCTGCTAGTGAGAAGAACTTATATTCAGTGGAAGAATTTCAAGGGCATGATTCATTTGCTCTAATTTAGACATCTGCCTTAGGCTGAGATGAATCACACCCCAGGCCTCCCAGACTTGGTTTCTGCATGCTACATAGGAAGGCTGGCTCAGGCACAGATGTGCATATATTGCCATATAAATCCTGCTGTCAGCTGCCTGCCCGAAGGGCTGAACCCTGATGGGACATTCTCCTGACTCTTGCCCACCCCACTCCTCTCTGGGGTTTGTTGATGGAGACTAAAGGAAAGAGGCAAGTGTGAATTTACCCACCAGAAAGCCAAGGAGGTGTTATGTCTCCTCTGATGTTGTCCACGTCACAAGATGCAGGGCTCGGGGGAATCCCAGTGCACCATCCTGCATACAGCCCTGAAAGCTGTGAACAGCTGTGGGAGAGATGCTAATAAATGTGTAACTAAACCCCCTAAGCTGCCCTGCTGCACTCATCTTTCTCTTTCTTTGCCTTCTAGTGTACAGGATATCTCCTTCCTCCTTGCATTGCTTCCTAGATACATCCTCCATATAGTAAGAATACATCCTAACTGAGGAGCATCACCCAGTCCCCTGAACCAAGTAAAATAGTAACCCCATACTGAAATGCTCAGTCTATGCTTAGTGGATGGGTTCCTTTGGCATGGGGCAGTAATTTCTTTTTTTCAGCTGCAGTTTGATTTCATCTCTCTGTTCCCTTCTATCACCCTCCTCAGACTCATTCACTCTCCTTCACTGGAGAAAGGATAGTCAGAATTTCTGTATATAAAGTCTACAAGACATAATAAGGATAATAAAGTCATTTTTAGGGGGTAGAAATACTCACAAGTTCAAAGTGGTTTTGTCTGCAGAGGACCAACTGGTGAAGAGAACAACCCAAGCGAGACCATTCATCAGCTTTTGTGACTTCCTCAAAGCCCTAAAGAGTAGTTCAGAAATTCAGCTCTTTTAAATGATGTAAAAGGTGAGTGGAATTAAAGTTTTTGTCTTCATCCTTCAAAGCCTAGCTGCTCCAGGTTTAGGATATGCTTTTAGCCAACACAGCCGGAAAACCCTTTGCATTCAAGCCAAGGAGCCTTAAGAAACAAACGTGCAGATGAAGAAATGAGGTCTTGTGGCATTATAGCAGGATGTGGAAGCCAATGTTCTAAGAAAAAAGTCTGGGAGCCCTCCTGCCCAAAGACATTTAGGACCAGTAACTCTCATGCTCCCAATGATTCAGCCATCACCATGAAAGGAGTCACCCAGAGCATTGTTTTTACTTCTGCATCCCCAAGGCTTCACATCGCTGTTGATTAGCCATTGTGAGAGATCCAGCAAGAAGGGCTCTTGACAGCTGTTTATAAAGAGTTAGCATCTTGCCCAGGTGAGGAGTCATGGTAAAGTGCCCATGTTTCCAGAGTACAGGAGTTTGCAGTGTGAGCTTAGAGCAGTCACAAGGATTTATTTGGCACTTGCTCAGGGGAGAAGAGATTTTTGACATTTAAGGGTTTGTTGTCTTGTTTTCTTATTCTTCTTTTAGAGGTGGAGAAAATGAGTGACATCCTGGTTCTTGTATTTTGTATGCTACTTCAAAGGAGAGGATGCTTTAAAGGTCAGAAAACAGGGCTGGGAAAGAAAAAAGCCCTGTTTCCTTGTTAGCTGCTCTATCAGTGTGGGCTATGACATGGTGTCAGGCAGCTGTAGCTCTGCATAGCATTAGAAACACCTTCACTCAGCTCTTAAGTTCTCCCTATTTTCTTTGGAGCAAGGCAAATCCTTTATTTGAAGCAAAACCTTGAACAAGTACTGTGTTTCAAAATTAACAAAATGCTGACATTCAACACCAAAATTTTCCAAGAGCAGAGTGGATGTGAAAACAACCTGAGCAGCATTGCTCTTTGAATGTGTGATTTCATTCTCTGTGCAATTAATTTGAAGCTTTTGGAATGAGCTTGTTTGCAAGCATCAGAGTAGGGCAAGAGACTTGTTATCATCTAGCAACAGCAGGGGAAATAAATGTTTTTTTAGAATTAACATGCAGTATGAGGCCATATATAATAAGCCAAGGGTATGGATCAATGGGTTATTGTTCAGCCAGCAGCTAGTGATAAGTAGAGTGCACCAAGGGTCACCACTAAGCCCCATATTGTCCAGTATGTTCGTGATCTTCAGTTAAGAGGAGGAACAGGCTGCCTAGTGAGCGAGTGCAGTGTACATCCCTCCAGATTTTCAAGACCCAGCTGGGTAAAGCCTCATAGCTGAGCCTGCTGTGAGCAGCAGGTTGGACTATAGACCTCCTAAGATCCCTTCCAGCCTGAACGATCTTGTGAGCCTAAGATCCTATGATCTAGGTAATATCAGAGATACTCTCAGAAAATCAGCAGGTGACGCAAAATTAAGGACCTGATAGAACGGAAATTCAGAGGGACCTTGGGAAGCCCACAGAGAAGTTGAGGGATCTGAGCTTATCTAGCCAGGTGAACTGAGGCTGAAGAGTGATCTAACAGCTATCTGCAGCTACTTTCAGGGGAGACACAAAGACACTGGAGCCACACTCTTCTCAGCAATGGCAGATGATATAACCAGCGGCAATGACCACAAATTGCAGCTTGTGAAATGTAGGTGAGGCATTAGGAAAACCCTTTGCCTTAGAGAAGTGATGCACTAGACCTGTTTCCCCATACTCGGATCTGCTCCTTTGGATATGCCAGAGCACAGCAGCCCAGTTCTGCAGTGGTGAGTGGTCATATCTCCATGATAGCAAGTACCAAGGATATTTCTTCCCCCTCATTGAAGAGAAGCCCTGTAAATCAGAGCACATCGTTGGTGCCTGGGTCTGTCTCACTTCCCTGAGAATCTGGTATTGCTCTGGGCTGAGGTGGGAATTCAGATTTGTTTTTCTACTTTTTCTTTCATTTCTTTCATAGGTCATTTGTAGATTTACTTTGTGTGTGTGTATATAAAACCCTGAGGTGTCCATGGTGATACCAAATTTGTTCTCCGGTAAAACTGACTGAAGTTCAACAGAACAGTCAGTACAGTTCAACTGTACTTAAAGGGATTCCACAGAATCACAAACTGGTTGAGGTTGGAAGGGACCTCTGGAAGTCATCTGGTCCGACCCCCTTGTCAAGCAGGGCCACCTAGAGGTGGTTGCCCAGGGCCGTGTCCAGATGACTTTTGAATACCTCCAATTTCAACAGTTTTAAGTCCAAAATGTGCTCTAAGAGTTGTCCCAGCTTTAAAAATGGTGAGAAGGGATGTTCTTCAGCCACTCTATTCTGGCTCCACAGAGGACTTCTCCAACTCTCTAACTGATACAAATACTAATTGTGTGATAATAAGTCTCATTTAATGGGAACCCAAGCACTCATCTCCTGATCTGTGGACTGGGCTGAGTTAGCGGTTTGTGCTGCAGAACTGAAAACGCGAGGACTTTCAACGCAAGCACAACACCTTTGTTGGAAGCTAAATCCTCTGCTGTTTCTCCTGGGCTCCTTCTGTACAGTGGGAAGCTGTCAGTCCCCTCTCCGCCTATGTAGGTGAACTGCCATGATTATATAAACACGGGCTGTTAACAAATCAGTGGATGGCTCCCTTGTTGAAAGGAACAGATGATGCTTATTAACAGGATAAGTACCGTAAAAGAAACCTTTGAAGTGCCAGAGCTTTGTTGTTCTGTTATTGAAGTCAATGAGAACTTTAATACTGGCTTCCACTGGAGTGGAAGTAGGCTCTCTCCACTGATCTTGAAGCATATACTTAGGCAGAAGATAGACTCTGATCTTCCAGTCCCCCAAATCTGCTTAGGTCAGAGCTCTTCTGTCGTGGTAATTTGTGTGGGTGTCTGTACTGTGCTTCAGGTAGCCTCCATTTGCAAAAGCATCTGCCCTGCAAAGTGCCAACCCCATGCTGAGTCCTGCACCCAGTATGGTGCCAGAGGCTGAAGAGGGTTATGGGGCATCCTCCTTGGGTAGGAGTCTGCTCAGCCTCCACAGAAATACAGACGTTTCTCTTCCTACCTGACCCAAGGACCAACCCCTGGAGTCAGCACGGCCTGAGCTGAACCTGCTTGTGGTTCTGCCATCCTTGCAACTGGATTTGGGTCAGTACCTGTCTCTGACCTGCTTGTAGAGGGCAGTGGCCTGGGAGGGCGAGATCCTGCTGTGATACAAACCAGAGCTGCTGCATACAGAGGAGCCCTCAGACACCCCAGCACTGTACATCACTGGAGACTGGGAAAACATCCCTATGGGCTTGCGCTCTTCTCACCTTTTCTTAGGTAGCTTCATAGGCAGTACTAAAGTGGTGGTACTACAAACCACTGCAGTCCTCAGTCAGCTTTGAGTCCGCTTTGAAGCCCTTGTATGGATGCCCCATGCTTGCTGCTCTCTGGCAGAGGATTTGGGAAGTGAAGGTCAGTGCCAGTATCTCCAGTTTCACCAGTGGGGAAAACAAGGCCCAGAACAATTTTTCTCCATGTTGTAAAGCACTAATACACTGCTGGAAATTAAACCCAAGTTTCCATCCACTTTCCTAGGTGTGTGTAGGGGGGAGAACAGGACACCTAGGCTATAGTGCTTTAATTCACTTTAAGAATGATTTTAAAAAAAGTTTTTTATTGTTGCTAGTGACCAGTTCTTTCTGAAAGGCTAAACAGAAATTAGTGGCTCATCCTGGCTAGGAGCATCCCTCTTTTTTGTGTTACCTTGGCATAAATCTGCACAGGAAGCAGTGCCACTACATAGCTTTTGCCTCCAGGTTTTTGCATGAAGATAGCTTTATACAAATGAGCCTATCTTTAAATCTTTCTTGCATGAAATGAATTGCTCGCATTATTCTGGTTTGTCTAACACCTGCTTAAAAACCTCCAGCTATGGAGAAGCTCCAGCCCCCCCAGTCAATAAATCCCAGTGTCTCTTCCAGAAGGAAGCAGAATTTATGTAAGTTTTTCTAATGCCACCTCAGCCAGTCGGCTGAAAGCTGTTTCTTTCATAATGACTCCTGTCCTTCTGATCCTATGGTGTGGTTAGTCATGCAGTGTAGCCCTTTATTGTTGCTCCTGATGAACCTCATCAGCCTTTATGGCATCTTACGGTTTGTGATTTCATTTGTGAGAGTGGCTGGTGTAATCACACCGAGCAGTGCTCTTCCTACAACGAAATCAGTCACTGGTGTATCACGGGCTGGGCAATGAAAGTTAATTACAAAGCAAACAGACTGGCAATCAGGTGCCAAAGACTTTGCTTGGTAATGAACTTCTGAAGTTTCTCTTTGCAAGGGATGCTGGCTTGTGTCTATTTAGTAGAGCATATTTCAGATTGCTTTCGTGAAGTGGAAACATGGTGTTTCTGAAAAAATGAGGCTGTTTATCCAACAACAATCCACAGAAGTGGCACAATCCCAGACATGTGCTTGTAGACTATTTCACCTCCATATTTCTCCTTGTTGCCTTGGCTCATCCTTCCAGCTCTGCTGCATCTTGCTGCAGAACAGATCCTGATAACTGTGCCCATTCTGAGCAGCACATTGGGATACAGATCACCTGAGCTAACTTCAGACTTTTGAAGCAGTCTTGCTCTAAGTCATCATTAGGGCCTTGCTGTTGTCAATAAAAGATATAATGACTTAGCCCACCCCAAGGTAAAGTGCTGAAGATAAGTGGGCTGAGACGTCCTCTAGAACATTCTTTTTCTCTCCATTTATTATACAGGAACCCTGGCCATCTGGCTTAGATTAGGCACCTAGAGCACCAAAGGTAGGTGAGATGAAGTCCTAGACTTGGTCTGTAAAGGGTCTTATTGATGTCTGTGAGGCTGGTGTGGAAAGGTAGTGTGGCCTTGGCTCAGTGGATTAAACATAAATATCGAATATCTTTTGAGATGGTCTGTCGCAGCAGCTTCCAGCTTTTGTTCCAGAGAAGCAGAAGTCTCTAAGGGCTCTGTCTCATATGTGTCTTCCCTGTGTGGGTATCTTGAATACCTCAGGGCTGCATAAAAGGCAATAAACACCTTCATTTAGACACCTAATTTGAATCTTCTTTGACATCAGTAAAAGTGTACGTGTTGATATGGTGTGCGTATACAAAATATAGGCCAATTACTTCCGTGTGATCCAAATGTCCTCACAGACAGTTATTTTCACAGGGGCACTCAGGAGGCCTCTCTGCTCATTGATGGAGGTGCAGAAGAGACCATCTTCCTGGGGAATCACTAGATGACCAAAGTGAGGACATTGGTTCCAACAAGGGTCTGACAAGCTGGTTCTTCCGTAAATTGTAGACTTGGACCTCTTTTTCAGAAAAAAACATCAGTCAGAAATGAAGATACTTGTCAGGATTTAGAATTTCTCAGTATATTTTTATCAGTACATGGAGAACTTTTTTTTTTTCCAAAGCAAAGTTAACAGAACCTGTGAAATCAGTCAGACTTGAGCTCATGTCAGCTGCTCCTTAGAGATGCTGGTTGAACATAGCAAAGCTTAAAAGCTTAAGTTAAATCTCTTCCTATAATCATGAAATCTGTTTAAAAATATTTTAAAAAAGGCTTTCTGTGATTTATTATTTTCTTTCAAAGCAACTTGAGATTCCCCACAATAACGTGATTTCAGGCAGTGTAGCAGTGACTTGAAACAGGATAACTGAGGTTCTCAGGAACATCAAAACTGTTGAGTCACACTGCATAGAGGAATAAAGTGGTCAGGATAGTGGGAAAAATCAAGACTCTAGTAAAATAAAGCTAATATATAGGAAGCAACTGTCCATCCTAACAAAGCGTACAGCTGAGTTAATCACTGTAGACTCCTTTGTCGTCAGAAGAGAAAACAGTCACTTTCACGCTATGATTCATTTGGCCTATTGTGATGGGTTGACCCTGGCTGGAGGCCAGGTGCCCACCAAAGCCGCTCTATCACTCCCCCTCCTCAGCTGGGCAGGGGAGAGAAAATATAAGAAAGGGCTTGTGGGTCGAGATAAGGACAGGAGAGATCACTCAGCAGTTACTGTCATGGGCAAAACAGACTCAGCTTGGGGGAAATTAACTCAATTTATTACAAATCAAATGGAGCAGGATGAGAAATAAAACCAAATCTCAAATCACTTTCCCTCCACCCCTCCCATCTTCCCAGGCACAACTTCATTCCCGGATTCTCTACCTACCCCCAGTGGCACAGAGGGACAGGGAATGGGGTTTACAGCCAGTTCATCACACGTTGTTTCTGCCGCTTCATCCTCCTCAGGGGCAGGACTCATCACACTCTTCCCCCACTCCCGCGTGGGGTCCCTCCCACAGGAGACAGTGCTCCATGAACTCCAACATGGGTCCCTTCCCCGGGCTGCAGTCCTTCAGGCACAGCCTGCTCCAGCGTGGGTCCCCCACGGGGTCACAAGTCCTCTCTGGCTGCCATTTCTTTCTGTCCCACAACTTTTTTCCTTCTTAAAAGTGTTATCACAGAGGCGTTACCACTCTTGCTGATGGGCTCAGCCGTGGCTGGTGGTGGGTCCATCTTGAGCCGGCTGGCCTTGGCTCTGTGGGACATGGGGGAAGCTTCCAGCAGCTTCTCACAGAAGCCGCCCCTGTAACCCACCCTTGCTACCAAAACCTTGCCACAGAAACCCAATACAGCTATTTTGGCTCACATCTAAACTGTGCCTTGGGACCCCCTGATCAAATTGACTAGATCTCTGCTGACTTCAGAAGGTCTGAAGGTGGCTAACTCAGATGGAGACAGCTATTTGCCAGACATTTACTTTTGACTGAATGTTCTTCCCTCCAGCTGTCCCAGCCTTTGTGCATTGGACATTTTGCACAGAAGCCCCACGTCTCTGTTTCTGCATTTGCAAGTCACATTTATCCATGTTTGCAACAGTTCTCTTTCTTTATTTGACCCACATTAATTGCAGGAGTGTGGGAGGAGGAGAGCATGATCTTGCCAACTCTGCTTTTCCTGCATTGTCTTGGACTGCATTCATGTACTAACACTATGCAACAAAAGTCCTGTCCCATGGTAATGAATGTTTTTGTAAGCTGACAGGGAAAAAAATGCTGATAATTAGTAGGCTGCAAATACAGGGAGGGGTATGCAGTGCTAATCTTTTCAGAGGAGCTATTCTGGTTATCTATATTTGTTTGGTGATGACCGAGAAATGTAAAGTTTTTCCCCATTCTTTTCGTTGTCTGCCAGAGGATGTGTGGTCAACAAGGAGACCTTAGTAGCAAAGGGCCTTGCAAAATGCATTTCCATGGTACTAAAAAAATTCGATTAAGAAGCTCCCAAGTATGTGACATCTCAGTTCTTCTGTGTTATTTCATTCCATCTGGCCTCCTTTATATACCTAAGGTGCTCTCAGAAAGCGATCCCTATTCAGCTCTGTCCTTATTTCAAACGGCATGTGCCAGCCAGTTTGTACATTAAAAGGACCGTTTGTTAAACTTTGGGGGTTCGTGATCCATGCTCCAAAAAGATGATGATCATAGCTGACATGCTCAATATAACATAACCCATTAGGAACAATTACTTCCTAATTAGTGTTAGCATATACACTGATGTTTCCTCTGATCCCAGTTGGGGATGGCAGGTTGTTTTTTCCCCAGAAGCTGATAAGACATCTAATAACTGATCCTGGAGCAAGCTGGCTCCATAGTAGTTCTAGTTGAGAAGGGCAGCTTCTGGAGGACTCGGTCTGTGCCCTTGCACTGGGTATTGGAGATTGAGTATTGGAGTCTCCTGCCAGTGTCCAGCTTTAGGGCCTGTTGAGAGCCTCTGGAACCACCTCTGAAGCATCCCAGGAGTGCCAGCCCTGCCTGACTGATGCCAAGTACGTAACGATGTTGTGGTTCCCTTCTCAGGAGGGTCCTGCCATTGCCTGCCCCAAGGGTGGGTAGTATTGCTTACTTGAAGCTCTGCCTGTCTTGCAGAGGGGATGAAGAAGAGCCATGAAACAGCTGGATAGCTGTTCCTCGGTCTAGCAGAGAGCTGTTCTGCTGTGTCAGAACCATCCTCCTGGAAGGTATTTGGATGTGGTTGTCCCGTGAGTGTCTGATGGGACTCTGAGACTTACTAAGAAAAGTGGTAGCTTTGTTCCAGGGAAAAACTGAAGTCCACCAGCCCAGGAGATGACAATGTCATTGCCAGCTCTCTGTTACATGTTGCAGGGAAGAAGTGATTGCCAAGATCTTTTTTCCATGGTAACCAGTGATCTGGGAAGACTGAAGCATCCTAATTGCCAGAGGGTGAACAAGCTGTGGGACCAGGTACACACAGTGTAAACACAAACAGGATGCTCCAGATTCAGCAGCCTTGTCTCTGAATTATGCTGTGGTACTCTTCACTCTTTGCTTTATTTAGCAATGCAGAGAAGAAAGTCGTTTGATCTGCGTAGACAGCACAGTGTAGCCAGCAGGAATCCATTATTTTCTTTGCCGCTCACTGCAGCGTAGCATTAATTGATGGTCATTAGCTGAGAATTGCCTCTACTCAGTCAGCTTTTTATCAAGTTTTACACCCATCCATTCTAGAAATTACAGTCATCCCGTCTGCCTTGCCATCACCCATAGCAGTTGCATAAACCAGAGAAAAACATAACCTTCAAGCCCTTTTCCCCAAATAATCAAACTCACATTATTAGCTGTCCTTTTTTCCTAGCCATCCATTGGACTGCACAGGCTCAGTCTCAAGATTTCATGGAAGGACTTACAAAATCCTGCTTCAGAATTGTCCCCTTTGAATGCTTAAGAGTGATGCTCAAATTTGACAATTTAATCTGCGAATTTAGCAGATGCATTTATAATTAGCATCAGGAAATCACAGTATGATTCCCATAAAAATACCTGAAAGCTTCCAATCCCAACTGTCCTCTGGCAAAAGCAGTTGAACCATCATGGCCTTGTCATCAGCCAAGATGTGTGGCCCTTGATAGCAGGTACACCGTTCACTAGATTTTTACCCCTCTCAAAGTTCAAAAATCAGCAAGGGAGAAGCTGAGTTCCCAAAACATGAAGTAGTTATACCACGTAATACAGGAGGGGGAAAGCATGGAAGGCAAACCTTTGGTCTCACAAAAATCTTGTGGGATCTTGGTGTTATGATAAGACAGAAAACTGTTCACTTTGGCAGGTTTTGTCTGCAAGATCCCCAGACAGCGAACGCAACAGGAGCTAATCGACAACTTCAGTAGGTTGCCAGGATGTGTCTGTCCTGGCAGGGATGTTTGCAGAGAGGGTCAATCATTCCAGCCCACAAACGTACAGAAAGACTTGAAAGAGTGAGTGCATCTGAATTATGGGGATATTTACTGTTGTATGCAGGTTGTAAGAGTCTCCAGTTAAAAGTGTATGTGCTGTTCTCCTCAGCAAACAGCCCAATTTATAATTAGTATTGGAAGCCATTATTTAATGTGGTGATTTGTTAGGGACCTATTTCATTTGGGAAAAAAAAATCGTGATTCAGAAAAAAACCCATAGTGAGTATAATTTTAGAACTAGCTGCTTAAAGGGAAGATTAAGATAATATGTAGGAGGAGGCAAAACATTAACCAGCTGCTTTCAGAGAAAATTCTCATATTTTGCCTTAAAAGATCATTCACATTTCAAGGGATGGATCACTGAAGAAATTTTTGGCAGGACTTAGGTGCTTAATTTAGAGGAAAGGCGCAGTGTTTCAGACACACTTTGCCTGTGAGTTCTGGTGAGCAGTGACTCCCACACCAGCACACGGGGTCTTGAGGGACCCTCTTCTTGCTCAGGCTTTCTGCACCGACAGCAGTGACCTTATTTATGTCTCTGAAATAGTCTGTTGGTAGTGACCTCTCTGAATGGAGAAGGACCCTGGGTAGGCCAACATGTTACGTGAGGATGGAGATATTTATGGCAGGTGCCTAACTGAGATGTCAGGATGGGAATGAAACATTTACAGAGCATATGTATGAATTCCCTTATAGTGACTCCCCTCAAACATTTCTAGGGCACAATTCATCTCATCTGAAGGTAGACCTCAAAAAAAAGAACACATGCTGTACGGATGCCTGCTTATCTCCATGGTACAGCAAAGTGGAGACTAGACAAGTCACTCAATGCTCAGACACAGACCGCAGATATCCAAAGTTAGATGAGATGACTTTCTTTTGGTGATTGCCTCTGAAAAAGTCTGTTCCTGTGCTGGCCAGCTGCTCTCCCACACCAGGAGAAACCAGCAATGGTTTTCCACCAAACCCTTTAGAGTAGTGGCTTGGCACTGTGAGAGAAACCATTCAGTTTGCAATGGTTTTGGAGGATGGGAAAACTTCAAGTTTTCGGTTTTGGCAGGGTGCTGTTTCACAGGCTTTCTTCCATTTATCAGTACTTCTTATTCCTACATTAAACAACTGTGACAATAACAGTTTGCCTGACAGCAGGAGGAAAAAAATTGTTAGGATGAAAACAGAGTAAACTTCTTTAAAAACAGTGGCACATAACTTAATATATTTTTACATACAAATGAGATCCACTGCTATAGAATTAACCCAGATGTGAGATCCATGGTTTTAGGCAAATGGAATGTTTTGATGAAAAATGGAGATATTAAGAAGTGATAGAGATGAGTACAGGGGGTAGAATTACTTGGGGAAAGTTTCTGCATTATCCTTTAAGGACTCTATGTGCGCAGATGGTTTGTTAGACTTCTGTACCATTCTAGCATGTTTTTATTATTTGTACTGTTATAACATTTACAGGTTCCAGCTGAGAGCACCACAGTAAGGGATGCAAACCTCAGCAAGAGAAAATCCCTCTCCTCCCAGGAAGCACAGCTGTCCTGGGAAGGGAGAGAAGCAAATTATCAGAGAAGAGAAGGCCCTACCAACATTATGCTGAAGGCCAGCCAGAACCAGGAGGGGAGCTGATGTGTTCTCCTTCCCTTACGCCTCCACTTTATGGTGGAGAGCTCAGAGTGCTTTCTAAAGCATCCTATCGAATCCCCTTTTCCATGACCTTGACCTGGTGCTGGCATTCAACTTACCTCTGAGGCACCAACTCCATGCAGAAGCAGTATGGGTTGTAGGAAACCATGGCTGGAGACTTATGGGTCTTCTGAGTCAAGAAATACTGTCATGGATAAAAGACACTAATGAACCCTTCCATTGGGAAGAGAAATCTCAGAAGGGTTTGCCTAAATCATTCATGATATCTGGGAAGGGGAAGAGAATATGTAGTTTTCACGTAGCTAGAGACAATCATAGCTTATATTTTCTGGATTAGACATTAGGAAGATCTCTCTCATCCAAAATCAGTCTAGATAATATATGCTCTAGAAGATGCCCATTCCTCTGTGATGACTACAAATGGGGCCTGGAGGTGTCTGTCTCAGCTGAAGCTGTCTGTACTGCACACTTGGCAGCTTGCGGGAGAGGGGAAGAAATTTCAAAGGCCAAATGCAGTTGATTCATGAGTTAGGTATCCAAGTGCCTGTGATAGTCTTTCGAGTCGAAGAGCTCGATTCAGTCACCTTAATGATGGAATCTGGTGCTGCTGGAGATTGCTAAGGCTGTCTGAAACATTCATACAAGGCTGGCAGAGATGACACCTGCCCATGGGAGACCTATGACCTTCTGAATCAGCAGCCAGGCAGGATGATCTACGTCATCTCAAATAGCACCCAAAACCTCTGTTTAGGGAGATGGGCCCTAGACCTCCATGGGCTAGGAAGGTGACCCATGGACACTTAGTCCACTGCACTCAGGTGAGATGAATCCAATTCTAAGGCAATGTTGGTTATGAGCCACTCTGTTACCTTACTCTGTAGACAGTCACAGTCTTGAACTTAAGTCTTCCAGAGAAGATACCATAAATGCTCCTATGTTCTGGAGAGCTTCAGCTCTTTCATTGCTGTGCTGATCGAAATAGTGGTCAGTAAAAGTAAGCAATAAAGGCAAAATTCACCAGGTTTCATACACACTTCTGCCGTGAGCAAGGGCTGAATGTCCCCCAGTGTACCACTTCACCTGAAGAAATAGCACCTGAGTGTTTCTTCTTTGCTTTCTCCTCAGCATCCTGCCTTTGAAATCACACTCTGTCTTGTCAGCCTGCTCCTCCCCTGCACTTCCAAGCAGCTGGTTGTGTTGGAAGAGTAAAGCTTAATTGCTTTGACTTTGACAAAATTATAAATGCACAGGAAGAAAGGGGGGAAAAAAGAAGTCATGCTCTTCAGTTGTTAATTCATAATAGCTAAAATGAACTAATATGATTACATTTAAAAAGAGATTTTTTTTAATAATGTCTCTCAATGGAAGCCTAAATGGATATTTTTTTTTTTTGCCATGGGTAGCATAGAAGAAAATCATTATTTTCTTTTCCAAACAAAAAGTCTTATTGTGCAAAATCCTGACTAGTAGAAAACATCTATTGTTCTATGTCATTGAAGGTATTATTTTATGATTAAAATTCTTTGTTTTTAAAAGATATAGCTTAAGTAAAAAAAGCATCACGCTCCTAACTTAACTCTTTCATGAGACAAAGATCTTCCACATCTCTGATAAAAGGGATGAACATCAACTTCTTGGTGCAGCCTGTTCACATACACGATGTGGATGGATTTTGTTTGTTTGTTTCTGTTGGTGTCCAGCCAGACCTGGCTCTGCCTAGCCAGAGGTTTGCTTTCTCAAGCACTAATTCAGACTTCTGTAATAGCAGGGAATTTGCAAGAAAATACAGTGTTTGAATTGCTTCTCATTGTTCAGAATTACTGGAAAAGAACAGGGATCACTTTTCATCTGCTGCTGTCCTCTGTGGCACTACATATACTTAATGGCAAACCTTTACTCTTGGTTAGGGTTCCTGTTGAAGACGATGTCCCCAGGAGTTGGATTAGTGAAAAACAAAGCCCACTTCTCTAATTGCTGAGAAAGTTGCCCCATTAGCTATTTAACTTTCTAATTCCTCAACTAACCAGTAATTCAGGGTGTACTAGTTCCTTACATCCATTAGCCAAACCTTCCCACTAGCTTCTTAACATTACCCCTTGTGGGAAGACACTGTTCTAGTCTAGTCTGGCAAACGCAGAGCGCGCTGTGCCCTTGGGAGAGGTCAGCTACTCCCTTCTTATGGAGCTGGACAATAACACTGCGGGGTCAGCGTCCCCAAGGCTGGGCTGGCAAATACAATGGGCAAGAGGCTGCTCCCTAGCTCTGACACCCTTTGGCATGTTCTGACATATGGATATATAGCTAAAGTCTTTTCCTCGCCTGAAGAGGATGGCTGTGTCCAAGCTACCTACTGGGGATGTGTCCCACCTTTGTGCTAACCTTCAAATTGTGTCTGGAAATTGTGTGGGAAAGAGCAAGCTGACCTGACTCATGCTTGCTGCAAAGTTTAGTGAGTTGGAGCTTGAAGTTTTCCAGGGTGTTTTACCCAGACATCATTCCTCTCATACGCTTCCAGCTGGTGCTGCTTCTCAGCAAAGACTACATGAGTTGTGTGTGGTTTGGTAGAACTGACAGCTTACTCAAATGTGGTTGGCTATTTTTACAGAGAATATTTCTATTGAAATATTTCTGTCTCTACTATCACACTTTCAGCAATTTACTTCAGTCTGTTATTTTCGTAAAATTATCTTTCCACATCCAATTGTCCAATTGTAACAGCAGGAGGGGAATCCCAGAGCTGGCACGTCTTCTCTTCCCATCAAACCCAGGCAATTTTATCCTAAATAGCGACAATGTTAGATTCATCCTTGCTTTCAGCATGGCCAGCCTGTGAAGAGCATTTCAAGGAGTAAGGTATGTGCCATTAACATTGTATAAGATGACTCAGAGAAGTACATAACTTAGCAAAGAGCTGGAAACTGCTATTGCCAAGCAAGGTGCCTACCACCTTTGCCTGTGCCGGTAGTGGTACCCATGGGTCCTTGGATTAGAGTTTATTTGGTCTGTGCTGATAGTTAGGTGTTCTGAGTGTATATAATATAAACCCCCATAAAATACATAAAAAGTTGTATGTTCTGAACATATGTAATAGACTATACACATATATGCATATGTGGTATGTAAGAACTAGAATTGTCACTAACCAATCCATAAAACAACCAGTAATGATGAACATTTCATCATATCCCTCCTCTTGGATGAGATATGCTACAGGTGTGTACAGGATCTGCTGTCTTCTCCTTTGAATAATCTACCCTTTGGTATCAGAGTTTGGATCAGCTGGCTTCCCAGCAGCTCCAGTCCCCTCCTCTCTATGCTCCCAAGAGGGGAGAGTTTGTGCAAGGTGCATCCCTCACACGCTCTGTTCTCCTTTTGAGCATGTCCTCCCAATACAGAGAGGTGGATACTGAGAAAACTCCCACGGGAGCCTAGAAGTTTCCCTGTGTAACAGGGTGAAATTCTTCCCAGTTCTCTAAAGCAGTTCTGGAAATGTGGAAAGATCTTTCCTAAAAGATACTGAGTATAGATCCAAAGCTCTGATGATGTGATGATCTGAGAGGCAGCAGTTACATTACGGACCTCCTGCAACATCATTTTTTTTCCCCTGGGGAAGTTTTATATATCCAAGTTCTGTGTCTTTATAATTTTCCCATCCCGCCTCATGTATCCACCTATTGCACCTTACCAGATCCCTCCTGGTGATCTCTCTCCTCTGGTATCTCCTTGTTCTGCTTTCCTGCATGACACTTAGCACAGCACAGCTCTGATCCCAGCACCCTCTGAAGGTGCAATAGAAATAAACAAATCTGTGCCATCATTTGGAGCCCTCTCTAGTCCTGCGACACTGTGGCCATGTGCGTTGTTCTCAAATGCTTTCACATCAGAGATAAACACAATGTAAATGGCAGATAGAAGAGCTTCACAGAATCATAGAATGGTTTGGGTTGGAAGGGGCCTTAAAGAACATCTAGTTCCAACCCCTCCCCGTCATAGGCAGGGACGCCTTCCACTAGACCAGGTTGCCCCAAGCCCCATCCAACCTGGCCTTGAACACTGCCAGGGATGGGGCAGCCACAGCTTCTCTGGGCAACCTGTTCCAGTACCTCACCACACTCACAGGGATGAATTTCTTCCTTACATCTAATCTAAATCTACCCTCTTGCAGTTCAAAGCCATTACCCCTTGTCCT
>JANZLQ010000078.1:40380759-40391869 GCA_026212715.1 Elanus axillaris
TGCTCCAGCCCTCTGATCATCTTTGTGGCCTGCCCTAGACTCACTCCAACAGGTCCATGTCCTTCTAATGCTGGGGGTCCCAGAGCTGGACGCAGTACTGGGGTGGGGTCTCATGAGAGTGGAGTTGAGCGGAAGAATCACCTCCCTCAACCTGCTGGTCAATGCAAGATCACAGTCACAGCCATGCACAGTCACAGCTCTGAAAAGCATCATGTAAACTAATGAACACATTCAGTTGTCTTGGGTTCATGGAATTGAGTCACTTGAAGAAATAAGCTTGAGAATTTTTAATGCAGATATCACTAATTACCATTTAGAAATTAGTTCCTTTCACTAGAGACTAACCCTTATCACTCTCTGTATCTGATTAAGATAAAGCCTGGTAGATGGAAGCAGAACTGGGAGGTCTGACCCAGATAGCTGTTAAGCCTTGTTCAGCTTAATTGCAGATTGTCCTGGTTTCAGCTGGGTTAGAGTTAATTTTCTTTCTAGTAGCTGGTACAGCATGGTTTAGATTTAGTGTGAGAATAATGTTGATAACACACTGATGTTTTAGTTGTTGCTAAGTAGCGCTTACCCTAAGTCAAGGATTTTTCAGTTTCCCATGCTCTGCCAGCAAGCAGGTGTACAAGAAGCTGGGAGGGAGCGCGGCCAGGACAGCTGACCCCAACTAGCCAAAGGGATATTCCATACCATAGACCGTCATGCTCAGTGTATTAACTGGGGGGAGTTGGCCAGGAGGGACTGATAACTGCTCGGGGTCTGGCTGGGCATCGGTCAGCTGGTGGTGAGCAATTGCATTGTGCATGTCTTGTCTTTTCTTGGGTCCAATTTATCTCTTTTTGTTATATTCCTTTTAATTACAATTATTATTATCGTTTTATTATCATTATTATTTTATTTAACTTATTAAACTGTTCTTATCTCAACCCACAAGTTTTACTTTTTTTCCCCTTTCCATCCCAGTGGGAGCGGGGATGAGTGAGAGAGCGGTTGCATGATGCTTAGTTGCTGGCTGGGGTTAAACCATGATACAAATTAAGTGATTAATTGAAGAATTACATTAGGGATTAAATTTTACCCTTGGACTTTTGCTTGCCTGCCAAGGAGATGTCTCCAGGCCTCATACAGGCAGTTGAGCATGGATTTCTTTTCCCTGGGATCTCCTGGGACTGGAAATATGTTGCAGTCTGGAAGATGGCAGAAGAGCCCTGAAAACTTTGTATTTCCAGAAGAGAAAAGAGAGGGAGACCAGCTAGGTCTGAATAAGCAAGCTTGGGTCCTAGGGGAGCAATGTGGACTCAGCATTTCCCAGGCTGACTTATCTTCCTTCATGGCTCTGTCTCTGCATCTGGAGCTGGGGTACACAGATTGTGTCTGTTTGCATGGATCTCAATGTAATGAATCAAGGTCTTCTCAGGGGTGTAAGTGGGGTCCCCCAGGGATTGATAGTGGGCTAACGCTGTGTAATATCTTTGTAAGTGATCTGGATGATGGGATCCAGCGTACCCTGATGAAGTTTACCAATGATACCAAACTGAGTGAGGAAGTGGACACTTTGGAAGGGAGAGCCACTCTGCAGGAAGACCTGGATAGGCTGGAAGAGTAGGATGACAAGAACCTTAAGAAGTTCAACAAAGACAAAGGTAAGGTCCTGCACCTGGGAAAACATAACCCAGGAGTACAGCACAGGCTAGGATCTACCTGGCTGGGGAGCAGCTCTGTGGAAAGGGAGCTGGAGGTCCTGGTGGACAACAACCTCAGTATGAGCGAACAGTGCGCTGCTGCGGCAAAGCAAGCCAACAGGATGCTGGGTGGCATCAACAAAGGCATCACCTGCAGAGGTAAAGAAGTCACTATGACACTCTACTCAGAGCTTGTCAGGTCGCACCTGGAATACTGTGTTCATTTTTGGTCCCTTCTACACAAAAAAGATGTGGACAGACTGGAGAGGGTCCAGAGAAGGGCCACAGATCATTAAAGAACTGGGAAGCCTGCCATGTGAAGAAAGGCTGAGAGAATGGGGTTTGTTCAGCCCTGAGCAAAGAAGGCTTAGGGGAGACCTTATCACCATGTTCCAGTATTTAAAGGGTGGCTACAAAGAAGATGGAGACTC
Organism: Elanus axillaris; assembly: GCA_026212715.1. NCBI lineage: Eukaryota > Metazoa > Chordata > Aves > Accipitriformes > Accipitridae > Elanus > Elanus axillaris. Next base: position 40,382,876 of record JANZLQ010000078.1, read on the forward strand.
CCTTTTTACAAGGAGTCACATGGAAAAGACTGTGGTAATGGACAGAAGTTACTCCTGGGGAGATTCCAATTGGACACAAGAGGAAAATTTTTCATGATGAGAACAATCAGCCATTGGAATAATCTCCCCAGGGAAGCGGTGGCTTTCCCAACACTGGACACTTCTAAGAATCAGCTGGACAGGGTGCTGGTCCGTCTTGTCTAGACCATGCTTTTGCCAAGAAAGATTGGACCAGAGGATCCCTGAGGCCCCTTCCAACCTCGTATTCTATGATTCTATGATTCTACGATTCTATGATTCTATGACTTTGTGATATGTAGGCTGGGATAAGCTGCCCAGTTGTGGGCTTTCCTTGTTTTTTTTTCATCCTTGGTCTGGGTGTGTCTAAGCAGTTCAGCGTTGTGCAGAACTGTATGGACATTGCTTTAAAGACCTTGTAGGGAGGCTTTTCTTTGTCTTTTCTCCTTTGGTGGCCTCAAAGCTGATGGAAGGTCCTTTAAGGCAGCTGTTCAAGCTAAGAGCTTGTGGGAGACTTCACAGTGAAACAAAGTTCAGTCTAAAAATATCTTCAGTCTAAGACTGAAGTATTTCATCTAGGTTTCAATGAACTTTCTTTAGGGTCTTAATTTCAAACCTAAAGTGCTGGAATCTGTGAGTTTCCCAGCCCCATGCTGCCTCTAGATGACTAATGAGACCAATGAATTTGCCAGCTTCTCTCAACACCTACAGACACAGGCAATTCCACGCCACCAGAAACCCTGATTAATTTTTTGTTTGTTTGCCTAAGCTTCTGTTGACATCTGTCTGAGTCAACACTGACCCCAGATAAAAATAAACATGAAACATTTTGTTTTCTCCCTGTCACTCCAATGCATCACCCTCCCAGACATATATACTCCCTTCCCTGGCAAGCATCCTGAATTTCCTGTGAACTTGGGAAAACAAGGAAGCCCTGTTTTTCTGCCAGACTTAGCAATTGGTTACAATCTGTGCGACTGCTCGAAATCATGTTCAGTTCTGAAGGCTGAATAGCAAGTTCAAGGCATCTTCTTCAGGAAGAGGCAGCCTGTGTACCCAACAACTTGTCTGCTTTCTCTAGATGTACCAGTTAGTTTAATAAAAGATTTTGTTTCTACTTACAGCTCTTCTCTGGCCTATGAACTTTATTCATGACAGTACTTCTGTGGTTCCCAGTGCTAATATCGGACAATGTTTGTCTGTGAAGTACTAGCTGTCCTAACAGAGGTTCAGCCTAGTTCAGGGACCCCTTTGCAGTATCTTAAGGCCAACCTAGGGTTTGTGGGAAGCTTATTACCTGTACTAATAGGGCATGCAAAGCCACAGCTTACAGTCCAGGCAATGTGACTTACACGTACTTCTTGGCTCAGCACATGTTTAAAAGCTTTTTTGGCCAGGGACATTTGTTTCTTTATATTCTCACTGGTTGGAGAGCACCTATGGCTCCTGGCTTTGCACTGGGGATAAAAAAAAAAAGGATGAGGTGCACAGATGCTTGGCTTCACACCATGGATTTTGCTTAGGCTTTGTGCATTGATCCCAAGAACGAGCTCTGAACCTGTTGCTGGAGCGGGTTTGTGTAATGGATACAGAGGAAGGAAAGGCAGAGGCAGGTGGGAGTGGAAGAGGGAGGACTTTTATGTGGTTTATTACCCAAAATGGTGGGCAAGATGGAAATGGCTTCAGGAAGGCACTTATTTCCTGCCCCTCCCCAAGGGAAAATCCTTGGGGTTTCTCACGGACTCTGGTATTTTCAACAATACAGGTAGGATGGTAAGAGGTTGCTCAGAAGCGTGGATGCTGTGCGTGAACAACGGAGGCAGAGGGGTAATAGAGCAGATGTTGGCACCGAGCTGTGGAGGTCAAGTGAGGGAAAGCAGAGCTACTGCCCTAAATGATTGGGGTATGGGCTGCACAGCTGGCGATGGAGGCATTCTCCGTGGCAGATGCAGCAATTTCTGCCTCACCCTAAGGATTCTGGGGTGGGATTATCTCACTGAAAGTTTTAAGAGTCTCTCTTGTGCAGATGAATGATGCGAGTTCCCTCCAGACACCAGGCAGGGAATTCTGGGGACAGCTTTATCATTACAGGTGAGTGGGTTTTCGCCTGTCCCCAGGACACTTGGCATTTGGAAGAGACTGGGGACCTGGGTGACAGACCAGCCATTTTTAAACATCCCACCTCAAGCCTGAGTACATTTTTCCAGGCTAAAAATATAGATGGACACATGTTCTGCATTAGGCATCTTATTGTGTTGGCATTGTGCTATATTTCAAGATATATTTAGAGAAGGGAGGGATGAATACGAAGACACTGCTGAGATTTCTGAGAATGATATTTGAGAGTAGTATCTCCAGGCTGTGGGGTATTGTTTTTTCAGTGGATTACTCTGTTATCAGAGCAACTCCAAGCCACATATCTCTTTTGATTGCACTTCTTGAGGACACTTTACTGCTGTCTGTGGAGTCAGCATGGATCAACCAAGGACTGCCAGTGCAAGGATGTGCCCTCTAGGTCTTGCTCAGAAATGTGACAACAGAGAGCATCTTGGATAAGAACCAGGTTTGCTAATGAGTGAGAAATGTGCTGGCAGCCATGGAGGTGAGACATATGGTCCCCCTTTCCTCCTTGTCTTCTCCAGTGTCAATTGGCTTCCCTGCATATTACGAAAGACTCATTGAAATTACAAGGTCAAAGATGGACTTATCAGCCTCCCTTCCTCTCCTGAGGCCACTCTTTTGTTCAAGGTACTCTGTGCTGAAAAGTCGAGGGAAAACCAGATAATGTTCTCAGTGGCATTTATTTTGGTGTGGAGTTACTCAGTAGTACTGCTGCTGGAACAGTGCAATGGGTGAGAAAGCAATAGCAATAGTGGGAGATTATTAGTTTTTTCAGCTGTGTAGGTGTGAGGTATCACTTTGCTACCAACAGCCATCAGGCTCTGGAGACTGGGAAGACAAGTTTAGAAATGTTGCTTCATTGCTGCTCATTGTTCAGTTTTATAGGGCAAGCTGAACTGTCAATATGCTAAAACAATCTAAAAAAACTTGCTGAAAAAAGTTATGAACAACATTAGATTCTGTAAAGCAATGAGATATTTTTGAGCATCTCTTTCTGAGATGGTTTGACATTTTTAGTGGAGAAACTGGCTTCTGATCGGACAAGACGTGGGTGAAAGCTACTGAAAGGATGAGATAATACATTGCACAGCTTGTCAAATTCCCTGTTGATGCCTGCTTTGAGTCAGGATGGGGGGAAGCATGGGGCTTAGTGTTTGGCTGGGCTTGTTTGCTAACACCTACTTGTACAATCTGTAATGCAATGAGAAAGAGTTGAAAAAATTTTTGGGGGCTGAGAATCCACTGAGCAGCTTCGTGTCTCTTAAACAGAATGGTGGGAAATTACTCAGAGGGACACGACGGCGCCTGTGTGCTCATTCTTGGGAAAGCTGCAGATAACTGATTTACGAGTGTGTTTTGACATTGCAAACTCCTTGGAGAGCTCCTCAGGAGGCCTTAGAGGATGTGAAGATGGAAGTAGGTCACTAGAAAGGGGAAAAGCTGGAGCCAGCTTGACCTGCAGAAGGTCTTAGTTTAAGAGGAGAGCTTACAAATACAGTGGGAGTTGCCAGGGTTCAGGGGTCCTGGAGCTGGGGCAGTCAGCAGAGACATTGCAAACATGCTGGAAGTGGACCAGGGACGGCACATGGAGCTAGGGAAGAGACAGGCTGTCCCTCCCCATAACCAGCAGTAGCAGTTTCTAAACTGCACAGCAAATTTCCCAACACTGGTGCCTGGGTAGCGACAGTCCCTCAGGAGGACAGCAGATGGCTCGTGAAGCTATTTGGTCTGCAGAGAGGAGGACTGTCCTGGGAGCTGTGGAATTTTCTCTTTGATGCTTTCTTAGTCATCTGGACCTTCAAGAGCTTTTCAAAGGTGTTTTGAGGAGATGCCAGCTCCTTAAGGAGAGCCTTGCAGCTGTCTTTTTGGACAGGCTAAAAGGGGAGATGTGAAATGGGTCAGGAAGAAGAAGACCAATGCCTGCTTGAACTAGATTGCGGAACTGCAGTTTCCGTGTCTACAAGCAAACGGGGAGAGAACAGAAGACTCCAATCCCCACCAGTTCAATGCAGCTGATGGCCCCTCAGATCCTGCAGTACATGACATTCTGCAAATCCTGCAAAGATTTCAAACTCAGTGGTAGATTGGGAGTGGCTTCTCAAAGCTTTCATGGTGTGAACCTACCTTAGGCAGGATGGACCTTCTCTCATGTTTGCACTTCCTAGCTTCTTATAACAGGCTACTGTCTCCCAGAAGATATAAGTGGAGGATCAGGAGGAGACAAAGCTGTAGTATTTTGGGATGAAAGCAGGCTGATCCTGGAATCTGTGATTATCCTGCTTTCTCTGAGGATTTCATGGGGGTGATAAACAGGTCCAGGATGGCAAGGCGTCAAAAGTGTGACAAGTCAAGCTTGGGAAAGGGATGTTTATAGACAATGTCCTACTGCCACTGAGGCATTTCAGAGGGGACAGAGGAATGCAGAGGAATGGCTGGTTTCTGTACATATCTGTAATTTGTGTTCAGCATTTTGCAGTTTTCACTTGGTGCTTAGCAGTTTAATGCATTCATTTTTGTCCTTTAACCTTGATTCATTTTAGAGGCTCACCGGACTAATTTATGTTCCATTCTGATGCTTTAGTACTTGCTCCAGACAGCTAAATGGGTGATGTGTCAATTTGTCAGCTGTATAAACCAGAGAGGAGCCAGTAAGTCTTTCCCTCTTAAACTCCTGTTGTCTCTTAGTAACTAAGCATCAAGGACTCAGTCCTTAGCCTTGATGGGTGATTTCCTTATTTCCCTGATTTCTATGTGCTTTTCTTAGGATTGACTCCTGGCCATGTCTGAGGAAGCTGAGTGTAAATAATGTGAATATTCCTGGAAGAGGAACCTTGACCCATCCTTCCCTTGCAGTTTCCAGAAACATCCATGTTCTTGCCGTGGCTTCACAGTCAGGCTAGTTGGTGTCCCAGCCGAGGCTGTTCAAAGGACTAAATCACAGCACAATTCCTCCATAATCTCCTTGCACGGTCTCAGTTTCCTATACTGTTCACATTCAGATGGAAAGATAACAAATAGTTACACAACGTATTTTTATACATCAGAACAAGGTATTAGAACAAGCTGCTTTTTTCTGTGCTCTGTTGGAACTAGTCGCAAGCTACTCAGACGTTACTTTACTCCAAAACTGCACTCACAGCTTGGGCAGTGATGAACCATTGTGAGTGGGGAGTGAGTTTGCTGATTTTTGTCAAGCTCTGGTTAGAGTCACTTTGTTGAAACCAAAATGTTTCTGCTGGTATTGCCAAGGGCTTGCCCTGCAAACTGTAGGGCTGTTTGATCTCAGGACTGGTGTGCATGCTAGTGCATTGAGTTACATTTAGGCAATCCTTCCACAAAGCTAATTCTGGGCTCCTGAGTCCTCCTCCACAAGGAAAATGTCATGGAAAATGCAAATATCAAGCGTTGCAATGCTGCTGGTGTCAGAAGGTGCAATGCTACCACTACTTTGTCGATCTCCCTGTACTGGATGTTGGTGGCCAATAGCTTATTTCAGACATGTTGGCTCTGGCTTCAACAGCTACTGGAGAAACAGCTCCTTCAGTTGCATTGAATAGGATTATGTTGTCAAAGCTGTTTATTTCTTGTTTTTAAAAAGCGAGTCAGGGAACAGTCTCAGAGGATGGAGGTGAGAGGGGGCTTATATTGTGGGTTTACTTTTCTCTCTGAAACACAGAGATTAGGCCAGTGTCTATCACAGAGCACGGAAACATAGATCCAAGAATAAACTCCAGTGTGACCGTTCCCCTGTTCCTCTGTCTGCAGATGGCTAGAAGACAGAAACGTTAAACACTGGAGTTAGGGAAATTTCTCTCGCTTTGACTCAGCTAACAAAGTTGTATTAAATTCAGAATGGCAATTGGAACATGGATCAAAGCATTATGACAGCTGCCAGCCTTTGTATAAAATTTTAATTGGAAAAAGTGGTGGAAGAAGCACAGCTTATATATTGGTGGATAATGGATTTTAAATTGCACATACTCTCACACCTAAAGAGGTTGGGAATTTTGCTGAGAACTCTTGCTCTCTTTCTTTAGGCCACAGTATGTTGACGCTCCAGGGAAAATGAGTTTTCAGGACCAGTTTCCTGGCTGCATTGAAGCCCTGTTGAACTGAAAATATTTAACAAGACCTTGAACTGACAAAAAGAAGCCTTCAAGATTATTTTTCCGCCTTTACTGTAGCCTGAAGCCAGCAAAGCATTTCAGTACAAGAAAATTGCTGCTACTCACAGTTTTTCTGGCATGTACTACTTGTGGGTTACATCTATGCAGTTTTAGATTAGGCTGTGTTGTGGTGGTGGTGGCTGCTGTTATCACAGATTTGCTCTCCGTAAGTGTCTTGGATCCTCAACTGTGCATGGAGCAGGTCTCATGCAGGCAGTGCACAACCACATCAAAAGACTGATCAGGCATGATTTATCTGACAACCTCAGCTAGATGTCTAAAGCTGGACCAGTCCCCCTCAGCTCCCTTCATTGCCAACAGAGAGAAACAAGACGCTTATAGAGGCCTAAAAATCTCTTTCAGATGCTCTTTTAGGATGAGATAAGTCCCGCTCTGGACTCTTAACGATGTTAACTAGCTCGCTGTTGACCACAAAAGGAGCATAGGGCAATTAGCTAAAACAGACTTTTCTACTAAAGATGAGTGCCATGAGCTGGATGCTGCGGATGCTCATGCAGTATTTCATTGCCAAAGGAAGCTTGTGTCCGGAGTGGTAGAAATGACTGACTTTTGACAGAAGCAGGTTTTCCAGTTAAACCATTCAAGCAACACTTGATCATAAAAAAATCCGTGTGGCTAGCAATTCAGTCCGCTATAGCTGTTACACATACCGTTGCAGAGCAGGCACAGCACAGCTGCCTGTTGGCTGTGATTACAGGGTTGAACATGGCAATCCAGCAGCAAGGTTCAACTGATGGATGGTAACCTTGTGCTCTTACTCTTAACCCACCTGACCTGCAAGCAAAAACCTGTGTTTGTCCAGGCTGACACTTCGTGGGAAAGAAAGGTGAGGCCAGCAGTGACAGCTCGGCTGGTTTGTGAGTGACCAGAATGTAAGAATGCTGTGATTCCATCCTCTGTTCACCATGGTATGGTCTGTGTTGTCTTCAGGACTGTCTTATCTCAGTGGTTTTTGGTTGTTGGTGTTTTTTTCTCCCTTTTTTTCTCTTTTTTTTCTTCTTTGCTTCCAATTAGTACTGCCATGTTTTGTCCAGATAATGAGCACTTTAGTGTCACCCAGCCTCTCCTATGTCCTTCTCACACAGACAAATATTTTCTCTCTGGGAGAGCAGAGACTGGTAAGTGAAGTAGTTGCAGTGTAGCAGACACTCCTAAGTTGCTAAACCATGGTTTTAAATTGCATGGGCCAAAATATAGTGGCATAAGTGGGGAAAAGTGCCTCTGCAGAAGATCAGCATTGCTCGAATTTGTATTTCAGGGTTTCCAGATCAAAGGCCCTCCATCCTCAGGGAATACAGTTCTTTTCTGACTGGGGTGGTCATAGTCTTCATGATATATGCAGCATCTCTGGTGCTGGAGAAGGATCCTTTTGGCTAGGATGGGGTGAATCCAGTCATAGCCAGAGTAGTTCTAGCACTCTGGGTAGGATCGCTGGCATCTCCCGGGGTCAAAGGGTTTCAGTGGGGTATTGCAGCAGCCGTGCACAATGTCTTGAGCAGGGTCTCTGTTGCACACATTTCTGTAGGGCCAGCTGAGGACGATGTCTCCCAGGACTGACCTCTCATGCTGGGTGCCTGCAAGGGTGCGTGCACATTGACCAGCCTCTCTGCCATGATGCCATGATGACCAGAGCAGTCTCACAACCATGTGTGAGGAGAAGGCTTCCCTTGCCTTGGTGCAGGGAAGTCATCAGAAGTGGGCCCTGGCCATTCGCACTACTGAGGGACTCCCTGAGGTTACAAGAGGGAAATTTTCATCTGTCCTGAGGCAACATGGCTTGTGGTGCTGGTCATCTGTATCTGTGCAGGTAAGAAAAAAATCATCCTAATGCAGATGTTCCTGTTCTACTAAGTTAAACCATGAGCCGTAATGCTGTTCTCCATTGCCTGGGTTAGCAAAGGAAGGGGTAGCTCTGATTAGGGTTTGGGAGATGTGCCTTCAGTTTGTTTCCTTGTCACAGACTTCCCACATTGATTTGGAATAAGTGACTGTGATACTCAACAGCACTGAGGTACCTAATCCAGGCAGAAATAGGTACCTGAAATGCTTTGAGCCCTTCTTGTGTGTCCACTTCACCTATAACACTTCAAAACTAGTACAACTCTGTTTCCAGGGAGGAACATGTTAAAGGTGATGAGGTGCTTGGGGACAATGCCAGGTCATGATCCTAGCAGATCTTGGCTCTATGGGGCTAACAGAAAAAGAAAAACACCAAGTGGAGGAGACTAAGAAGACAGTGCACTACACCGACAGGAGTCTTGATTCAGTTGTCCAGACATAACATCTCCTGCTATTGGAGATGCCCTAGGGTATCCCACCTGGGTTATCCTAGCTGGCTGTTACCTGTCATACCTCCTAGCTCCATGGGGAGGTCTCCAGTACCCTGGGGTATTTCAAACAATGAGTCCCCAGTTCCAGGTACATGAATTAAGCTCAGGATAAGACAGAGTCATCTACAATATAGATGTCTCCATGTGTCGTGTTTTAACGCCAGCGAGCAACTAAACACCACACAGCCGCTCACCCCTTCCCACCCCGCAGTGGGATGGGGGAGAAAATCGGGAAAAAAAGTAAAACTCGTGGGTTGAGACAAGAACAGTTTAATAGAACAGAAAAGAAGAAAGCAATTATAATGATAACAACACTAATAAAATGACAACAGTAATAG
>JANZLQ010000078.1:40391969-40411520 GCA_026212715.1 Elanus axillaris
TTCTTCTCATACTGAACTCAAAACACAGCACAGTACCAGCTACTAGGAAGACACTTAACTCTATCCCAGCTGAAACCAGGACACCATGTCTCTTTTACAGTCAGTGGAGATGGAGACAATGCATAGGATAGGATCTAGGCTGCAGCTCATCCTAAAGCAGATGTCTAAATCAAGGCAGATCACACGTGTCTACAAGCACCTCTTTCTGTTCAGAGCACTCCCAGGTAACCCCTTCTGCCGTGCGCAGGACAACGCCTGCGGTGAGCCCTTGTTGCAGAAGCCTCCTTCACAAAGAGATTATTCACACAAGAACTTTAGTTTTGCTGGGATCCAGGTACCAAGACTACACTCTGATTTATTGGATCTGGGTATTTTAGCAAGTAGCTGAGGAGGCTGTGAGACCTGAAGCCAATAACAACATCTGGATTATTCATTAAAAAGGATGTCATCTCAGGTCTCTCCACAGAGATTTCTTCCCTCCAGCAAAACAGCAGTAACCTTGGTATGCTGGAATGAGGCAGGACACACCTCTAAAATCTCATGTACTTTCTCTTCCATGACCTCTGTTCCAGTGGAAGTCACTCTGAGATTAATCTGTCCAAGACAGGAACTATTGGGAAATTTTACTTCTGCATTTTTTGTATTTTTTTTTAATAGCCTTGAGCATTGCCTATTTATAGACAGAATAGTACCTTAGACACAAAGTACAGTCCTTAGTGGTGTTATTCAACAATAAAAACCTGCATTAATCAGAGATTAAATACAAGGTCACCTCTTTGTTCTGATTAACTTTTCTTCTTTAATTTGACTTCACTCCACACACTGTTGTTTCTTTCTTGGAAAAACCCAGAATATATAAATCTGCTTGAGTTGCTATGATGCTCACTTGTGTTGTGCTTTGCATCTTGAAGTCCAGAAGAAGGGAATGTGCAGAGAGGAATTTCTGCAGCTGGACCATTTTGTGTTTAGTTTCAACACTATTGCTGCAATGCTCAGAGCAGGATTACGTGAGGGTAGTATTGTGTGACTTGTATACTTTGACCAGGCTTTATGCTGGTGAAGCTACTACCACCATCTCCATACCTTCCCTGTATCCATACACAGGTGTATGCATGCACAGGTTGCCAACTAGTCAGGCCACCAGGAAAATTTGCATTTTCTTATGGCAGACTCTCTCTCTCTGTCCATCTCCTATAGAGGATGCCTATGTACACTATGTTTCTTTGGTGCCTCCGGTAGATGGATATGTAGACATGTAGATAGGGAGGAGGCACCTTGTCGAAAGAGAACAATATTGCTTTGTATTACCGAACTGTGAGGTTAAAGTACAGAAAAAGGGCAGAGGGAGCATTATCTGTGCTAGATCTTATTCTAGTCCCGTATATTCTTTAAATTAGAGCTAATTCCACACCAAATTCACCTGTGATTAACACCAGTATGATTTGGAAATAATCCTATGGCTGTTCAGGAGATGTTTTGGGTGTACGCTGATATAAATCAGAGCAGGATGATTCATTGGGATTATAATGGAGTAAAACTGTGTAAGAGAAGATTAGAATACAAGAGTGACATTTGTCTCTAGTGGGGACTTCCAACTCCCATTATAGTCCATGCAGATCTATTTCACACTGTGAATGGTACCAAGAACTGTACAAATGGAAGGTCTTCATTCCCTTACCAGCACGTAGGCATTCCCTGCCATTTAAGACCTCCTGAAGTATTCCTCATGGCCTCTGGCTGCTTCCCCTGAAATTCCACATACAAGTCCCATGTCATATTGGTCAGCCAGGATTATGTTTCTGATGCTCTGGGGCATCTCTTGTGGCAGGAGACACCCATATTTTGGCAAGAGGAGACAGAGGGAACTGTATATTTACAGGAAGAAACAGCACTCCTGCTGTCAGCTTTTGTAGAAGTGGAATGAAAAAGCGACAGTAAATAATGAGGGTTTTGAGTATCTGAGATTTTTTTTTTTTTTTCAGTTAGAGGTTGTTTTACCCCTACTGTTTCCTTTGAGGATAGATTTTTTCAATATTTTTTTGTCTATGTACTTTTGTCTGTGTAAAATTTCAGTAAAACAGTTCGTAGCATAAAATAAATATTTCAATGTTCAGCTTTGCAAAATAAATTTGTAGTGACAGTCTGATTCAGGAGATGTTTTCCTCTAGAAGGATAATGATATCATCAGTAGTTTTCTCTTCCCTCTTATGCCACTCTGGATCAAAAGGAGCTCCACAGAAAACAATAGACATGATTCATCCTTACATTATACTAATATAAAAGCAAAGTGCTACACCAGTGAAATAATCCCAGTGGATTTAAGCAGGTTCAGAATATGGGTTATTTCAATTCACGAGTCACTGAGGCTCCCTTTACAGTAAACAGAGAAGTTGATGCTATAGTACATGGGGTCTACTGTGCCTTGGGAAGGTATTTGTAAAATGAGAGGTGAGTCACGGCCTCAGTACCCATTCTTCTCCATTGTATTAAGTGAGCAGCTCAAAGATAGATTTCTACATTGTGGACATCTTGCATGAGCTGAAATCAATCCTTCTATCCAACACCTTTGCCTCTGGTATCTGTAGGATACATGTCCTCATTGTATCTGCAGTAACTGTTGGAATTTGGCATCCACAGGGATGACCACATCCCAAACCAACACAAAATTGGGTTAAACTTACTGATTTTTAGTTTATCCTATCATTAGCGGTCAAAAAAGAAAGAGGAAATCAAGGCACTGGGCCCTTGCAGGGCACTAAGACTTTTTGCACAAAGACTGGAAAATCTGCAGCATTAGTTCAAGGTTTCTCCCTGCCTTCCTGGGCTCTGGGAAGATGTCACCATGCTTTGTTTCATTGCTGTGCATCTACCTTTGAAACTTGCTACTCATCCTCAGAAAGCACAAGGTATTATCTGCCTGCCAAATCTTTAGGAAAGTGCTTTGTGAGACAGCAGAAATTGCTGGAGCTATATCTGTGGGAGGTTTAATAAAGGTGAACTTACTGTGGAGCCTTTGCTTTAGCTGGGATACAGGTAAGGATGCACTCCTCCCCATTTGGATACCCAGATAGAGACACATACCCCCAAAGAGGTCTTTCCACTGAAAATCAATCAACCAACCAACTAAATTTAGGAAAAAAAAAAAACAAACCCACACCAAGAAAACCCAAGCTGCAGTGGGATTGTTGAGTGATTAAATCTTAAGGAGCCCAGCAACTTGGTGGCAACAGAACATAGAGACTGAACTGAGTCCGAGGTTAGAGAGGGTCTGCTTTTTACGTTATTTCAGCCCTCATATCAGTGCACATTAATTGCCATTTCTGATCCCAGAACAGTAGTAAGAGCTGAATATTTAAGGCATCGGATCTCCAATGCGGAAGAGTGTGTGGTACAGCCTCAGGAAAGCACTTGTTGCCATCTTCCACTCTTCCCTTGCTTCCTTATGTTCATGGAAAAAGAAGGAAGGTGACAAGAAGAATGGGCTCAGGAGAGGTGAACTGAGGGAAGTGCTATGTGTGCACAAATTGCTCTTGACAGGGTTAGGACCACAGATGAGGGCATTTGTAGGAGCCACATGCTCACCTCCGCACGGCTCTGAGCCTTCAGAGGCACTGCCTTGCCTCTGTGTAGAGACAGCAGTTTTCTCAAGCATCCGCTGGTGGCTACAGCTGGAAGTTCACCATCCTGGGTCAGATTCACCTTTGTTTGACCCACTATGGCACTCTTTTTTTTTTTTTTTTTTTTGGTCCTCTCTTTCCTCACAGGCACGGAGTCCTGCAACAATGGAAAATTATTTTAGTGTGTGCATGTACAAATGTACTGTGGTCACATCTCTGCCTCCAGCTTCCCAGACTCCTCCTGTTCCCTGAAGCCTCCTACACAAAAACATTTCAGAGCACCAAAGATGGGCTTGTGCTGTGGATTGTCCCCTGAAATAGCCATCTTTGCTATTAACTACTTAAGGATGATAAAAAACACCCACGTGTCCCAGGTTGCGTGAGGAATAGAAATTTATTTAGGGTTTTATTACAATGTTAACCAGATTCTTCCTGCAAAAGCTTAAATTAAGAAAGGGCTAAATTGCATAGTGAGGCACATCAGACTTCTTTTCCCACATAAGAATGATGGGATCTATTACAAAGGGTCACTCAAGAAGAAATGTCTGTGATACCCTTGGTGATTTCCTCAAAGGAGGCTTTATGCAAGCTCTGCCAGTTTCCCAGGCTGGGCAGATGGGAGCCGTGTCCCACCTGCACACTGCTTGAACCCACAGGGGTGACATGTTGTGGGACTGCTGGAGACGAGACCACTGTCTTCTCTCATCTCCATCTTCACAGGAGACACTACCTTCTAATTACTGTCATCGTTTAACCCCAGCCACCAACTAAGCACCAGGCAGCTGCTCGCTCACTCCTCCCTGTTCCCACTGGGAAGGGGAGGAGAATTGGGAAAAAAAGTAAATCCCATGGGTTGAGTAAATACAGTTTAATAACTAAACTAAAATATAATAATAACAATGATAATAATAATACAAATATAACAACAACAATAATAATTGTAATGAAAAGGAATATAACAAAAAGAGAGTCATTGGACCCAAGAAAAGACAAGAGATGCACAATGCCATTGCTCACCAGCCTCTGAACCGACGTCCGAGCAGCAGTTGGTGCCTCCTGGCCAACTCCCCCCAGTTAATGAGCATGACACCCCATGGTATGGAATATCCCTTTGGCTAGTTGGGGTCAGCTGTCCTGGCCGTGCTCCCTCCCAGCTTCTTGTACACCTGCTTGCTGGCAGAGCATGGGAAACTGAAAAATCCTTGACTTAGGATAAGCGCTACATAGCACTAAAGCATCAGCATGTTATCAACATTATTCTCACACTAAATCTAAACCACGCTGTATCAGCTACTAGGAAGAAAATTAACTAACCCGGCCGAAACCAGGACACTTGCTGACCAGGCATGTGTCTGCTCTAGAGATTATGACAAATCCTAGACCAAAAGCTGAGTCAGAAAAGGCTCAGAGTTGCTTTTGATGGAGTTTTCTTTCTTCAGCTCTCCAATCAAAGCCAGCAGTTTTACAATGGAAAACTGCATTGTAACTTTGGAATGTTTTCCTTTGCATTGTGTATGAGTTACAACCATTTAATAGCTTTTATTCTCTCCCCCCACCCCCCACCCCACTTAATCATACTAGAAAAGCAGGGGGCATAGAAAACAAACAGCAAAAAAAAGCCCAAACTCAAGTCCTCACCACCCTGGGCCTCACTCTAAAGAAATACATGTTATTTTCCATTCCTAAGAAGTAATTTGATGACGGTGAACCCCAGCCAGTGCCATTTTCTATTATCCTTGCAATCACTCCTTAGGGCTGAGATCCCAGCATGCGACACCTGCTTTTACTACAGAAAACAACAGCGAGCTCCACTTTGTCCATCCCTTCATTACCTCGTGATTACTGCTCTTTGCTGCTGTCTCCTCTCCTTACACTGCCGGCCTGTGAGACGAAGCTCAAGCCGGCTTGTCTTGTTAGAGCAGCGAGCCTAAAGCCGTCCCCGTTTGCAAGCGTGCTGGTCTGTGCGCGCTGCACTGTGCCGATTCAGTCATCGCAGCAGAAAGAGGCATAACCTCGTGGGGTTGCTCTCTCTTTTTCCTCGTGCTGTCCAATGCTGTGATAAAAGAGTAAAATAAATAAAAGTCTTTATTTAGGAAATGACGAAGAGAAGAAAACTGGGTGACTAATGCGGGGTAATTAGGGCACTTCAACTGCAAACGAAGAGCAGGAGGTACAGGAAAGGCTAAATAAATACAAAGTGGTTTTCTTTGGCTTGATATGATAACGTGATGTGGTACTTGTGGTACAGAAGAGCTCTGCACAAAGTGATTCACCTGCTGGTCTCTAGCAGCTTTGGGGCCCTGCCTGGCCTCTGGTTTCTCCCCCGGGCACCCCATGTGGTCATCTCAGACCCCCCAGGCCATCTCAGGTGGCTCTGAGCAGGTACGTTTAGATAAATCAGTCAATCAACTTCTGGGACTTAGCTCAGGAGATACCTCCTTTTAACCCACAGGTGTGTCTGAGTCAACATTCGAGCTCCTCTTATAACCAGTGGGAATATTAATAGAACCCATGGGGTGCAGGGAGCTGCTGGGGTCACCCAACGGCAAACATCTGCACGTGGACAGGAGCAACAACTCTCTGGGCTGTGCTCACCGCGCGGATGCGACCTCGACTGCCTACCATGAATCTGGAGACACCAGCTCCTCGGAGACACCTGCACACTGACACCTGAGCTTAGGTGTCCTTCTCAGCCAGGTGAATCCTGATGGAGAGGTGTGAGTTTGACCTGCCCTTGGAGACGGGCAGGAATCGGGATGCTCGGAATGCTGCTCCTGCAGCGGATTTGAGACGTCTCCTTAGGCTGGGACACAGGCGAGCCAGGAAGCCTCCTGCACTGTCATACAGCAACAAGGCACTTGGGAAACTGCCACCCTTCTGAAAGCCCATTTGGAATCCCATGCAGCGAATGCCCTCTGCATGACAACAGCTACATGGATTTGGCATGATCTCTGCAGAGTTTAAGGTGAGTCTTTCACATGATTCTGGATGCAGATGTTCTTCTGGCCCGGGCAAACAAAAGATTCTCCCTTCAGCATGGGCACAGATGGGATATATACAGCATACTAGGGGGTATACAGACACTGTTATGCCAACAAAATTGTCTGTATTTTACTGTAAACTGTAAAATAACTGAGCTGAGACAGTTTGGTTGTTTGGGTTGTTGATTCAGATAGGAACAACTAATAAATAACACGGTTCAAAATGATGCTGATGAGTAATTGATAGGAAAAAGCATGTGATTCTTCCTTGCTAAAGCAGGGACCAGTAGGTCTGATGTATTTGTTTTTTAATTGACTTTGACTGCATAGTCTTTTGGTTTTACGCTGCAGATGGGGCTGCTTGCAATCATTTCGCAAGGAGCCTGTCCCATATGAATCATAAATGTCTTGTGGCTAGAAGCTGATATAATTTCAGAATGTGTGGGAAGGGCTGATTTATTGAAGGAGTCACATGATGAGTTTTAGGTCTGCAGCAGTTTGAGGTTTTCCTTTCAACCCTTAGGCACGCAGTCAGTTGGAGGGGGTGGCAGATTGGATCTGTTTCATTTTACATCTCTGCCTTTATGAGTTCAGCAGGAGGGGGAACTGCATGCTTCCGAGAAGATTTATGATGTTGGCAACTTTGATAAAACATTTTTATGCAACTCTTTCTCTTTATTGCTTTGCAAACAACTTCCCAATACTTGTCAATGCTGACCAAAGCAAAAATGCTTTGAAAGCCTGTGGACACCAGGTGGGGGAAACGAGTGAGGATGAGCCAGCCAGCTGTTGTTAACAAGGTGAAGGTTAGCGTGGAGAGCAGCACAAACGTGGAGATATATTGCTAGTCACAGATGTCTATCAGTGAGCATGTAAAACATGCAAAGTGAGTAACTCTAATAAAATGAGAAAGTACAAAGCTGAAACAAAACCTTCAAGCAACCTTACTGATTATAGCACTGGATGCTTGTATCGTTGCCATATGATACTTCTCCCAGGCAATGAACTTTGGAGGCACAGGATGGAGCTCAGGACCGGAGCAAGAACATCACTTTCCTACTCCAACCCCAGGACTGACTATTTTCTGTGCAGACTCCTATTGCTTCAAACCATTTAGTCTTTGAAGGATGTACTGATGGTAGCAGGCCATATACACTGTTTCTACAGCCAGCCTTTGTTCTGCTCTCAACAAGCCTTTCCTCAGATCAACCATCTGTCCCCTCCTCTGGGCAGGTTGTTCACTAAATCATCTTGCCCAGTAGGTTGGTCCTTGTTCCTCCAGCTTGTGAATTGACAGCTTCCCTACAAGTCAATCACCATTTCTCTGCGTATCACCCTCTCTAGCCCTTAGTCTTTTCATATCCCTGAAGAACATCCTGCTGGCAGGATCATATCCAGTTGGGTTCATATTCTTTGCAGCCCCAACAAAAACTCATGCCCTTGTGATGGGCACATTCCTGTGACCAGCTGGAGAAGGCATCTCAGAGATGCTGGAGGCTTGGCAAAGGAAGACTTAGCTGTCTCTGTTCCGGAGCTAGGCATATGAGAAATGAAGAGTACAATGCCAAGCAAGAATTGACAAATAAGCATAAAGTGTCTGGAAAAATAGAAATCAAGGATAAAGTGAGTAGATGCTGAATTGGTTGGAATTCAGAGGCTCCTAGCTGAACTCACGGCAGTATTATCACCACACGCAGGGAAGAAAATGCATCCAAGTTTCTCCCAAGGACTCACCCATAACCTCAAGTCAAACTGAGGCAAAAAGCAGCCACGAAAACACGTGGAGATAACTTGTAGTTTAAAGCACCAAAACGTATTAGGGTTGTAAGGTCTGAAAGTGATGCTTTTGGAAGGAAGAGAGTCTTAGAGCAGTTCAATGGAATGAGCAGCTGCTAAATGGACACCATTCATTTAGCCAATCCTTCCAGTTCTCTGGGCATTCCCTTGCCTTTGATCATCATTTTTGCTTTCAAAGTTTCAAAGAACACCAGTGTAATGTGGTCTGGGGAGGGAGGACATGCTTTTAGCAGGCTCCTCATTTTCTAATGGGGGAAGATACTATCAGCTCTTCAGATGACAACTGGCTGCAAAACCCAGAAGAAAGTACCTGGAATGTTTTAAAGGGAATGTGTGCTACATACTGCCTGGCAGGAGAGAGGAGGAGAGAGATTTTTTAAAAAGCTAAATTCCATTTTTTCTAAAGAAATCTACTAGTTGGCCAAATTAAACTTTGCTTTATTACATGTGAAGAGGGATTTATGTACCCAAAGCTCAATTACCTTTTCCAGTGGCATGAATGGCTCTCATAAGAGATAGTGTCCTTAGCAGGAAGCCATACAAGCCAGGCAAGCATCTTTATGCCAATATGTCCAAAGCTGATGCAGATTTTAGAGCCTGATATAAGTCTGTGCTTTGTCACATGCTGGCTGGGCAAGTTGGAGGGGAAAGAAAAGAATCACGGTCACTGAAGTGACAGATAGACAATATTTCCATGGGCTGCCAGTGTCACATAAGGAAAGTCACCCAGAAGAGTCCTGTTGGGAAGTGGCAGTGTGTGGCGCACAGATTGACCGGGAGACGTGTTAAGCAGCTTTCACCTGTGATGTCTAAGGGAGAAAAGAAGAACCAGTAAGAATCATCTCCCATTTTTACAAGCCCTTCTTTACAAGGTGTTCATCATAGGGCTAGAGTCTGTAGACTTTTTCAGAAGTAATCTCAGCCTCCTCTGCTGACCCACAAATGCTGGAGAAATTGGGAAAAACAGAAGGAGGCACCAGGTAGAGATCTTCCTGTGATTTGACATCGAGTTAATTTTAAAATGCCTTTTTTTTTTTTTTAAGAATTTGTTCAATTTTAAAAGAAAAAAGATCATTTTTTAAAATGTGAAATGCAGTTCTTAGTCATCAGTAACAGCATTTTGAACAACCTGTTTTCCTTCAGTCAAAATTATTGTCTCATTTAACCCAGTTTTGCAACTAGCTTCAGTTCCTGTGAAATTCCTTTTTGGGAGAGAAACATGAATTTGCTACCTATTGGAAAAATGTCACGTTGTTCTGGTTCAACAACCTAAACTGATTTGGTGATGGAACTGGATATATAAATGGTATCACTTGCACATACTTACTTACCCCTGCAAAATGCAAACACTGTCTACAAAAAAATCTGAAGGAAAGAAAAAAAAATAAAAAAGCCCACTCACATGAATTAAAAAGAACAAGTGAAAATTAACAGAGATTTTTCCTCTGTGTATTTTCATATTCACCACCAGCAAAGAAATCCAAAATGGCTTCAGGAAAAAGTGGAATGCTCTTCCTCCCACTTGCTCTTTTCCCAAGGCATATGGGATATTATGTTCAGAAGCTTGCTCTGTGTCTTCAAAGCTCTCAGTAGTTCAGGTTTAAATTATCAAAACAGAAAAGAAACCAGTGGGTGCCTGTGGTTAACTCTTTTGCATCAATGAAGGCATGGAGCTTTCTGCAGCGCATGGGGGACTTGGCAGCAGCGGTTGCACTCAGCAGCTGGGCACTGCTGGCCGTCGTGGCTGGTTTCTTCACTGGGACACAGATGTGTCCAGCCAAAGCATGCCGAGGTCCAGGAGAGCCTTCCCATCCAGTTCAAGGGATATTTGCAGTAGACCTCTCAGACATTTCAAAAAAGCATGTATACGCTGAAAAATGCACAAGCATCTGTAAAGGTATTTACAGAGTCAATAACCCTGTTATGTACTCAACTCCACCAGAAATCAATGGGAATTAAGCACTCAGCCTATACAGGAATGTTTGCAAATCCCACTAGGTGCCTATCTGCATGCTTAGAATACAATATGCATTTGGCCAGTAGCATGGAAAAATGTACATTATTTTTGGTTGATGGTGGGCTTGTTAGCCAGCCACCTCTAACAGGGCCTTGTTGTTAGCACAACGTATACAACTCACACCTCTGATGTCTGTACTAAATCACAGATAGCCAATATTGACCCAGTATTGTACGCTAGGTTTCAGATGCAGATTGAGCTGTGCACCTCTCAGATCATTATGGTCTTTTGTTTTTTGGTACTGCACATTGAAAATAGAGCCCACGCTGTGTTGCTAGATGCTATATGGACAGCCTCTGAGAGAAGTCTGTACCCCAAAGGGCTTCCAGTCTAAGTGCTCAAGCTAGACAAATGCAGGGAGAAACTAATATGAGCAGATATGGAAAGAAACTTCCTTGAAGTGACACGAGAAGTCTACAGGAGAGGTGGGAAGAGTGCATAGGGCTCCGATTCCCAATCCAGCACTTGTTTTGGTTGCCAGGTGTTTCCTAGTCTGTGAGTTGCTCTTTAGCCATACGACATCTTCTTAAGTAAACAGAAGGACCAAAAAACCATGCATGCTCATATACATACATACAAACAAATTGAAGGCTAATAAAAACCATCACTAGATATTCAAAGTGAAGTCCAGCTTTCACCTGAGTGTTGTTATTGTGGCAAAACAGCATAGGACGATGCGATTTGTGTTTGTTTTAATTTTTTTCCCCCCAAAAGGATATGCAATTTTCTTGTTAAAGAAAGGCTGCTCTAGGGATCCCTGGGAGGTAGGAAACCACGGCAATCACCAGATCTCACAAACAAGCAGTTGGGCTGGCCTTGTGGCCTGCATTACTTTGGATGCATACTGCTCCTGAGCTGCCTCACCCTTGTGCTAGGAAGAATCAATCTGTTTCAGATATCAGAGGTGGTCAGTGTAGGTGTCAGGACCCACCGGTTGACAGGGTGGCTGTTCGGTTAGCCTCTGGCTGAACTACTGAGCTGTAACTCAGCATCAGGGAGCATCCCCAAGGTCAAAATGAGTCAACTAGTAAATCACAGGCAAGCCAGCTGAAACACATTCAGAATTTCTACTGTTTAAATGTGCTTTCAGGCTGGATGTGGCCGGCCAGGATTGGGATGACCCAAGTTAACCGCTATTCCCTGCACAGCCTGGATGGGGCAGCTCATTAACCACCATGCCGATAATCAACACAATATTGCTGGACCCTGAAGAAAGCATCCCTGCAGGGTGCTGGTGCTGTTTCTTATGACCTTGCCAGCAGCTTTATAATTTGTCATTTTTCCACCTCAGAAGACTGAATCACTCATTTGACATATGCCAATATCCAGAGTGCAATTAATTGGTTCAGCCTTTGACATGACCCCTTGCAGCCTGGGAGCACAGAGGAAAGATGTGTCGAAAGGGTCGGAGGGTTCATTTCAGAGCCTTTGGAGACTGCTGAGCACAGACAGCCTTCAGAGAAGCTGGCTTGCTCGTTAGCACCTGGGAAACTCATTAAAGTTTTATGAGTTCTTTTTTAAAGGTTTGGCTTCTCATAGCTTAGGGTCACTACAGCACAGCTCTATGGTAATTATACTAATCAGAAATATTTTCTTTCTACTACACTAATTAGCAAGTGGAGAAACTTAAGAAACTAATGTAGAATCCAACAGAACTACCCAGATGATGCATGTTCTTGGTTTAACTACATATTTTGCCATCAGTCCATAATTTATAGATATGAGCTATTTCTTTTCCAAAAGTTTCTCCTGAGATGCTTGTTATCTTCCAGCTCTACGGCATTAAATAAGAAAGGGAATAAAGTGAACTAGTCAATGAAAATTTGAAGGATTTATGTGAACCCTTCACACTTATGAACCTACAATATCCTTTCCACATAGGGAAATACCATTTTCTGGGCTGCAAACTCAGAGAACTGTAATCCCCAAAGTGCTTTGTTTCTCTCCATAGACTAAAAGGAAAGCCTTGTGGTGGCTCTCTGCAGAAGTAGGTACGAACAGTGCAGAAAACAGTGAGGCTGACCAAAGACCAGGGTGGTCAGAAGCTGGCTACATGCCTTCACAACTCCTCTCTGCCCAGCCTCCTGCTCCACTGTCCTCAGCGACCCAGCCCCAGCATCGAAACACATTTTCTACCCAAGACCCATTCACTTGCGCACATCACCTTCTCGCATTGCAGAGCGCATTACCAACGGCGTGATACGTAGCCAAGGTGATGAGCACTGCTGGAAGTCATACCTATGTACCATGTACCATGGGTTCAGGGCTGTGCTATTCCTGCCCTCCAGCCAGCTCAGAGCTCACGCCATGCAAACTCCTCTTTCCTTCAAGGCACCGTGAATATATCCATCTCTGTGCACACTGCAGTCAAATGCTCGGTGTTGGGGGCAGAAAAGTTGTCTTAACATGCTGTAAGGAAACCTTTCTTCAAGTCAAGGGGCAGCAAGGAAAACAGCACCATTTGCTTCAGCCCAAACCTACTGATGATCCATCCCCAAACCAGCCTGCTGCAAGACTTCTTTATCTATTAACTAGGTGACACTTAGAAAATCATCCAAGGCATCACGCTGTTACTCACTGCTAAGATGTTCGTAGTAGAAAAGGGGTTGAGGGACTTGCTTCCAGCCCCTCCAGACCTGGCAGGAAAGGAGAAGATCTTCTAGAGATGTGGGAACTTCAATAAATTGAGTTTCTGTTCAAGTGTGAGGCTTTAAAAGGATGTCCAAAATCTTTCTCATACTTGCTCATCTCAGAATGCTGCGTTGAAGAGAGTTTGCAAGAAGTGACCTTACTCTGAGGAGAAGTCTTGGCATCCCTGGTGTCCCTTGAGCTTTCCCCACACTGGGAAGAGTTCTCCAGGGGACACTGCCTATTTGCTGTGTTCATCCTTGTGACCCTCACCTGACATTGGACCTCCACATGACCATGGAGTCAGATTCCCTTTTTCTCCTTCTGTTCCTTAAGCCATACTGAGCTCTATGCCCCGGAGGCACATCCTTCCTTTTTCCAGCATGCAGGCAGCCTTGGTCTCGTGTCTCTCATCCTCATCCCTCAACAGATGCTGCCAAGTTGTCCAGGTGACTCTTAAGAATGGCAAATCTTCATTATGTTCGTTCCTTGTGCTTTCACATCACAGCCTTGAAACCTGTGCTACTGTCAGTAGCCAGTACTGTCCATGTATGCTCCACCGGAATGCTTGATGCTAACGCTTAATGGCCCTCCGTGCCAGATGCAGGGGATTCTTACTGGTATCTCCTAGGGGTTGGAGCTCAGTCTGGAAGCAAAAGATGACAGAGGAGGCTAGGAAACCATGCATTTAAAATGAAATTTGCCATCTGATACAAGTCTCCACAGTGATTCCTCTGTGTCAAACCCAATCCCTAAGCTGACATCCCTACATCCAAGGAACTGCAGTGCAGCACCACTAACTCCCTCGGGGAACAGTCAGGAGGAGGCAATGTGGCGTCTCCCCTGCAAGCTGGGACTGGAGATTTATTGCAAAGGAAGAGGGTGAAAAGATTTAAATAGTGTCAGAAGGAAGCAATTAGTCCAGATCCAAAGTAAGCTTACGCTTGCTCTCAGATGCCAGTTGGCACAGGCATTAGCTGCAACACTCAGCACTGCAAACATTTTCCTGGAAATGCTCTTACGAATTCTGTTTCAAGTACTTAAGTGTTCACGGATGTTCATTTCCATAATGATTCACTGAAAACAAGAAGCCTTGTTTTCTTCGTACATAATATGCTATAAATCAAAAGTAACTTGACCAGTTTTCTTCACAGGCACACACACATACACACTTGCCGTTGGACATGTACATACATGGGTGTAGACCAGTACATAAACACACACATACACACACAAACACACGGAGAGTGTCAGTCCATCATATCCACAATCATTTTCCTGGCATAGCTGAGACTTTTCCTGCTGATCCAAAAGCCACATCTGAATCATTCCAGATCTGTGCTGTGAATGATTATTTTGTTGAAAGAGACATGGGGCTTTAAAAGGCATCCTGATGTAAAGGAGATAGTTTTGCTTAAAGACGTGACTTCATTCTTCTTTGCATTCTTGCCAGGAGAAAGCAAAAGGAGAAACTTCTTTTGAAGACAGAGGGGTATCAGCATATTTCCAAAACACCTGAGGTGCACTTGAAAAAAATACAGCAGCCAAACCACTCATATTCATTCTTTTGTAGTGTTACTGGAATGATTGACTATATTACTACTAGGATGACAGGATAATTCAGGTTGTAAAGGACCTCAGGAGGTCTCTGGTCCAACGCCCTGGTCACAGCAGGCCCAGCTGTGATTGCAGACCAGGTTGCTCAGGGCTTTATCCAGTTGGGTCTTGAAAAATCTCCAGAAATGGAGATTGCACATCCTCAGTCCTGTTGCTTGACTGTTGTCTTGAGGAAAAAATTTTTCCTTATAGCTGATCTGTCCCTTCCTTGTTTCAGCTTCTGTCTGTTGTCTCTTGCCCTCCTGCCACACACCATTGTGAAAGGAAGGCCTGGGTCTATCATCTCAGTAACCTCCTTGTAGGAACTCGCAGGCTGTTATTAGGTTTCTCCAAGCCTCCTCCTCCCCATGCTGAACCAGCTCCCCTCGTCTCTCTGCACGTGGCAAGTGCTCCAGAGCTGAGCATCTTCATGGCCCACAGTTGACCTTGCTCTAGGTTATCAATATCTTCTTGTACTGCAGGGCCCCAAACTGTCTAATGAGTGCAGAGTAGAGGGGAATAAAAAATCACTTCTCTTAAAATAGCCCAGGCTGCTGTTAGCTGCCTTTGCTGCCAGGGCACACAGATGGCTTGGCTTCATTTCATCATTCACCAAGATCCCTGGGTCCTTTTCCACAGGGTTGCTCCTCAGCCACTTGGTCCTCACCTTCCTGAGAGGGCACATGAGGCCAAGGGACTCTCCTTTGCTGTCCAAGACATCTGTGGATCATCTCAGTAGCTCTGCTCACAGGTATCCTGAATAGTCATCGAATCATTCAGTCGCTCTTAAAAGACAGCATGAAAATCCCTCACAGCCCCCCCTGGACCTTGGAAATGGACTCCAAACACCACTGGGGGACACGGCTGGTGCGGAAGGCAGGGAGGAGACAACTCTCTCAGAGACATGACTCCAGTCTGTGAAGATATAGCTGAAAATGAGGTAAGATGCCAGGTTTGCTGGGCAAATTTGTCTTCAGAGACAGGAGCTCCTCCCTGTAGAAACCCAGGAACCTTGGCCCAGAAGTGCACCTAGGCCAGTGCTTCCCTGCATATTCCTGTTCCCACCCGCTTGTCCAGCCATGGTTTTGGTCTCTGAGCTGGGGTGATCCCTGAACGGTGCCTTAGGTTCCCAGGCAGCCATAGGCTTATTTGCATGTGCCAATGCAAATTTGGAAATGCTTGCCTTCTTGAGATGAGGCTGTGTGGCTCACCTCCAGCTCAGCCAGCATTTTTATCAAAGGCTAACCAGGGAAAATGGAAGCTTTTGCTTATCTGTTTTGCTCCCAGGTATTTTTCTCCTGGGATGATTTCCAAACAGTTTAATTCAAATGAATTCAGTTCTCAACAGCCCCATGACTTGATCCCACACCATGCCTTTGGATGGCATCAGCAGCTACCTTGGCTGGTGTTTTGAGGAATGGTGAGTGTTCTGTCATCCCAGCTTGGATGTGCCAAATGTTGATGACAGAAGTCAGTCAGCTCTTCATCAGTACAACAGAGTCAAGAGTATCACCACTGCTATCAGTTAAGTGAACTGGGAACTTCCTCCAAGCTCCTATGGGTGAGAACTTGCAGAGTCAAAAAGGTTATTTTTATCTTCTTCAAATGGTTTGAACTAGTAAAATAAAGAGTATCATGTTTTTACCCTTGAACCATGCCTAATAGCAGATGAAGGAGAGAGCCCCTTGTAGCCTCATTTCTTCAGGCAGTGCAGATCTTACTGGCTTCACTACACTTTGTATCAAACTCATGGCTGGAAGAAAAAAACACCATAGTCCCTCCTAGCTTCCTTGGCCAACTAGGTCTCCCTACACTCAGTCTGCAGCTGAGAGAGGCTTATTTGCAGGATCCTGGATTAGCTGACCTGACCCTGTCCGATTTGATTTCTCCCTGGGGAAAATCGGAGAAGCAGCTGAGTAAGTGTACAAGTGTACAAGACATCCATAAGTATCTATTTCCATCTGAAAGAGCTTAGAGAAAGTGGGACATGTGCACAGGACATACAGCTGCTTTTCTGGACTGACAACTAGAAGGCAGCTGGGATTCCTGGGGCATCTGAAATGATACTAGAAGCCTATATTTCGGCAACTGAATCAAGCCCTTAGCAAGGCCAAGAGTTGTGTTCCATCCAGTGAGGCCAAGAGCTCCTCCTGAAGCAGAGGCCTCCCGAAGGCCAGCTAAGAATCTCTGCAGACTTCACTGCACAATTTGCTTAGGTATGTACCAAGTGTAATGGGAGATCTGCAAGAGACTGAATTGCTATCTCAAGCTGTTTGCGTCAAAGATTGCTAGGTGTGGGAGACTGGACTGTCATCTCAAGCCATTCATCTCAAGAACTGTTAGGTGTGAGAACTGTGAACCATTTATCTCAAGCCGTTCATCTCTGGGATGGCCTGTTTAAGCAGGACACTCCTCTGTCCATAAGGACAATTACCAGGACATTGAGGCATCCAGTGGAGGAAAGGGGTAGTCTTTGAGATAAGATACTGGTTTCTGGTGTTGATCACTTGGAAGGTTGTGTGATAGACGAAACCTGCAGTTCGTGAACAGTGCATGAACAGTACGTATGTGCATGCGTCATTGAACTATGCCCTATAAAAAACTGTAGAGACAAGCGTGGTGTGCTCCCACTACCGAAGAATTGAAGACTGAGGACCAACGGGACGCCGCTGGATCCATAGTGGTGACTATCCTTGCAACTCTATCCCAACTACTTGCTTGATTTCTGCCTTTTCTTCCATTCTATCCTATCACTACTATTTTCTACTATTTTGTACTATTTACTACTTTTGAAAATAAAAGCTCTTTTGGGTATACGACATTTGACCTCATTTGTGTCTTAATTTTGCTCTTGGGATCATATCGAAAACCTTGCCCAACATTGCATCGGGACAAGATCAGACACCTGACTTACTGAGACAGAGACCACATTTAGGTGTATATATCTATTTAGTGATCTTAAATGTTTAGTGAATATTTATTGTGAGGGAAAACAAGGGATCCCAGAAATAGCCCTGAAAACACTAGTACAATGTTGGTGCCCTGGCACCATATATTCCAGTGGGTTACTGTGAGGTCAATGACTCTAAGCTCTAAAGGACCTTGTGAAAGCAAACCCTGTGGTTGAACATCTATTGTCAGAGACATAATTTCTTCGGTTGCCAAATTTCTTTTCTACTCAGACCTGCTAGACATCTGGATTTGATCTGGACAATATAGAATTGAGGTCAGTTATACGGATTACACCACAGTCCTTCAAAAGCTTGGTTATCCACTCCACAGGGTCTAGATAAGACTAACTTCTTTCTGTAGCCACACCATGGGAATAGAAAGACGCATGGTTAACAGCATCTAGATCAGGGCTAGACGGATCTGGCAATTCTTCAATTCCAGTGCTGGTACATGGACTCTGTAGGTCTTGTGAAAAGCACAAAAAGGACTCGTTACCACCTGCTTATGTCTTACTGGCTACAATATCCCAGTCCATGTCACTGGTGTGGGATGCATGCTACCATATTTTGCACTGTGTTTGTCTCTACAAAAGCCAGTAACTCAGGTAGCCTTTAAGGTCAAGGGACAAAATAGGTGCCAGGTGCAATTCCTGTAGATATCTACTTGAGGATCAGATGATTCATACCTTGGACTCCACTGACTGTATTGAGCAGTTCTCCAATGATCACAGAAGGAACTAGCTCCAGGTGAGACTTGTAAAGAGCTACATATAGTCAAGTGAGTCCCTCTAGACCAGTCTTTGGAAGAATAGTATCTTGTGCCTAGATCGTACTTGTGCTCCGTTTACAAGACAAGTCCCCCCCTCCAGTGACAGTCACCCTGGTTACTTATACTGCTCTTGAGACTCCAGCTGTAACTGAGAACTATAGGGGTCTAGGTGTCATGGAGGCACACATGACTAAGATGATCCCTTCCCTACAGTACTAGGAAGTCTCATCTGACAAAGGGCAGGCTTCACAGCACAAGGATAATAGTCACTCTGGCGAAGCACTCCAAGGGCAGATGCAGCTGTGCCCACAAAGTTGTCTTCTGTGCCTTAAGAAAAAGAATATACCCCACTATAGGGGGAAGAAACCAGTTCAGTGAAAGTGTTGCTCTGTTGTTGCATTGCACATGTACTTTGGAGTTGGGTGCATGTCCACAGCAGTGTGGAAAACGCAGGATGAATCCTGGCTCTTCAACCCTGCAATCTGAAGGGCAGGTTGGTTTCACAGTTGACATGGGCTATACTGACTCATAGTTATGGTAGGATCTTACTGCACCTAATAAAACCAAATGAAGGATACAGGCAAACAGGTGAACTTAAGGATGATACTGATCAGTTGATAGCTTGGGGGAAAGGGAAACAGCCTTCAAAGCATTATTTCCATGGAGACTCCTTACCACTCCCTGTTTCCATGGCAGCTTTCCTCAGGAGATCTTGATTGCCCTATGGTCTGCCCGGTCCATCATGTGGAGGAGAGAAAGGGAAAGAGAGGAATTGCCTCTTTATTTGGAACCAAAAACGGGACACTGAGAAGGCAAATGTGAGTCTGTCACCAATTCTACAGACACCAGTAAGAGTCCTTCCAGAGGCTTGAAACGTGTGCCTAGAAATTGCGTGCCTCAGCTTGTGGCTCCAGAGGAACCAGAACATGAGCTCCAGGACACAGATATTCCACTTCTTGTTGCTGACCAGGAGGGTTTGGTGCCCACTGAAAGGTTAGGCAGCCTACAAACTAGTCACGTGTTGCCTGCAGGGCAGCCACGTGCAGAAAAGCTAGAGCTCGCTGTATATAATGTGAAGAGTTTGGACTCAGCCCCATGTATCCAGTCTCAGCTAGTGTAAATGATATTCCCTTGTGATGGGTTGACCATGGCTGGACGCCAGGTGCCCACCACGTTGTTCTATCACTCGGGGGGG
>JANZLQ010000078.1:40411620-40560412 GCA_026212715.1 Elanus axillaris
AGCTTCTAGCAGCTTCTCACAGAAGCCACCCCTGTAACACCCCACTACCAAAACCTTGCCACAGAAACCCAATACATCCCTCCACTAGCTGCCACCCCTAGGACTGCCCAATATAACCGATACCCTGCCTTTTTTTCTCAAATTCTGGTCTTTATGACCCCCCTCAGGTATGCTGTGTTCAGAGTTACACACCTATCTGTGTGTATCTGTCATTCTCCCCTGCTCTGCACTCTCTGCTAAGGCAAAAAAAAAGCCACCCTCAAAATAAATTTTTTTGCTCTCCTGGGGATGGTCTCAAATCTTGCTCTTACAAGGCTGGTGGTAGAAATTCAAGCCTGTTTTTCATCACAGTGCTCTAGAGAAAATGGATTGTGGCTCTCTACCTCGGGCATGACAGACTTCAGAAAGCTTCCATGGAAAAACAAGTAGAGATAGTGTATGTGTTAGCATGGCAATCACTTCAAAATTAACATAAGCAGTATCCCATTAATACTGTATGTCCACCAGGCTGGGATGATGCAGGGTCCAGTGCTGGAAGGACTGAAAATCTCTGCTCTGGACCAATATTAATTGGAAAAAGGATTTTATTTTTTGTGAAAACACACTGCTGGTAGCAACAATAACCTGCAGTTTCTGACAGTATCTGCTGCATTGCAAATCCCTTTTTCATCCCACACTGGCTTAGAGACAAAGGAAGCACAGTGGTACTCAATCCACGTATTTCTAACCTGTAGACGTATCTGTCCCTTCAAATACAAAATGCCAGGAGGCTGTGCATCGCTATTGTGATGCATGCAATGAATAAAACACTGATGCAGTCCTCTCTCATCAAACACTTTTGTTTCCCAGCCACCATGAAGACGGTCTGGATCACTTTGCAGAACTCAGGGCATTGACAGAAGTGAGTGGCACAGGCAGGCACATTTCCAATCTTATCTGAATCTCTGCCGCGCTGGGATCTATCATACTAGTTGGCATGCCACATGGAAGGCTATGTGAAGACTTTTCCCTGCTCCTCCTCTTTGGCAGAGATAAGTCTAACTAGACAGAATCTCAAATCTCCCTTCTCTCTCCTTCCCCAGCTATCTCACGGCGGCACATGAATCCAAATAAGAGTTAGAAGAGGGAAAAGTTACAACAATTTAATTTGTGAATTTAAATTTGCTGTGCATTGCCAATCAGCTCAAAGTTGAATGTGATCGAGCTGTTAGGACAGGACGCCTCCAAAAGCAGGGGATTAACATGAGTGTCTTCCAAGAAATTTTCCAGCCATGTGGAGTCCTGAAAACTAGAGAGAGATCAATTTAAAATTGGAGATTTAAATCCAGCTTGTGCTGGAAAGCCCTTTAAAACATGTGAAGAAAATTCAGACTAAGCATGCTAAAGTGGAAAGAGCAAATTACTCCAGCACTGGTGAGATAAGAAATAGGTGATGGAGAATATATTATACAACTTGCTTTTTAATTTCTGCTGTTGCAAAGCCCAATGGGGGGACGGGGAGTGCAGAGGGACAGAGATCCAGTGAAACACCATGAGCTGAGAAGGGAGGCAATTAATCTTGCATTTAAATGCCCTGTTGCTCAGATTTTATCATGAGGTTGTTCTTACTACCTCATTATCAAACAGGATTTCTTTCCCTGATCTTAAGATACAAAACCACTCTCAAGATAGGTGTCCTCTTCCTTTCCCGAGTAAAGAAAACGATGCCTGATTTTATTGAAACCAACCCAGAATAGTGTTTATTATTGAAAATATACAGAATTTTTGAACATCACATAAAAAGCCTAGTAGATACGTCTGCTCTAGTTCAAAATGCTTGAAAATCTTTGTGCAGCATGTAGCACTATCCTCATAATGCAAACATCCTCTTCTCGTTATTTTTACAGTGCTTCCCTTTTATATATTTTAAACCCAGAAAACATGTTCTGTTGTCCTTCCCCAACCCAATCCTCTTAGCTGAAAAAACCCAAAGACTTTCCAAAGGCTACTTACACTGTGTTGAAAGTGTGGGGCTAAGAGGAATAAGGGTATTTGATAGAGCTATCTAGAGATATTGCTGTCCTTTACAAAATTTTGTGTATGAACAGGGCATGGTTCTTGCAAGGCGATGTGCCCTGTGTTAAACGGTCCAGCGATGCCCTGGCCAACTCCCAGCCTATCAAAGGGAGAAATGGGGAAGGTAAATTTGGGTGTTTCGCACCAACTTTCAGATGCTCTTTTTCTCGCTGCCATGTGTTCTTAAATGGCAGTTCTGCAGGGAAGAAATTTTTACAAAGAAACAAGAGATGGGCTATCTATACACCAAACTGTTGAAATCATTGGGAATCAATGTACAGGGTGAGATGGGCAGTATGTTAAAAACAGTCTTTGTTCACCACAATACAGAAGGAAAAAACAAAAAAAAGAAAGGAGAAAATATTTGATTGTTCCTGCCAGTGTGCTGTTTTAGACTTTGTGTTGTGAACTTCCACAAGGTGCAGTCAGTGTTGAATCTCTTTCTTCTTTGAATCTGTTTTGCCACCACCTACTCCAATAGGCTTTTGCCTGGTTGCCTTAAAGCAGCGTCACAAATATGCGAGATGAGAGTCCACAAAAATATGATGGGCACCTCGTTGTGAAAGAGAGCAGTGCAGAATAAAGGAAGAGAGTTTGAAGAAAAGGGCTTGGGGAGAGTGAAGAAAGAAGAACCCTGAAGGCCACCAGGTGCTGCCTGTTTGTGAGGGGCATATCACACAGCTGCGGTCTGTTTGATGCTATGGAAGCTGATTCGTGTCGGAGAGGTGGGGATAGACATGGCACGTGCCACACGCACTCGGAGGGAGTGATGGTCTTGCCAGCGGTGCCACCTTTTCCTGGCAGCAGAACGGACCTGGTGAAAAAAAAAGGAAAGAACATGAACACTTAGAATACTCAGGTGTCCTCTGTAAAGGTACACTAGACAGCACTGAGACAAATCATGATACGTGTCAAGCCACTGGAACATGCAGGGCTTGATTCAGCTGCGTAACCATGGGCATCTAGTTCACTTGGTATTCTCTTGGGTACTGCACTCTGGGAAAAGCATGGATTTCACATATCTCATGTCTCATATCTGATGTCTTAAATACCCCAGAGAATTTCAAATGGCAATAAATACCTATGCAACTGAATCAAGCACCTGATGGAAGTCTTAGAGAGACCTATTGCAGGGGCTATTGCTTCCCTTGTTTATGAAGAATCACATATCATCTAACTAAACATTTACGTCTACAACACAGAGACACCTGACCCTGTAAGAATCTTGTATAGGCAGTGGAGAGCTACTCTACAGTCAACAGAAGGACATCCTCAAACAGATGCTTACAAATAGGCCAGATGAATCTTGAACTTTAAGTGCATATTTTTTTGCATGGACCATAGAGAGAGCCCAGGAACTCTATCTCAGATATGTGTATAAGCAAGAGAAAGACAGGTGATAGGAATCCTAGCCTCAAACACAATGGGAGGGAAAGCTTGAGATACTGCTAACATAGACTGTAACCAATTGCTGCCAAATTGCTGGCAGAGAAGTCTCGAAGTCAGAACCTGGAATGAAACATTTAGACCAACTTCTGGATATTCTTGTTGATCTCTGCTTATTGTAGAGATAAGAGCAATTCAGACCCTGAACCTAGGAAGCTAGGTAAGCCTACAAAATTAGGTGAGATGAATCTGGGCTCAGCTTCTTGGACAGACAATGGGTAATTGTCCTCATGATGCTTGGTAAGGATGTTGATGTTCTGCTGCCAAACTGAAATCCAGTCAACTTGGAAAAAAGAGTATTTTTATGTACAACCTCTATATCAAGCCAGAGCCTCCTTTGCCAAAACCACACTTGTTTAGAAGGTGGGGTTATAAATAATATAGTGTAGATATCCTGTAGATATGATTTTCCTCCTCCTAAAGCAGATGACCACAGTAGGCCAGATACTGTGGTCAGATGAAAAATACCTATTTCCTTTCATTAGTTATAAAGTGAGTCTAGACAACTAGCTCTGTTACAGATGTCTGGATTATAAATTTAGCTGAATTTAGACAATATTGACATCTTACCCTGAATGTTTTTCAGTCTTCAATGTACTTATCTTCACTGCATCCCTCATAAGTATAGGAGTGCTCTTATCCCCATTTTACCACCAGCAGGCTCAAGCTTGGGTATTAATAGCAGTGATGTTGTTGTAGAGTAGACCTCAACATGGATCAGATACCATGGCAACTGTACAAGTGCTGGGATGAGTTTGCACAGCCTGTATGAAAACCATGCTGACACAGCTTCTCAGCTATCAGCACCTGAGTGAGGTAGATCAAAGCCATTCTAGGTGTATCTATAATCACCACTGGGACTGCAGGGAAGATGGTGTTGGAACAAATTGTCCAAAGGTGCACAGCCACAGTTTTTCTCCATTCCTTTTAAAGCCTGGGGCTTGTCTTCAGGTACAGCGTGTTGTCTACTCAAAACATGAGGAATACACACTCCCCAATACCACTTCAGATGAGCTCCAACATGCTATCTAATGGGTGCTCAAATGAGTTGATGAGCTCTAGTAGCAGAGGTATTTCTCACCCAAACCACAAACTGTCAGTATTAGGTGTCCTAGATGGACAGGAATTATGGCCCTGAGGGTTAAACCATACAACAGTTCATAAAGAGGACATGGGAAGGGGGGTATCTGCACTCTTTCTCTCAGATGGTTTCAATCCTCCCATTTCTGTGTGGGCCTTCAGGGACTTGACAGACCCATAGTCTGTAGGACTACTGCTTAGAAATTCTGCAGTGTTGTGGTTTGGCACCAAAAAATCCCCTCCCACCACTAGCTTTGTCCATGAAACACAATCCATTCCAAGTTTGTGAGTATCAACCTGGAAAACAGTTCTGCAATCGCCCTCTTTGGTGCCTTGCCAGGGGAATCCTCAACCTGGAAATGTGACTTTTCTATCAGAGTCCTTCTAGAAGGCACAGACTGGGCAAATTGGACCTGAGGATCTCTTTCTTTAGTTATTTTCTCAGCTATGTGTGATCTGACATGTAAGACAAGTAGATCCAGATGTTCATAGTAAGGTGAGGAGAGTGCCAAATTGGGTTTCTTTATTTTGATTTAGACTCAATGATTTTCTTCAATATAAAATAATGGTTTTTACCTTAATGGGGGGGAGGGGACAGAGCCTAGAAAAAGAAAGGCTATGAGGGAATAGGACTGCTTGCATGGAGAAGGGGAAGAGTGAACATCCAATGAAGGAAGAATTAAAATTAAAAGACAGCACTGCCAGAAAGAGTATGATCATCATGAATGAATTTGAGATGAGAATGAGAACAATGTGGTTAAACAACAGTGCAGGGGATTTCTGAAAGAGCCTATCATTATGCAGTAGTAGGTACAACATGCCTCGACTAGTTTCAAGATGGGCTTTGGTGAGTTTAAATGACATAGTTACATAAGACAGCCAGAATCAGGATGGGCTGACTCAGTCATATACTACAGTAGAAGCCAGCCTGCACTGCTGACTTTCACTATCTCATCAAACTGACCTCACTGGCTCACTGAACCCTCCTGCGGAAACATGAGAAACAGTGGAAAGATGTGGCATGGTGTTGCACTTTCCTGGATGCCCACTATTTGCAAACCTATCATGTTTCTACCTGGAGTGGCAAAGGGATATATATTTCCGATTCTGGATTTAGGGGAGGATATAATACACACCCAGAGGCAAATACGTGTGCCAGAGTACATATAGTGGGAGATGCATCTCATCTGAAAGCTTGATACCGAGTCTTGGCCAATTATTTATACTTTCAATATACACAATGGAGAGAGATCATTCCCCTAAGGAGGTGACTTAGATATGTGGAATGAATAAGTCCGTGTTCTATTTTGCTCCTGAGTACAAAACCAGCTTAGCTAAATGTTGGGCACCTAAGGCAAATGGTATAAGCAACATGTCAAGTGTCAGAGGGGTAACCATTGCCATGGGAAATTGTCCCATGAAGAGCATGGGACTTGATCTGCAGAGGGATGTTGCCTCTTGAATGCTCATTTCTTCCCAGATGTCACCAAATGCTGAGATACTGTTTGACAAAGTTTTATCCCCTTTCTGCTGGAGTGAAATTCACCCTTGTACAGAGAGCCTGTGATGCACTTAAGTCCTTCAAAGAGGTAAATTTCTTCATTTCTGGTGCAAAAGCAGAAAGTAGATCTCTGTGTATAGCACAGAAGACGTTA
The DNA here is from genome assembly GCA_026212715.1 of Elanus axillaris. NCBI lineage: Eukaryota > Metazoa > Chordata > Aves > Accipitriformes > Accipitridae > Elanus > Elanus axillaris. The sequence goes on from JANZLQ010000078.1 coordinate 40,417,857, forward strand.
ATAGCAGACTGGGAGTCCTGTGAGTTCTTACATCCCAGGTACGCCTACAGCAGCAGTTCACTGGGTCATGAAAAGGGGGAGTCACCCGGTGGGCTTTTTGTGTTTCTGAGCAACTTGTGTGAGCAGATACTTACTCAGCCAGTGAAGCCAGATTAGATTTATCATTTGTACTTCAAACCAATCAAGTCAAAAAGTCACTTGGAGATAACAATGTGAGTCTAAACAAGCAGTTGTCCAAATGGCTTTTATGATATGGTTTGCTTACAAGCTTTGAGAAAGGATAAAAAATAGTAACAAAAATGCTGTCTTCTTGTACAGCTGGAGCCACTCCTAATGGACTGGGCACATGGAATAGACTCTGCACTTATAGAGGTGACTGAAAGCATTTCTTAATGACATAATAAATCACTGCAGTTAGGATGGGACAAAAGCGCAAGCAGAAAAAGTTAAGCTCAAATTTATCTCCGACAATTCAACTCAGAAACAAAATGCTAGCTTAACTTTAGGTCAGAAAAAAAAAAAGAGAACTGGCTGTGACTGCTATAATACGTTTAAAAAGACACCAGAAAAGGTATTACACAGTGGAAAAGTAATAGAGAAAGATAAAGCAAAATAGAAACTTCAAACCTGGTTGTTAATCTCCATGAGAGCAACTACTATCCATTAAGCATTTGTAGAGTCAGTACCATGTCCCAGAGTCAGCATTAGCACACCTATGACCTGAAATTAACAGCAATTGCCTGTAATAGCCCAACGATGTGTACAGGCTATCATCAATGGTTAAAACTTAACAAAGAGCCCTGGGAATTGAGATGATGAAGTTTATCTCTGCTGCTCAGCAGAGAGCTCAGTTCTCTGTGTTGACCCTTGGTCTGCCTTTTTCTTGCAAACAGTTACTCCCTCATAATTACCCTTTTCAGTTCTTTGCACTTTGTGTACTGTGAATAATCACAGTTTCTGAACATGTGGTCAAATCAGATTTACCAACATATTTGTGTCTACAGAGTGTGGGCACTGCTCTCTGCAGGATTGCTTTAGAACAGTCAAGAGAAAGATTTCAAGTGATGGGATGGAGAGAAGTCAGTGGGTCACAGGTTTTCTTTTACTGATTGGATCACCTAACCAAAGAGTTCTCAAACTTTCAGATCACATCTATAAATCACTAAAAACCTCACCTGATCATAAATATAGTTAAAAACGTCTCCTCCTCAGAAGAAGAACAACAGAAAGAATGAAAGAGATGGAGAGAAGGATGAAAACATGCAGAGAAGGTTTGCTTTTGATCAAATAGACATCAATTTTGTATTGTTATTACTTATGCTAGACACTGGCTGCTGCCTAATTTCTTGCAGCCATCAATTAGAAATGAGCTGAGGAAAGAGCCTTTAGCGACATTAAAAATCAGTTTTTGGAAGAAATGTCATGTCTTATTAGCAGAGAGGAAGAAAGCTTGAACTATTTACACAGGGCTTAGAAGAAAGGGGCCCATTCATTGTGGGGCTTCTTGATGTAATACTGAACTATAACAGTAGTAATGTAGGTAAAAACGAAAGGTCTGATAAAATGAGTAGGATTAAATGAGCTGTCATGGTAATGGAACCTGGAAGTAAGACTACTGGGATGCTGCCATACTCTGTCCCCAGAGAGCATCTCTCACATGAAAGTGCTAACAAGTGAGGAGCAGAGGGACAACAGGTATAGAATACCTATCTCTGGCTATAGAATAATCATGATGTTCAGTAGTCTGTGACTACATAACCCTAATTAAATTCTTGCTTTGCTCATATGCAACTTTTTAATCCCAGAAAACCTCATCCAAAGGCAAATGAAATAAATGAAAAAGGTTTACATAGATCTCAATGGCCTTTGAAACAGACTGATTTTTGCTCTATGAAAATAGGTTTCAGTGATGAATTCATCAAGTTCCACCTACACTTTAAGCACCTTTGTGCCATGTTTCAGATCTTTGTTCTGCAGTTGGAGGTAACTGGAGAATAACTTCGGACTTTAAACACCTTTGGTTATGAACGGCAGTATAAATTGTGGAAAAGTTCATGAAGACTTATTCAATCTTATTGCAAGCTACAGAGGAGCAAGAGGGACTTTCAAGCAATGTCCAGATGAGCAAAAGAGAACTGGCTATGCAGACTTTAAATTTCAAGACACTGGTCTTGTTGTGTCTCACTCTGCATTGTAGTCCACTTTCATGTAGTTTCTGAAGCCCTGCCCTCTCTCTCTGTCCAGTAGAGACATAGGAAAGGCCATAAGGTATTGGCAACAGTTCATCAAAAGAGACAACTAAAATAGGTCAGTTGAAATCTACCCTCATTTGGGTGAATCATTGCCTATAAATGAAGTTGAGGGTGATCAGCTCAACTGCATATGTGTATGTATTAGATGTCTAATATTAGGGGCAAAATTCCTGTCCATTACATAATAGAACTTAAACTAATGTAAGGTGATGCTTTACATAATATCTTGAAAGTTTTCAAAGGGCTAGGGCATCCCTTAAGGACGGAGGGACAGTAAATACTAGGTTTAATAGTAAATGCTGTGAAGAAGCCTATGGGTCAAACCTCTCCAGATCCTTGGAAGCATTAAGTGCAGTCATGAATGGAAGCAAAAAACCAGACCGGCCTAAGCACAGAGACCACTAGACTGACAGACCTGGGGATCTGCAGATGAGGAATGCTAACACTCTCAGAGAGGTAGAGGTGAATCTTTATCTATTTTGTGTAAATAAAGTACATCACTGAGCAACTACATGTATGTCCTACAGCCACCTCTCACCCTACTGGTATGGCTTTACAAGGCTTCCAGTAGAGCCAACATCTCAGGGCAAAGACGGTCAAGTTACCATTAGATAAAAAATTGAATCAAACATCTTTACAAAGATGCCATTATCAGTGTTTAATCCTCCTAAGGTAGGGAAAGGATGTAGTCAAAACAATCTGCAAGGCTCAAAGGAAACAAAAATGAAGCTCAGGTGGGACTTTTTTTTTTCCTAAATAGCCTACATCACACCACTATTTCATGTAACATTGTTAAGTTTCTTTTTCTCCCCCCAAAACTAGCCTGCTTAACTGGTCTGCAATTAATTTTTTTGCCTGAGTCTTTAGCAGCAGTTACATACAACCTGGTAACAGCTGGATAGTTTTGCAGCACCTGCCAGCCTGGGATGTTGAATTTTTATTTTTGAGATCGCAACAGTGCAATTTTTTAATCATATATAACTGTTTGAGAAGCTAGAACAGTTTAGACTAGTTTTGGGGTGGAAGCAAATGCTGCTCCTTTCTTCTGGGCCACAAAGGACCAGAACTAACCACTAGAGAGGGAGGCCATGAATGCCCACCTCAAGCCTCCGTGATTTTGTTGTGGAGTGCTCTGGAGTCACGCTCACAACAGCAGTGGTGTAGTGAAAAGGAAGGTGGGCTGGGGAAGGACCCTCGGACCAGTTGCTACCTTTCACCATGCCTGGACTTCTCATTTTTCTCTCTCTGGCAGGACCTCGACCTGAAGAGACCTACTGGAGCTACAGCAATGAAGGTGACTTTCTACCAGAAGACATCTGGGTGTGGGAGATGGGTACTGAGAGGAGACTGCAGTCCTGTGATGAACTGCTGCCTGGTGGTCCCAAAGGGAAGGTTTGATCCCTTCAGTTGACTCTATACTGACCAGGCATCCTCTGCGGCATTTCGAAGTAGTACTCATGGGCACCTTTGCTCAGAAAGCAATCATTGTAGGAGATGGAATTAAACTTTAGCCCTCTAGTCCACCCCCATATTCATATTTATTCAGTGGTTTGAAGGAATGCTTAATGCATGTCCTTTGGGTTCAGAATGATTAATGTGAAGTCTGCTTAGATTGATGGGCAGGTGGATGACTAACCATTTAGGTGATGATTCATAGCTGGCAATTATAATGAATAGCCTTGCAAGATGATCAGATCAAAGTAAGCCACTTTGAGCTTAATAGATTTTGAGAGACAGATGGTGCCTGGGTAAAGGGTCAACATACAAAAAAATTAAACATATTTATCCTTGCCTCGCACCTTGTTGTGAGAATAGTTTACAGTGCCGTCTAATGAAGTAACCTGTTCTATTCCTCTCTGGTTATGGTTTCTCTCTAAGTCAGCTAATTGCTTTCTATTTTAAATGTTAATTCATAGCTGATTTTTGCTATTGATCAGATAATACTAGAATCTGAGGCCTGCTTGAGCTATGAATTCAAGCTTTGCAGGGTGAGTTCAGACACAGGCCTTGCTAGTTATGCATCCCTCCAGGACATGGTTAGAAATGAAGGACAGCCACCTTATTATGGACATAGGTTTCATGAATTATAGAATAATTAAGGTTGGAAGGGACATCAGAAGGCCTCTGGTCCAATGCCATGCTCCAAGCAAGTCCAGCATAGAAATTTTATCCAGTTTTGAAATTATGTCAGGGCCTTATCCAGTCATTTTGAGTACGTCCAAGGACAAAGATCTCAAACCACCTCTGGGCCTCTCTTCTAGTGCTTAAACATCCTCACGATGATTTTTTTTCACCATGTTTAATCAGGATTTTCCTTGTTCCCTTCATTCAGTTTGATAGCGGAGACTGCTCTTCTCTGTCTAGACCTTCATCAAGCACTATCACTTTATAAATTTGCGTCATTCTCACACACAGTCACGTTCATTCACAAGCACCATGTTATGATACAGCTGTGTTATTATCTGCCATTATGGTTGCTAAGGTTTCCAAGGATCACAGAACTCTCTGAGGGATCAGCACTGGTGGTTATAGGAAATGGCACGGAGCACCTAATAGCAAGGATAGGTGTTCCCTGGAGGCAGGGATCCTTCCTCCATTACCCTCTTATTTCAATCATGTCTTTGTTGGGGTAGCAGGAGTAGAGCCAGCCCTATCAGTGAAGTTCTTGTTCCTCTAGAGGTTTACCAGTGGCTGGCCAGAATTATTTTATTTCCTTTCCTGGGAGATGCTGCAGCATCTGAGATCTGACCTCCTCCCCTCCAGACTCCAACACACAGCAGCCATAAGACCAAAGCTAACACAACCATACCGGAAGATATATTTGGAATATGACAGACTATAAATGCGTATTTTTCCTCTCTCTGAAATACTTTTATTTTCTCTTAGGAGAAAGCCATCACTAGCAATGAGGTCTGGCTGAGAAGGTAGATACCACACTAGAAAGGGAACAGGAGGGAAGATCCTTCTTCCTTTAAAGATGCTTTATTTGGAATTAGTCCAAGAGAGAACAGAAATGCTGGGAGTGCTGTACCCATCTGCCTGTGAGCAGAAGGTGCATACTGAAGAACTGAAAGAAGACCCTAGAGGCAAAAGTATGAAGAACTCCCAAGTGAGCTGTGAGCCTAGAGAGCAACAAAGAGTGCTTATAGTTCTAGCGAGTGTCACTATTGCCTTCTGGTGTCTTTCCTTGAGGGTCTCCTATGAAAAGCCAAAGGTGACAACTGTCTTCATTGGCCTAGTAACAGTGAGACTCTTTTGGTACTGAAACTATAATGAATATTTTTCCTGGGTTTCATATCATGCAGACAATTATAAGGCTACTCTATACATGCCCAAAGACTATAACCTTCGCTGAGCCTTTTTTCAGTTTCAGGTCTGGCTGTGACCTGGATAGGATAGTGATGTTTTTATCCAACATTCAGTTCTCAAGAACACCGAGAATCAGAGGTACCACTGAAAAATCAGAGGTACCATGTGAGATGAATCCCACACCAGATACCCTTTCAAAAGACAGGCTTTAATTAAACATGTGCTATCAAGCTCAGTTACTGGATGGAATTAATCAGCTTGCGCTACAGTGGCTGAAGAGATATTTAGTGGTTTCTATGGATCTATACTCTCATCCAAACTTACATAAGGATGAGATACCATGAAAGCATATCCCTGATTACACATTATTATCTTGTTATAAGCAAACTGATCCAGGTAGAATAAATTTCATCAACTAAAGAAACCTAAACATCTTTAAGTGAACTGTAATAAAAATTGTCCAATAGGAGTTTTGTGGAAATGTATTCTTTTCAGCACAGTTTCAAGCCATTGTAACTAACTTTGTTCCAAAAAACTCCATCTTAAACTTTTTTTTTAATCCAATGTCACGTGAAATTAAATTCAGATTTGTGATCTGTGAGTTGATAGAAAAAAATTTTGAGGAGCATCTTGATTTTTGCAGTCATTGAAAAAGAAGTTCACAACCTACATTCATTCTTTTTAAGTGGCATTTAGCGTAAATGCATACATATTTTTCATTATGCCATTTTTCATAACCAGTTGTCAGAACCCTCTCATCCTCAATTTTCTTGCAAGACCAGAGATGCTCTTTAGCACTCAGATTAAATGAAATTTGCATATTTTTGCCCCCTAGTGCTAGTAGATTTTCTGTGTCCAAAAGATACAACTTTTTTTCCATAAAGTCTCTAGACAAATTAATGAGTCAAGTGCCAACGGCCTCTCATGCCCATCCACGGCGCACACAGTTTTTGTTCAAAACAGCTTCAAAACTTTTCAGAAGCAGGAAAACATAAAAACAGTCAACTTGGGATTTAAAGTGCTTCTTCTTCTTAGGTTCACTGGAATAACTTGTGTATAATGTGTTGGCTTGGAAAGACATTCATATTCAAAATCTCAAGGATCATATCTCCAGTAGAGGGGCCAGAATGATACACCTCTCTCAAGACCTGGCCCATCAGCTTAATTCTCACTGCAACCAACAAAGCTAGTCCAAGAGCTGTGTGAAACATTGTATGTTGTGGAAATGAGGGAAAGGGAGATGTTTATATTCCCAGGTCATATGCCCGCTCCAAAGCATGAGGAAATAAACTCGTCCCATTTGAAATTCTTTGCATGGACTGCAATTTAATAGCTTCACTTTTTCCTTTCAGCGATCCCACTGTTTATCTGTCAGACCAAATCACTGCAAAATCAGGACCAAGACCTTTTATGGTGATATCTTGTATTACCAAGGTGGCATCTTCAGTTAGAGTGCTGGAGGCGCTGCCTTCTCCACTAGAACATCAGATCTACTCAAGCAACACAGATGTGTAACTCCTGTGATTTGGGGCAAAAGTGCTCGTAGGAAGAGAAACACTCTAAGTCATAAGGCCATGTTAGTTTAAATCAAGGGAGGCTACAAGAGGTTACAGAGAAAAAACTCTTTTCTGTTTCATTTGCCAAACTTCACAGATAGAACGCTGACAAAAAGACAGAAACTTTGATAACTTTCAACTGCAATCCATGTTGCTTGAACTCTACTACAGACAGTTATTGGAAGTTTGCAAGTACCTAGTGGCATCTGTATCAAATATGAAGTGGTGCAGATACAGCTGAGATCAGACCATTATTAAGCTTTAAATTAATAGATTTTTCTAGCCTTTTTGCTTGTGTCATCATTCAGAGCAGGCCTGGCACTGCGTGGGATGAATAACCTGTTAAAGACTATTACATGCATTTAAAGAACCCAACTCTGTCATAACTGGAAAACCTGAAGTATTTAAAACCTTCTGAGATAGCAAGTATTCAGCCCATCTATCACAGAGACAGGAATATCGGACTCACTGAAGAGATAATAATTCAAGAAGGCTTCAGTGATATTTATAAAGATTTCAGGCTACTGAAGGGCTACTACTTACAGGCTCTTTTCCTCTTTTAGAGCAAAATCTGCTGTGGATCTCACCAAGAGTGCTGGTACCTCATGTGGATTGAGTGGCATTACCTTCATCACCACTTCTAGCAGGGATACCTCTCTGAGAGCAACTGATGTCAAGAGAATGCAAATGGTATTTTGGTACTTCTGTACTTCTGAGGTGATGCTCTTTACATGCACTAAAGAAATACAGGCTTTTTCATAGCAGATAATTGAGGAAAACAATGTACTGCAAATCCAAATGAACAATAAATCAGTATGGCTTTCACTGCTTAGACATGGAAGTTTACAATAAGAAAACACACTTTTGCTATGATAACAACCGAGGCCTTCATATATGCTTCAGTTGGGAATGTAGCCTGTACAGGGCTCTCACTTCACAAGGAGGCAAAACAACATAATTGCAAGCTTCTGCAATGTGCTGTGATGTAGCCTTCAGGATGTGATCTAGGAAACATAAGCTCTTTCTAGAATGCATTATGAGTATGTGGAGATCTAGGGAAGATAGGTACTACCACAAGGGAGAGCTTTTATAATAGTATACTGTAAGATGCCTTTTTTTTTTTCTGGACAATATGATAACAAACCCAGAAAGCTCTGAAAATTCACTGAATTTGCTACTTGCTTTTAAGCTGTGCAAAGCTGAAGCTAGAGCAGAGCAGGAAATTTCACCCTTTAAAACCTCTACGATACTTCAAAAACATTCCCACAGTACGCTGAGTCCAAAGTTCTTTCACAGTTTTGAAAACTGCAATATCCGGAGGGTTTAGACTTATGTTATACCACAAAGAAGTAATAAGGGCATTGCCATGGTTTAGCTAGTCAAGTGGAAGTTGCACATTAGAAGTAACCATGTGGCTACAGGGAAGATTTTGCTCACAAATTTAGCTATTTGTAGGTGTCTACATGTGAGCAGAGTGTCTAGGCATGCATAATAGTCAGTGGAGAGCCAGTCCATACTGTCAGTGAAGACTAGAGTTGTTCAGGTGAGCAAATAGAGGTGTCTGAGATGAGAAAATGATTGTATGCGCTGGCTTGAATTAGTGACAGAGAGCCATTTGAGAAGCCCCATTGTAGACCACTTGGCTTCCCACTTCCCAGTAGAAGGTGTGACTTTTCTACAGATCCTGTATCATATCTGGTAGACCCATATGGATGCCTCAGATACTCTACAGGCTCTCAAGTGACAGTAGAAATCTTTGTTTAGGGAAATTAATCAAGATCACTTACATCACCAAGTTGGGTATCTTAACCTTGAACCGACTCCCCCAGAAATGCCCATTCCAACTGTAACAGTAGTGTGATATAGCTGGGAAAACCAGTTATGGAAATCATTCCAGATCTGCTAATAGTTTGTCGTCAAGGCATAGAAGTACACGAGGTGAATCATCCCACCTTTCAACAAGCTTGATTATGTCTGAACTCATTTAAGTTACAGGAGACGGGAAGTTGGCTCATGACCTTGGACAGGGAACTTCAGACTTCTGTAGTGAAGGGGGTATTTCTCCCACACTACAAAACGGCTGAAAGAATCCCAGAACAGCCAAAAGAGCAAAAGCCTGGTATGAACAGCCAACTGGTCCTAGCCCAGGCACGCAAAATAGAAGTCCACTAGGGTGGTAAAAAGTCCTGACTATGAAATCATGTGGCCTGGGTCACAGCCCCTGATGTTCACTGTGACACCAGTGAAAAAAAAAGGAAGAAAAAAAAAGACAGAAAAAAAGTCTGCTGTCTACATGGAAGATTCTCCTTCTGCGTTAACAGTGTAAACCTGATGAATATGACAAGTAGTACTGAAGGGACATGCCAGACTTCTGGTGCCTTTAACCTCATCAGATTGTGCAGCACAGCGGCTCACAGAACGAAAGTATTGTCACGAGCAACTCAGATAGATGGCAAGGCTTTGAGGTAACTGTAGTCCCAACAGTTAAGATGTCTGTATTTTTTGGGAAGATTTCACCTCCCTATTTACTGAGGCAAATGGAGTCATCAGAATCTATTGAAGGGAATTTGGAAAGAGAACTGAGAACACTCTGCTGCCAGTATATAAAAGTAGCATGTGTCTAACCTGAGAAAGCAGTGTTGCTTCTTGTTAACATCACCTCAGAATTAATGGGGAAGAAGGGAAATGAAGAAAAGAAAAAGATAAATAAACACTTGTGCTTCATTGGCTGAAGTGTAGAAAATATTGCAGAGCAGCTGGGTAAGAAGACATGCCCATTCTTTCTTAGAGCCCACAATGAAATTAAGAAGCAGCACAAACAAAATATACACCAATACAGCAGGAATAATTAAGACATGCAATTAATTTCTGCAGAGACACAAATTCTAACTGGACAAAGATGACACACTGAAATGCAGGTAAATGAGACAGTGGCAGTTTAAGTAGGGGAAAAGATATAAAACTCTCACACTTTGGGGTGTAAGTCAAACACTGAGGGATATTAGTGAAAAATTTCTTGCTTGAGTAGCAGTACCTAAAATTAATTCTGTGGAACACCACCGACCCTGCCCCAATCTTCTTTTCTAAATACAACAGGCACTGATCACTCAGAGATAGATATCCACACAGAAAAACTAACTCATTCAACTCAGCATGGCAATCCCGTTATAAAAATGGGTCACCTGCAGCATATACTTAATAAGAGGCCAGTTCAGCAGTAATGCTCACGTATGCCCAGAAATCATATTTGTAATTAATGAGAAATTTCAAAGAAGTCTTAAAATAAAGAACAAAAATTTTATAATCTGAAAAGACTTTTTTTTTCTGCCCTGACGTCCCAGGTAATAACCTGAATTTGATAAACCTTTGTGAACAAAGGACACCTACAAAGACGACTGGGAAATTCAGATACACATTAACAGAAATTTCTGCAAGAGCAACAGACTGATGGGACTATGACCCCATGTGAAAACATCTCGTCTCTATAATCAGGCATTTAAGTAAATTCTGCCTCCTGAGAACTAATTACATTGACAGCAGGGGACACTACTTACCTCACCATTCAAGAAGCAGTAAAATACTGACACAAAGAAACCCTGGAAAGAACAGAAGGCAGTCAGATATTAGGTAAGTATTTTAACACACAGAATCAGGGACTGAGCTTTATCCTGGGATCATCCTGAGCAAAAACATAACCTTGTTGAGATCATCCACATCTAGACAGATGAAATCTTTACCCTACAACTTCATGAGAAAATACTAAGTGTCTTGCAGCTCACAGGTGAGACATGAGAGCGAGAATCTAGACAGCTCTTCCACTGATAGAGGGGATTGCCACTTCAGCTGTGCTAAAGTGTAACGACAGCTTCCAGCTGCCTCCCCAGAATGGCACAGAACCCTCACAGGTGCTATGTGATGCCTGCCAGCTCTATGTGGATGTCTCAGACACTTACAGGGAGGTGTCAAATGGCCTTAGATGGTCTGGTGTGGGCAAGTGTATCATCAGGTTGCTTACCTTCATCTGAGCTGAACTGCTCTGTGGAATCTATTGACAGCAGTGACTAGACCCCTGTAACGACTGCAAAGGTTGTAATGACTATAATGGAAGCTCAGCTGACAACAGGATGACACTTTCATCTCTAAACCTGTGAGCGGAACCCTACCCATTTTGCTTTCAGCAATGGACTGTAATTATTGTCATCATAAAGGAGAGATTCACTGTGCTTTCTTTCTCACGTATCTCTTCGTAACACTAACAAGAAAATAAGCAGTGTAGCATTTTTTCAGATATTGACCATAAGCAAATAAAAAATACAATTAATTTTAGGGAATGAAAAATGTGAATTGGTTCACTGGTAAAGGCTAAAGTTCCTTCGTTCATAGATTAAAAGGGACATTTTTCATTTTGGATGTTCAGTTGCAATTTCTGGTGGGATGCTCTGTGTTTCAAAGCTAAACATGCAATTGGTAAAAGCAGTAATCCAAAGCTCAAAACTTTTGTAATCCATAACCCTAGATTTGGCTTGACAGCATGTGTGCTGTATATTTGTATTGATATCCTGGGTATCAGAATGCTTGTTCCTGCAGATATCAGAGGTAAAACATTAATGTCAAACATAATTCCACCCTACTTCAAGAAGGTCTTTAAGCAGAGGTAAAGCTGTAGGACACATCTAAGCAGAAATTTGTGGCTAAACACCATTCTAGGACTTCAGTCACTTTTGAGTTTGTGCCAAATCCAGAAAGCTGGGGCAATTACTCCTGTTCCACTGCCTTTTACATCCTGGCAGAACTTCCATTAAATTCACCGGAGGGAGGAGATAGGGTATGAGTTCTCAGTTGGTACAGTCTGATGGCCGAGTGCATGCACCGTTGCAGGACAGCTGGAGTGGGAGGTTGAGCAATATAGCTAATATCTTAATCAAATGAGCCCAACAGGTAGGAGTTGTTTCCTTTTGTTTTAGGATCATCTAGTCTAAGTCTCAGCTCACTGTGTGCTCTGTCAAGAGAGAGGTACCTTGGGAGGGTGATTCATCATCCTCTCTCAGGCAGTTTAGGATAGAATGAAACATCTCTCTCTCTCCACTGACTTTAGATGGAGCCCAGGTGAGGAGCTGTAGCTATAGACTGAACATAGTGCTGATGTTAAGGGAGATGAATCCCTCCCGTACACACCTGAGAGGAGATCGCCACTCCATATGACACACTTATATATCTGTTACACAAGCATGAACAAAGCTGAGCTATTTTCAACTAAAATTTCTACCATGGACTTCACTGCTGTAAGTTTCATGGCTGAAAAGAACTGAGAATCCCTTCAGCAGTAGCTGATACCAGCTGTAAACTTGCTCTCTTACCTGAAAGGACTGCAGGAAGGAATTGAAATAGATGAAGACGATCTGGGAGATGTCATCTTCACCAGGGTTGACAAAGAAAAGCATGTAGGTGATGCCTAGCAGAGGCAGAAGAACTAACGTTGCCTTTACTGCCTTCCTGTGGGCAGAAAACAAAAACCACGAGTGAACACAAGAAAGAGCAACTGTGTTAGCTGAGCCACTGTAGATTGACCCAATCCAAACAAATCACTCCTTTAGTGGAGAGCGGGGATGAGTCTCAGAGCAATTCAGGGGGAAGTGAAGTACCTACATCAGCTAGAGAGGGAACTTAGGTGCCTCCTTAAGACAGTTCAGCACCTGCACATGTCAAATAGCATGAGAAGAAAACAAAGGATGGCTTAAGACATGTCTGCTCAGGGCTGTTCAATATGTACAGTCACTGAAGGAAAAGCATTTTAAGAGAGAAATTCACATGTCAACTTCTGTCCAGTGCCTAACACCGGTGAGTGGAGTTGGGGAACACAAATACTCCCTGTGGCTATCTCCATCTCTTGAGGCATGCTGCTAGAGCAGTGATAGCAGTGGAAGCTTGTAATTGCACAATGGCCATTAATTTGAGCTTTTTCCTGGGAGGCCATCCAGTTTTTAGACACTTCTCAGCCTGCCTGCACAGCAACAGTCCCAAGGTTTGTGACCAGCTTATTGTGTAACCCCAGATGGAGGCTCCTAGCATCCTCAGGCAGTGAAGAACACCAGTCTTAGGGCTTGGGAGAGGATATTTAAGAGGCACCCCAAGGGATCCCATGTCCAAAAGGCTGGATAGAGTTTAGCAGAGGAGCATGGAAAGAGTGACAGCCTCCACTTTGGATTGTGAAGCCACAGGTGAGTTTGCTAGTTAACACTTTCTGACCAGTGCCTGGCCACTTGGAGAAATGTGTTCTGGGAAAGCATTTGCCTTCGAATCCTGCTGTTCATCCCCACACCCTGAACTCCAGGGGACAAATGGAAACCTTTTTTATATCCCTCCCTTTCTCACTCGTCTTCCTCCAGACAGTTTCTGTCCTATCAATGAGGCTTGCATTAGGCTGAAGCCTTGAGATTCACTGCAGCCCCAGTAAGTGATTTCTTACACCTCTGGGTAACGTGGTAAGAACACAATTTAGCTGCTGACCAGGGCAGGAATGCTGTGCCCGTGAAACCTGGTCTTCTACCACCTTTTGATTCTGTCTGGAGTATAAATGCTCGCTGTCTCTCTGCAACACCTGCACTCCCAACACAATTGCTTAGGGCTGTCTTATAAATAATAAACAAGCACAATACACACAATGCACACAAGCGCAATGAAGCATAAGTAATTATTAACAGAATTATTAGGGGCTAATCTTTATTACTGGTGCTACAATAGTGTCCTGGGATGTCAGCTGCAGAACAGCACTTGGGCTAGATACTTTGCAAACACAGAACACTGCAGTTTTGCTAAGTCTGTATACATCTCCGTATAATGCTGTAAACAGGTAGATAAAGACAGGCAGGTAGGCAGGCAGGCAGGGGAGCAGAAAAACATTGCTAGTGGCAGGATAGCACAACAGTCTTAACAAAGTAGCTGTCATATCATTTAATACTTGCTTAACAAATGTTTGCACTACTCGGCTTTAGAGTAGCAAGGCTTGCTCCAGGCTTTCCTGGCATTATTAGGGTTTCTATTTAGGCTGTGAAAAAGAAGATTCCCTCACAGAGCTTGTAGCGAGGATAAGATCACCATCATCTCTTCAAGGATGAAGGCGGTTACTTTAGATTGCCTCAGAATCTAACATCTCTAATGCCCCCTGCAAGCTGTGGCAGGGAGAAAAACGTACTGAGATTAGAATCAGTGTTTTTTCAATGTAGTTTTAGTTTTATGGCATGAAGTTTGAGCATGAAAAAGCGGTATTCTTTTCTCAGGAAATGTGCAGAGAAGAGTCTGAACAAGAAGGTCAGACCACTGCATTAACTTCATATTTGTCCCCAAACCCCAGCCTGGAGTAAAAGGAAGGAATCAGGCAAAATAACAAAACCCCATTACTGCAGCAAAACTACCTCCAAAGTCAAGAGCAGGCTCATTTGAGGACATCAAGATTCAAGCCTCAGCTTGATACAGATTTTATCTAGAAATGATTTAGAGGATTGTGAGTGAATCTTACTCCACAAAACCTGTGCTATTTCCCAGTGTAAGGACCTGTCTGCCCATAAATGCTCCAAACATCTTGCAAGATATTGCAAATGGTAAGACAGGAAGGGCACACAGCATGTCCTGATCTCTAAGAATTTGCTTTTAGACTGTTTAGGCTGATCTAAGCCCATATTGCTACCAGAAGGGGCCAGGCCACCCTCCTTCTGCTGCCCTGGGCTAAACATTCCTGTCTTCTCCTTTCTGCCATACTAGTGCCTGTGAGGTTGCACAGTCAGCCAGCTCGGGGAACTGATCTGCCTGAGAAGCCACCCCATATAAAGGTAATGATTAGTTGAGGATCAGTTCCATGATGCAGCCCCCTGAGTGGTTACACTAATGCTGGTACCAGCAAAAAGAACATTAAACTCTACTGTAAATACCTGTATGCACACAGTAATCATCAGTAATGATACTGCTAATGATTACAGATATGATATGAGAGTTTTGGCCAAGGCTCTGCTCTTCTTTTACTTCTGGCTCTGCTAGAATATTAGTATGAACAGGGATCTTAATATACATTTGCACGTGATTTATTGGGAAGTCTTGATATTATAGTGTTCTGCACTGACAAAGCTAGGGACTGGGACAGAGGAGCGACCTAGTAGGGAATGAACAGTTTTTCACCGATTCTCCAGATTAGCTGAATGGATGGTCTAGTCACCAGTGAAAGGAGTTGTGATATATTTATAGATTATAATACATATGCTTGTGTACATACAGAAATTGATAAAGTTCCTATGCTCACTTGAAATTGAATCCTTTGGATTTCATTGGAAGGGGGAAATTTCACATGTGTGCTGGGGCATGTGCAAGCCTGAAGGAGGTGAAGAGGCTGGCGGCTGCAGCAGTGCGTGTGTCTGTGCCTGTAAGCCCAGGCTGTTTGCATTGTTTGGACTTTGAAATGGAGTGGACAGAAAAAATGCAGGCACACTTTTACGGATAGCCTGCAAAAATATATACTGTGTACCTAACTGTAAGAACTGAAGGGGCAAGAAAGACACCCTCTGAGATCAACAGTGGCATCTGGAAAGATAAAGATGGGACAAGGACAGGGCAGGCAAGGCGGTTCTTTATTAACACCAGAAACTGCAAGAAGCACCAGCTGACTTACCTGTACTGTATTGTTTCTGAAGTGGTTGAAGCTCTCAGCTTTGTCATTAAAATCCTAACTATGTTAAACAGAAACACAAAATTTATCTGGAAAAGAAGGAAGAGAGAGAGGGAAAAATAAGACCAGTGAATCAAATGATGGCTTGAAGAATGTGATACGCCTTAAAACGCACATTTTGCAGTTCCAATTTGATTGAAAACAGCCTCTTGGTTTTAGCATTGATTGCAACAGACTCAGAAGTTTACTAGAAATACCAGAGTATGCAGCAAACATCCAACAGCTATTAATGTTTTCAAAACTGCAATGAAAATGGAGTACAAAAATAATGGTCCCAGCAACGAGCTTGTTTTTACTCCCTTTTACTCCTTTCCTCGGTGTCACAAGGAATTAAGGGTGGGATTTGTTCATCTATTTGCATCTGTCTCTGGCTGGGCTCATCCAAGGCTCCCTGCACAGAGTATTTGGCAGCACCGTGCTGTGTTGATATGACAGGCGTTTGAAACCATTCTCCCATTCCACAGCAGGCTGTGATGATCAGGTAGGGCCCCCCAGACCCAAAGTACAAGGCTGCATTGCAGAGATCTGAATGTGAGCTAGTCACACCAGACTCCCTTTATATTCAGTGGAGGCTATACATTGCACTCCACGAGAGACATTTAAAACAAAGCAGAAAAATCATACCTGAAAAATGCCTATTTTTTGCACTGTCTTAAAGGTGAGATGGTGAATTTACCACTTTCCTTTTTGATCTGCTGAGCTAGGTAATTATTATTTCTGTTACAATCTCACCACTGAGAATTGAGATTTGCTCTAATTACTGTTGTTGTAGCATCTGCTAGCGAGTTTCTTACATAAGTTTCCTCTCAGTGAAAACAGAAAAGAAAAAAACCTGATTCTGATTTGTAGACTGTGATCAGCAGAAGGATTTGGCACCTAGAAGCAAGTTTTGGGTTGCTTTCAACACATAAAGTAGGGTAGCTTACAACGTACTGATCTGCCTCAAAACTGTTGATGATGTACACTGTCAGAACTACAGAACCGTTATCTCAGGAAAGCTGAGGTCACAACCTGAGCTTGTGGGAAGATATTTCTCTCACATGCATTTCCAGAGTCTCAGGGCTCCTGGCACTTTGCAGTTTATAAATGCAACAGTTCTGTGATTAACTTCCAACTATTTATGAACGCTGTAGCAGAGCTGCCAATTTAAAGGTGTTCTCAAAATATACTCCTTTTTTTCCCTTGCACTGTGGTATATTTCCATGATTACAGTATCTTGGCATCCATCATATCATTCCCTGCAGTTACTGCAACATTGTTTATAACAAATGGTGCAATAAGCACCTGAATAGACACTGGGAGACTCGCACTGTGTGGAATCATAGAATCATTTAGGTTGGAAAAGACCTTTAAGATCATCAGTTCCAACTGTTAACCTAGCACTGCCAAGTCCACCACTAAACCGTGTCCCTAAGTGCCATATCTACATGTTTTTTAATTACCTCATGTACCTTAAACACTTATTACGAGAGATGCAAAAATGCTGCTCTAGGAGTTAACGTGACATTTTTTGAAATTATTTTCTTAGCAGAGTAGGGCCTTAGGGAGTATAAGAAATAAATAAAACAGCACAGTTTGTATATGTGTTCTTGCTAGAATTGTCTTTGTCATATTTAAGAGCTTGAAGTCAACTGGTTCTCACTTTATCAGGGACAAAACCAGCTTCATACGACTGGTTTGACTTGAATCTTAAACTCCTCACGTTGGTGATTGCACCATTTCTCAATAACAGAAAGAGAAATGCTCAGGCAGTCTCTACTGAGGAGCAGGTGAATGGGGGTGTCCTTCACCCACAGAAACAAACCATCTGCCTCTGAAATTCTGCTACGAAATCTTGAGGTTCTTCATCAGCTCAGAGCCAGGTTTGGGTTACTTCTATCAAGGATGCAAAAAAGGCACCAATCCAAATCCTGCCACTTTTGCAATCATAATGGAGGGTGCCAGGTGGAATTACAGACTTTTAGGCAAGGGCAAGCTCCAAATATAAGTAGGAATAATCACATGGGATTAACATGATGAAATGTACTGGAGAAAGCATTTCAAGTTTCATGAGTCCTACTTTGATGTGACAGCAGGGAACTGGAAATTCAAATTGCCACAGGCTGCAACAGAAAAATTAGGGATTTTGATCTTCTCTGAAATTAAATTGCAGAAGTGTGATTCATAAGTCCAGAAGGAGAATTGCTAGCTGAAAAGTTTGGGAGTTACTTCACTAGAAATACTCTTATTTTATATAAATCAATTTTTCATTCTCCCACTCTTTCCCCTAAGCTCCCCCTATCCAAGGGTCGCAGAAAGAAAACAATGATGACATACAGAAAGAATGTATTAATACTTCTCCCCTAGATATGTTTGCACTGATCCCCAGTGACAGCTGGCTTGTTCATCTAGTTGGCAGCAGTAACACCGACTGTCTCAGTTGAAGATCACGGTGTGCTGGGTACCGCCAAAAGCTGAGCATCCCCATGGAGGCCACATTCAGGGAGAGAATTCAGCTAGCCAAGCACAGACCACAGTAGCATTTGAGGTACTCTTGCATAGCTAAGGCCTACGAGTGGCACTGGTACAGGTGATACACGGCGATACACGGCCGGTAAGAGACCACAACTGTCTACAGCAGCAACAGGAGGTAGATACATTGGTGCTTACTTTAACAAGCTGCCCAGGTGTCAGAGTAAAGCCTGCTAGGGACATTTCTATATTTTCTAGGAAAAAGGAACTCTAAGGCCAGAACAGGGGCATCGGCCGCTCACCCTGAGTCCTCTTCCTAGTTTTTGCATTGAATATGCTACATATCCTTAGTCACTTGGGCAGTGTTCAAGCCTGTGGGTCTTAAGACAGATACTAAAATCCACCTGAGGACGTACTCAGTAATCTCAAGTCTGCATTTCAGAGTGACTGTCACCCTATCTCTTCCATTAATGTTTGTAGTCATGTACTTGTCAACAAGATGGATGGTCTTGCAAACATCTTATTGTTACGCTGTTTTCCTTCTGTCTTTCTCCCAAAGTTCTCCTTTGCTGTGCAATTTTTCAAATGCTGGAGATGATGCTTTAGGTCTCGTGCCTGCAATAAAACTGAGTAGTCTTGTAGATGGCCCTAAGGTAGATAGATATCTACCCCTGAGCTAGTTACCACCAGCTCCTTAAATAACAAATAGAGAAAAATAGCTACTTTTATGTTATAGTTCCTGCTGTCTATTTGAGATGTTTACTTCTGCATGAGATAGCTCTCCCTGCTCTGAAGTGCCTCTTTATGTGACTTGCACAGGCAGACCTGTTGGGAAGGCATATATTATAGGGCTGTATTACAGGGTTGCATTTAGTTGCCTAAACACAGTCAGTAAGAGGCATTTTTGGTGCCATGGTATATCCTGCCTGACCTCAAACTACTACTTCAGAACAGCATGTGCTTTCTAGAGGATCTGTTTCCTCTCTGCCAGACCCATGTGGGGCTGATAGAGCATCTGAAAAGGTACCGTGCATCTATGTTTAGCCAAAAAAAAATCTCTCCTCTGAGTTAGGCTAAATAAATCCTATCTTGATAGTCTTAACATTTCCCAATAGAACAGCTGTGAATACAAAGTCACACTGATTTTTTGAAAAAGCACAAAGGAACAGAGTAAGACTTCTTTGGCTAATGGTTGGCTGTCTTAACCCATTTGGCACTTTGGTGCTACAATAATAACAGAAAATCTGTCCCACTGCTCACCCAAGGCTCCAGAAACATTGATCTCAAATTCCACCTTACCTAACTGCAGAAACAAACTCAGACCTGGGAGGTTTATTTCTTGTTCTGATTCTCATAAATGGCTGTTCTGTAAATAGCAAACCTGTATCCATCCAAACTCCTCTGGATTCTTAGGGAGGGTCCCAAGTTTAATCTGGTCTGAACTCCAGACCTGACATTTACTCACACAATTACACTTCGCTAACATTTAATAAATGAATTTAAAATGCTTGTCAAAGCCCTGATAGTCACCTAAGGACAAATGTCAGACCCGACACCCAGTCATCTCATCACCATGCATACATACCCTGATGTGTAAAGAAAGAGTGTGAAGATACATACTCAATGACACTGCCCAAGTACAGAGTCCTAGCTTGCAGCAACAGGCAACTCTGAGAACTTTCTGAGACAGGCATTAGAGACTCATCTCTGTGCCTCAATAAGTTTTTCCTCCCTGAATGGGTCTAATCCATTAATTCAATATCCTCTTGGTTTCATCTTTACAACACCCAGCGTGAGTGAGTACTATACTTTAGCAGTTCATGAGGAGGAAGGAGGAGAATTTGAAAAGAAAATAAATTTGCTTGAAAAGTGAAGAGAAACCTGTTCCAAGAGAAGGAGGGCAGAAAAAAGTAACATCAAAATTCTGTCCATCTTTCCCTGCAAACCAGAGTCTTGTTTTTTTTAAAAGGGCTGATAAATGGGACAAGGGGAAGTAGACCATCCTGGGCTGGCTGGAAGGTACAGGAAAAATGCATCATATGTATCAGCCCAAGAGATGATGGCTGCGATGCAAAGATGATCATCAGGTCAGGAGAATCCTATGGCCTTTTCTATGCATAAAGTCAGGTTAGAAAAATCATTCACATCTCCTTCTGGTTTAGAACCTATGAATAATGTATGCAGCTCTTTCAAGGCTTGGTTTTCCACTTTCACAGAGGGCTACTTTCCACAGCTGTTGTCGCACCAGGACAGGACATGAGCGGAGCCTTTGGCTTGTTATGCACAAAGCTCCTGTTACTGGCTTCATCCCACAGGTTTCTTCAGGAAAAATTCATCCTAGATTAGCTACATAAGAGAGAAAAGTGAAGTGACTTGCCTATACAGTGATTCCATCACACAGTGAAGATAAGAAGAGTAAAAGCATAAGGAGCTGAGTTAGACTGGCATAATTTCATTTTAGATTACTTCTAGGCAGCTAGTTATCCCAGGCTCTATATTCAGCAGAGAGAGGCACTTTTCAACAGTGGTTCATCTGACATGTTTTAAATGAGTAGTTTTGGATAAATAGTGCTCGGACTTGAACCAGTTGCCCCCACAAACCTTCCAGTGATCTTCAGATTGTCCAGGGGTATCCCACCTGAGCTTCAACGGGATGAATGTGGTTGTATCTACTGAGAATCTGTGACATTAAATCATATGAAAGCTTAAAAAATGTTTTGAGGCACTGACATCAAGGGTTCCCTTTTGTATCTATTAAGGTTTCTCTGGGAGATCTTTTAAGACCTGAATAGGATAACTTCTCAAAGGCAGAGCTTAGCAAGCAAAAAATTCCGAGGCAAAAATGCAAATACAGTAACATCAAAATATTTGTTTCTGGTTTTTGCCTACTAGAAACACATTTCAGTGTGTTCAATTTTAATGATTTCTTTTAAAAGAACACTCATTTCAGAAAGACATTTGGCTCAGTAGGACCTTTTAGTAGCACTCAGAGAGGTCTAATGAGACGATCAATTTTCACTGCATAATCAGATGGATTTTTATTGTGCATTTGTCCACACTGGGTCTGATACCAGAGCTCACAGGGATGATAGCTTGAGTTCGTTCAGGATGGAAGACACAATCTGGGAGTCAAACAGGGAACAGGCTGCTGCACACAGCCTGCAAAAGCTGAAGTCTTTGAAATGAAAATTGAGCTATTTTCTCAGCTGGAGAGAATCCATACAGTTCTAGTGACTACCAGATTGATTCTGATTTACAAGCAAAGAAGGTGAAGCGTCTGGTGTCTATTCCTTATATATATATAGTAGCATTTCAAAGGAAGAAAGATCTTACTACTGCAAAGCAAGTTTTCCTAGAAAAGAGCCTCTGTACCGTATCTAGCAAAGTACATAATTATTTGTGAAGGACTTTCTTGTTATTCTTGGAGCTCTGTGTCAACAAATTAATTTCTCTCAGAATTGGACAGCTCTAACAAAACCCACACATCAGTTCCATATATGGAGACTGATGAATGTACATTTAAGAGAATGATGACAGGCAGTGCATCCTTTTTATTTATTTTTAATCTCACCTGATATTTTTATTCATTTCTTTTTATACATGTTTTCTGCTTCATAATGGAAAATAGTACCAAGGATTTTTCCCTTGATGTTTATTGATAAATAAGTCCAAAGGTGAGGTCTTGAAGACAGAATAAGCCATCTTATTATTCTCTTACTTTTATTTATGATGTGCTAGGAATATCCTTATTGCTGGAGGAAGACCCTCTCCAACTACAGATGGGAAAGAAGCAGTTTTTATACCTTGCCAGGGCTTTGGAAGTTTAGTGTTTCCATTTCCAAATTGAAATGAAAATTCAGAGCCCTGAAATGGAGTTATAAACCAATGATCCAAAAAGCATTTGGACCATCTGTTTTGGCACTGATCAATTATAATCTGAACATCCAAACCCAGAAGCTCTTTTGAACCAAAAGAAACTTTTCAGTGAAACATTTCAGTCATAAAAATTTTCTGTCATAAAAAAAAAATTCCATTTGAGAGGAAATTTATCTCCTTTAGTGAGATGAAATAGCCAAAATATTCCAAGATGCACAAAAGAGGGAACACTGACTCTGAAGGCTTCTTTGCAGTTTTTCTTAAGCTCAGGAGTTTAAATGGGAAGTCATTAAGCTCTTCTCCTTCTCTTTTGAGAGTTTAACAGGCAACTAGCATTTATTTTGCTCATTTCTGTTGGGCTTCTTACTTTGTGCTTCACAAAAAGCTTTTACTTTTGTGCTTCCTAGATTGTTTGCTCCTCTTCACTCCAAGGAAATGTAAATATTATTCTGTTTAGACTTTGCATTTTTATGCAATGTGGTAAAATCAACCCCAGGATTAAGTAACCCAAATTGGCATCAGAGCAGTCATTTTAGCTAGAGCATTATATAATGTCACCCTGACCTCAAATGAATAGTCTGCCAGTTTATTAATGCCTCGTTTTAATTGTTCTATCATACTGTCCTGACACGATTCTCAGAAAGGACCTTTATACCATGGGATAAAGCCCTGGAGGGAAGAGGGGCCTGAGAAAGCTGGTTAATATTCAAGGGTTGCCTGCTCCAAGCTCCAGAGCGATGCATCCCAACAAAGAGGAAGTCAGGCAAAAATGCCAGGAGGTCTGCATGGATGAACAAGGAGCTCCTGGACAAACTCAGACACAAAAAGGAAGCCTGCAGAGGGTAGAAGCAAGGACAGGTAGCCTGGGAGGAACACAGAGAAATTGTCCAAGCAGCCAGGGATCAGGTTTGGAAAGCTAAAGCCCTCAGAAAATTAAATCTGGCCAGGGACATCAAGGGCAACAAGAAAAGCTTCAACAGGTACATCAGTGGTAAAAGGAAGACTAGGGAAAATGTGGGCCCCCTCCAGAAGGAAACAGGAGACCTTTTTACCCGGGACATGGAGAAGGCTGAGGCAGTCAATGACATTTTTGCCTCAGTCTTCACCAGTAAGTGCTCCAGCCGCACCGCCCCAGACACAGAAAGCAAAGACAGGGACTGGGAGAAAGAAGAACCACCCACTGTAGGAGAAAATCAGGTTTGAGACCATCTAAGGAACCTGAAGGTGCACAAGTCCATGGGACCTGATGAGATGCATCCACAGGTCCTGAGGGAACAGGTAGATGAAGCAGCTAAGCCGCTATCCATCATATTTGAGAAGTCATGGCAGTCCAGGGAAGTTCCCACTGACTGGAAAAGGGGAAACATAATCCCCATTTTAAAAAAGGGAAAAAAGGAAGACCCAGGGAACTACAGGGCAGTCAGTCTCACCTCTGTGCCCAGCAAGATCATGGAGTGGATCCTCAAGACTCAAGAGACGGTCTTCCTCCAAAGAGGAACTGTCCAGCAACTCGCTGATGAAATGTCATTTCCTATCTGGAAAGTACTGAGTGACTTGACAAAATGAAATTTGGAGAAAGTTTTCTGGGCAACTGCTGCTGGTTATATGAGGTTCTTATTGGCTGTGGAACATCTCACAAACAGAATTAGAAATTATAGAAAGAAAGAGACATTGTAGGAGGCTATATGGTATTGGGTGCATGTCTGGCAGTATTGACTCCACAGCTACAAAATATAAACAACAGGAAGACAGTAATAGGAATGATGGCAGAACTGGAGATAAATTCTGGATGGACTGTAATCAAATTAGCATATTATCTTTATCCTATGTGTAGCTATGACAGCATGCTTGCAAACCATTGAAAATTACGATAAATGTCTTGTAAGAAAAACTCGGGGATGTCAACAGTTTGCAAGCTGTGAACTACAACCTTGGTAGCAGTGCAAGAACTGGGAATCTGTAAAGAGAAGAAATTTAAAAAAATCAATAGGAAAACTAAATTAATCAGCAATCCAGTGGTTGAGAAAAAGCATAAGCCAGTCAGACAGGAAGGAGAAGGGAAAATGAAAAAGATGTATCAATATGAATAAAAATAAAATTCTCAGTCTCTGAACAAAACAATGCAGAACTGGAAGAATAAGTGTGAAGAGTCAGCAGAAACTAAGAAAATATTCAGAGAAGCAATTGTATCAGTAAGCAAGATGCTTGCACAGAATTAGGGAACGCTTCTCAGAAAATCAAATATGAAATGCATATAGATACATACACAGGTGCAATGCTTCTACATATAAAATGGCAAGTGAACAAACCTTTATGACTTTTTTAGAAGATCAGAAGAAAGGAACTTTAGCAACGTGGACTGCAACATTTTGAGTGGAGTTTTACAGTCAGGCAAAAGGAAGGAAAGATAAAGATGGACTACAGATTTTATCTGTTGGACGATATCAGAAAGGAATGGATTCCATAAATATTGGTTAAGTTGCTTAATAAACCTATTTCCCTTACCTGCAATGTTTTTAAAGTCATATTGGAAAAAGATTATGTAACAGGATGGCAGAAAGGCACCTCTGCTCTTCAGAAGTGTAAATGCCTATATGGGGTTAGGATAATCATGCAAAGCAGAAAGCAGCACATTTAAAGAAAAAAATTAATGTGTGAACACCGTACAATATCATTACACCAATAAACTAGGACACGGGATGGGAAGAACTATTGAGTCAAGTCTTATAGCTATTGTAAACAGTTGTATTGAAACATCCTTTGCACAAGTGGGCAATGTTAAATAGCTATTATTCATTTACTTCTATTGGAAGACAGCTAATGAAGCCTAATTCTATGAATGCTAGAAGTTTTCTTAATTTAGTTTAAATATATTAATGGTCACTTATGACAATTTCCTGTTTGTCAATAATACTAATAAGCTTAACTACCTCCACTCACCTCTGTGACATACTTATAAAAAGGAGCATATTGTTCCACAGTCTTAGCTTTGAAAAACTAAACAAACCCAGATATTTATTGAAAGTTTCTCCATGACATGGTCTTCCACAACACCAGCCAGTGACTGATATATATAAGACACTGCTATATCCCATAATCTGAAGCTGAGCTGGAGCTGGACAAATTCTTTGCAAGCACTGTAAAGAAAAGCATCTGTAGAAATGAGGTGTAAAGGGGAAGAATTACATGGTTTGTGAAGTCCTCTGAAAGAGTCAGCATGGGGACAAGGGAGATCCAGTGGACAGTCTACTCAGGTTTCTGGAAGGAATTAAAATTTGTTTCTCCAAAGGCTCCTATAGAAACTTGGCTGTTAGAGGTTTGGAGGGAAGAGCATTATACACAGAAATATAAGAAAGAAAGGGTAGGAATACACACACACACACACACACACGTCTGTTTTCTCAATGGAAAGAGGCTACCAGTAGATCTGTGCTGTTTTACACAGACCTCAGTGATCTATAAAAGGGAATGAAGAGCATGCTGACAGATTTTTAGTGACGTTAAGCTACTCAGGATAACAAAAATAAAGGCTGATTGCAAAGAGCTGTATAGGGACTCACAATACTAAGTAACCAGGCAATAACATGGCACATGAAATCACATGGTATGAAGGTAACACAATGGGGAAGTAAAGCAATCTTAACTTTACATGAAGAGTTATGAGCTCTGGGTATTTTCATTCACAAAAGAAATGGTGGAATTACACTAGCTCCCTGAGAACTTCATCTCAGTTCCCAGTGGTATGCAAGAAAGGAAACAAAAAATATTTGGAATGACTGAGAAAGAAAAAGAAAACAGAAGAGAGAATAGGATGCTGCTACAAAAAATTCTATTGGTGTGGTCACACCTTGAGTACTGGGGCAAGCTTGATCTTGCCCCCACAAAAATGCTACGTCGTTAATGATTAGCGTGTCAGCAGTCTCCTGAGCAAAACTCCACATTGCAGTAGGGACAAGCTCATCTTCTTAAGGACACTTAACTCTTCTACAGTACTTGTCATCCAGGGATCTCAAAGCTTTTTACGAAGGAAGATAAGTATCATTAAGCTTGCTTTATAGCTGGGGAAACTGAGACCTAGAGCAGCAATCTAACTTGTTTAAAAGTAAATAGCTGATGAAGGCAGAGACAGAAGTGAACTCCAGGTTTTCGTATCAGCTCATGTACCCACTTATGCCAGCAGTTAATTGATTGTGGTGAATTATTTTCAGTGAGACCCAAAAAGCAGAGGTTACAAAACTGTTCAGTTCTCAAGCGCAAGGGAAAAAAAATCTATTAAATCTGAATGTAAGGTTTGACAAAAACTAAATATTTGATCTGCCTGTTTGAAAAACTGAAAATCTGATACAATTTTAGCTCTGAGAAATATTGCAGAGCAATTTATACCTGGGGTCAGTTCACAACAGCAGTTATTGAGAAAAAAGAAGCTCAGTTAACTGCCTCCTGTGCCTATTTTCTGAGGTTTGTCCTCTGATCTTGGTGTGTTCTCATGGTTCACCAGTTCTTTGACAGGGATTACATTTAAAATTGCACATAAGAAATCCATTTTTCTTAATAAAATCAGGCTGAAATTCAGGTCCCTGGCATGTATTTCCAACCCTTTGCCCCTTCAGAGAGGGATGTGTGATTAAAACTTGGCTATGATGCTCAGAGGAAAGATAACAGATTTAAAAAAACAAAACCGCTAATTTGAAGACAAATTTTTTTCTAGTGCTATGAGAAGTCAAATTTCAAAGCATCCAGTGTACCGAATGGTTAGATCTCTCCCGTGAGATGTTCAGGCCAAAATCTGTTCAGGAATGAAACAAAGAAGGATGAATACCTACATTTTCTGCCTCACATTTCTTGTCAATAAAAATACAGGTTTCTTGCCCAATATGCAGGCTCAGCATTTATACCCAGTTTCCTTTGCCTCTGAAATTCTCTCTGAAATTGTCTCTGAAATTGTTTCCCTGTTTTCAGCCCAAGTCAATGTTCAAGTTTCTTCTAAAGACAAGTCGGAAAGCAAGCAGAAAATCTCTCCGTTGCATTGTTCAAAGTTTTTGTGCCCTGAGATATAACAGAGAATAATATAGTTTAAAGATGGACTGGAGGACTGCTACCATGATCAAAGGGCTTTATTTTTGGCCAATCTTTATTTCCAGGTGAGGCTTAGAACTCCTGCATGACCTGTTTCTTGGTGTTATGCTATCTTATGCTGCAGCAGTTCAATGCATAGAGACAAGAAAATGAGAAATCAAAACCAGTGGAAATAATTTTTGACAGACAAAACCCTCCTAGCTTTTATGAGACTCAGCATCTTTAGAGGCAGGTTTTATCCCTTTGGAACTAAGAATATTTACCAACAAGAGCACTCTAATTGTATTGTCATTGGCTGGTATAATGATGCCTCTTAAACACACAATGATGCTACCTTTGCCTAACAGGTAACCAAACCTCAACTCAGTTGTACACTGGGCACTTGGCTCTTAACTAACTCAAGTGGATGAAACCATTTTTAACTGCCACAGGCTGAGTGCTTGCATGTAGACAGGAACTGTAATTTGATGGAGTCTTTAGACTTTTAGCTTTTGGTGTGAGCACTCTTTAGGAAATAATATTAATTTCTTCTAGTAACATTCATGTGTTTCTATCTTTCCAGCAGTACACTGGGATGGTTGTCTCAAAGAATTGTGTGTTCTTTCATTAAACATGAACTTAATTTGAACATTTTAATTCTTCATTAGTTCAAATCCAACTCATTAGCTGTGACTGAAAGAGGTCATAGAGTTGTACTACTTTTGAAATCTTTGTGTCTTCCATTTCAGGTGACCATTGTTCACTGGAGGGAAGAGGAAAACAGCACTTCATCCCCATCTTTGTTAAGGCAGAGGCATACTGACATACTGGGGGGTGACGTTTGACTGTGTTGCCCTGAGTACATAGCAGATGTCAAACTTCAGTGCTCTTAATCCAGCATTTCTCACTGCAGCCTTGAAAGGGTCAGTAAGTCTAATAATAGTAAGTGATGCTTGAGTCATTATATACAATTTGATTTTATTTGCATAAGGATCAAAAAATGAGCCTGTCAAGCTGCTTTAACACACTCTGGAGCTGTATATTTTAATTATACACACAAGACTCAGCTGTCAGTTTAAAAGAAAAAAGAAAGAGAGAGCACATTTTAGCAATCAGGAGTGCATTGCAAGAGGAGTTTTCAGATTTGCCTTTTAGATTTTATTTCCAGAGAGCTCTTTTCCTCACCGAGCAGTGCTTTCTCATGGGAGTAACCCTAAGGAGAGGGAAGGAAGGGCTTGCCCTTATGTTACTTCTCTAAATTGTATCAGCTGCTTTCCACCCCACAGTGCAATTACTGTTATTATCTCATCAGTGTTTTAATTAGAGCTCAAGTGCAGGTCAATGTAGAAAAGTTCAATATACAATGTCAGTTCAGGGCAGTATAGTCATTGGCTCAGTTTAGAGGGGTCTCAAGGCTGCTCTAAATTAGAGGCAGATATAATGACCTGTATATAAAGAGGCAGCCTGCAACTGTACCTCCATTTTCTGAGCCTCTTTGGGGTCTTTGAACAGAAAGTGCTGTTTTGGGGAGAACGGTTATTTTCATGACTTTAAGCTACCTATGGTATCTGCCAGAGATGCCATCCAAGGCTCTTCCAGATCTTGTTGACTAAAGGGGTTATGGTAGATTCACAGATTCACAGACTTCAGTGATGTGGAAACTAAATTCTCTGAGTATTGCAAACCTGCTGCCTTGTGTTGCCTAAATAGGGTTTGTTTGTGAGTTAGTCTCTATATCAGTGAGTCAATTTACTGTGAGGCTGTTTGTATTTTTTGGGATGTCTCCGTTGGTGACACACTATTATATTGCGCGTGTTGCACTGATTGTATTTCTCTCCTTAGAACATAAAGAAAAGAATTTTTACATAAAATCAAACTCCTATTATGTTCTTTTCTCTTTTCAGCTACGCACAAGGTGATCTGTTTGCTGCATCTTAACAATTAACACAGAAATTAACTCTCCTGATTTCAGGTTAGGAAACATTCAGATTAGTAGTAGCTGGCTTCCTAGGCAACAGAGACGCTTTTTCATGCTGAATCGCATGAATGGCACAGCACTGACAAGGTGAGAGCGCAAGGCTTCTTAGCCTTGAAAAAGCTGGCAGTGGCTGCCTATTCTGAAGCATTTGCACCCTCTCCAAGGGTGTTGGAGTGGCACAAGGGACAGCTATACCAGGTCTTGGTTGCCTGAGAGAGGAAACCCCACTGAGCCCTGTGAACTCTCTCTGTTAGGACATCTGCCTTCTTCCTAGTTGGCTGTTACCTCAAAGGAGTGGAAGAGTAGGATTGCATTTTTCAGCATTGTCCTTTCTAATAGCATTGATCTTTTCCATTTACAGCCAGTATTTTCTGGGAAAGCATCACTGCATTTTAGTCAAAGGTTCAAAATGGTTTATGAATGAGCTTCCTTCTTCCTCTGCCCACTGTTCACTGGCACAGGACACAGTGTTGGGTAAACAGATAAACAGCCTGTTAACTGTAGGTGGCACTGAAAAGGAAACTTAACAGGAAAGCTAACAAATACACAGCAATGATGGGAATGTAGAAGATGCAGATGACTGTACAAGGAGATGCAGTTCCTTACCATGATTACTATATTTCTCTAATCAATGTCCATGATGTAATTGCCCTAGTTCTCAAGACCTTCAAGTGGATAAGCAGGTATTGTAACATACCTCCTGTTTTTTACATTTTCCTTCTCACACCTCAAGACATTGTACAAAGGAAGGCAAACAGCATTAGAGAGGGAGGAGGAAAGAATGACCTACGGTCAAGGAAACAGCTGGGAACAGACCACTGCAATTACTTTACATAAAAGTAGATGTGGAACGTCACAGATGCCTATTAAATTCTCCCTCAATGCAAGATGGCAGTGTCCTTCCACTCACATACATGCTTACCAGAAGAACAAGAATCACTGGCCCTTGATATATGTAGTCGATATATTTCCCTGGCTCTTTTCCAAACCAGCATCTGTAAGAAACAAAACAAATAAGAAAATAATTTATAAAGGGGAACGCACTTTTGGATTGTAATATCAAGGACACCATAGAGAGATGTTCCTTTATTCCTCAAGTTGTTTAATCATATACATAATTGGCAAATGACTGAGTTTTCCGTGACAAAGTCACCTTTTGTTTGGACACAGATCTGAGCTCCATTTTCCCCTCCCATTAGACCAATCATGTTCCCACTACATTTTTAGCTATTGCCTGTGTAAATATTTCCAAGAAATGTGAGAAGGTGCTATAAGAAGGATGCAGAAGATGTGTCCTGCTGGGTCTGAAAAAGGGATGAAAGAAATATTCTGTGTAAAGAAAAAAAATCTTATCTATTGCAGTGCCCAGCAACACTTAAATTCCCTAAAGTAAGGGACGTTACTTACATCAAATATGTCTCAAGTTGCATGGAAATGCTAAGTAAGGTACTGGATGAATAAGGTGTTCATCCCATTGGCTTTGAATGGAGCTGGTGACCACCAAATCCAGCATACAGGACAGAGACATCATCTGAAGCTAGCAAATACCTGATCCAATATTACCAAAGGGAAATCGACTCAGGTTAAGTGAAACCACAGGTAAACTGAAGGGCCTCAAACTAGCAGAGAGCCTGGCTGTGTCATGTGTGATGAGTGCTGGCTCAACTTTAATTTCCACTAATTACAAGTGTTTTTCACCCTGCTGTGTTATACAACAGACTAAGCCTGTGATTTCACAGCACCCCATACTGACATTCACTTTATTCTGTCAACTGAGAGTAATAAATCAGTTAGTTATATTTATGTCAGTAAATGAACCAGAAACTGGGCTCAGGTCTGGACTCAATCATTTACACCATTACATTTTCCTTGGTGCAGTTTTGGCCCAGGCCAAACAATAGCCAAACCTGAACCTATTCCTTGGGGAACAAAACTGGGGCTAGCATTAGCCAGAGGACATTCCCAATAGCCTACAAACTGCAGCTACTCTGATTTGGAGGCCAAGAGGGTTTAATAATATGGATGTGAACTACTCCATACTATTTGGACTCCATCCCCAGGAACGATTCCAGGCCCAGATAATTGAATATTGCCGATACAGCCACACGGTCTGGATGCTTGTTCCACCAAGCAGAGACAATTTTGCTGTCATACTACCTTAAGGTTTAGGTCATTGGAGCTCCAGATCTCTTAGGAAGTAGATTTTGGAGTTCAAGGATCTGAGAGTGTTCTTCCCTTTTGAGGATACCACATACCAAGTCTACACAGCAAAAATTATGCCTTCCTGTGTTTGCCTTGTGACAAAAGATAAGCTTAGTGCCACTGGAGACATAAACCCAAGGGTAATTCCTGAGCCAAGGAGACCACGGAGACAGGTGTAGATTTGCACTTTTACAAGCATTCAAGAAATAATGCTCGTTGCTTCAAAGAGACTGCAGTCTGTAAGACATGACCTCATGAGTTCAAGGCAAATAAACTGAGATAAGGAAAGCTATGGTTCAGATGGAATTCTTTTGAATCACATAATGCCCCCAAAGCCTTTCTCCAAAATGAGTTGCTTGCTAAAACAGAAGGAGCTGTTTGCCAATTGCAAAATGCTCTTACTGAGCCGACTGTACAGAAATGTTGAGATACACAGCAAGTATCTAGAAACACAATTCAGTATCACACAATTGTTTGCCTTTTCTTGATTCAATTTCTACATCTTTTAAGTTCCAAACAAATGAGAGTTTTGAATATCTTATAAATATAAAATGTCTGTTATTCCCTGGTACACTGACTGCAAATTGTTGTAAAACTATTATTTTGCAACTAATCTTCCAAAAGTTGGTGATGAGAGCAAGACTTGGAATAAGATACTTCCTCCACTCAAGTTATCATCCAAGAAGAATCCCCAGGGCAGCCTTAAATGAATGAAACTGATTTTTTTGGGTTTTTGTTATGGACATGGAAAGATATGAAGAAAAATGAATTACAAGATATGCCAAGGCAGGAAACACAACACTCCAGAACTTGCAAGACCTACATTTGAGAGAGGTTTTTGCAGGGCATTATTGCCTGAAACTCAGAGAACCGAGACCTATTAGAAGAGGAGTTTCTGGGACGCTGGCTATCCTAGCAGAGGAATCTAGCAGAGGCACTAATAAGAAGCAGACTGAGGCATGTGGCAGAACTTACTAGGCTAGAAAAAGTCAGCAGAGAATTTAGAACAGAGCTGGTAGAGCACAAATGAGGTTCCAGGGCAAGGGCTGTTCATTGCTCTTTGGAATTTAAATATTGCTTAACTGTAAGCCCATACTGAAGAGCAAAATGCTGACATTTATTATCCGAAGCCCAGTATTAGACCAAGGTTGCATTGAGCAAAGCATCATGTGTATATGCACAGTTTCACACCATTTGAGGAAACAAGGTTATGGCCAAAGGTAGACTTCTACAACACAGGCATCTACAAGGGAGCTTGATGCTCCAGGTTCCTTTTGTACCTAGTGGAGGGAAAAAAAGCAGCTTTTCTAGCATGATGTTCATCTCATTAGGCTATAAACCAGGTCTGTTACATTGTAATCTAAACATTTCTAATATACTCATTAAATCAGGCAAGCGGGGTGAGAGGACAGATATTTGCCAGTGACATTACATATATCTGTATTTGATTAGCTGTATTTACAGTCTAACTGTAACCTTAGCTGAGATATTGCAAACTTTTCTGCCTGTCATCTTAACTCTTACTTTAAATCCAACATAAGCCATTATTTCTGCAGTAAAATCAACACTGCACATTTCTTTAGAACTAAAAAGAGAAACCTAAACCACTGGAAATTACTTGGCGCACCATAATTCTAATTCCATTTGTGTGAAATAAAAGCCATTTTATTTTCTTTTTTTCTCTTTTTTACCTCTGAAAGAATAAACAAACACTCTCTGAATACTGAAGAGAACAATTTGGGAAGACAGTTCTGATTAGACTCAGATATGTAAACACTTCTATTGAATAGCACTAATATTCTTCATGGTTCTCTGATAGTTCTTTATATAACAAAACCCACCACTGGTTTTATTATTATTGTTAATTACATCTTACTAATGTTCTTCCCCTTACCAACTGTCCATCAATGAAATTACTACAATAATTCTTAATCATTTGTTTCATTTTTTTTACTGAGACTTAAGAGTACCTTTTTCAGCATTGTCAGATTTTGCTAAAGAACTGCTAAACCCTAGACAGGATATTTGCCACAGTACCAATTACATTTGTCTCACTATGCAGAGCATAGTCTCTAGTAAGTACAAAAATGACAAAATGAAAAAGTTGGTTGAAGCATTTTCTTAACATTCCTCCTGTGTGCTAGTTTGAGTTTTTAAACTATTATGAGCTACATAACTTGAACCCCAGTTCAACCTCTAAACAACTTAAGTTACAGTTGAAATGCGTACTCAGATGAAGAAGAGATGTTCCCCATTTTGTTCTGAATTTTGGGCTGTCTACTGGGATATCCAAACAGTCTTGGAAGCTGCAGGAGAGTACACGTTTTCTGCATGTGTCCAGTTTGCTAGGTCTAACCTCATGGGGGAATAACACGTGATTTCCCCAGTGGTCAAGATAAATGGAGCATAACAGCTAGGCTGACTGGGGAGAGCAGCCGGTTTTGACAGAATAGCTGAGGTTGGCAAGGACCTCTGGAGATTGTCTACTCCAGCTCCCTGCTCAAAGCAGAGTCAGCTGAAGCAGGTTGCTCAGAGCTGTGGCCGGTTGGCTTTTGAGTAGCTCCAAGGATAAAGACTCTACAACTTCCTTGGGTAACTTATTCCAGTGTTCTACCACCCTCACAGTAAAAACATGTTTCCTGATGCTCAGATGGAATTTCATGTGTTTCAGTTTATGCCACTGCCTCTTGTCCTATCACTGGGCACCACTGAGAGGTGTCTGGTTCCACCTTCTTCATAACCTCCTATAAGATATTTATAAGCATTGATAAGATCCCCCTGAGCTTTCTTCTCTCCAGGCTAAACACTCCCAACCATCTCAGCCTCTCCTCGCATGAGAGATGCTCCCCTATCCAGACAGCAATTATTTCTCAAAGCCTGGGATTACTTTTATCTCATCTGTCTATATTTGCACACACTTACAGAATTCAGATTAAAGGCATGATTTCTATATCATCCAAGCACAGAGAAAGGATTTTGTAAATGCCACAAATTTAGTCTGAACCGTCCCAATGGCTGATGGACTAGAAAGGAGAATAGACCATAAGTAAGTTAAACACACACACGTGCACATCTCACACTCAGGTACCAGAGGTCCATTCCTACATGTGCTTCAGTTTGACTGTTTAGCAGAATCTCCTCCTTCCCTCAGGCCAGGAGGCAGTGAGCAGGGACTATCTAAAGTATCACACACTTTAATGCTTGAGAAGGTGACTCAGTATTTATGACAATTGACAGGCTCTCAGCAAGTTATTAATCTCTTGTTTTGCTTTGGTTCATTTACTTTACTGAGGCTCCTCTGCATATAACATTACTACAAGTGCAAAAAGCAGATTTCACTTAGTAGCCTTTGCTTTACAGCTTAATGCCCTTATCAGCTCTTCATTTGCAAGAGCTCTGCCTGCCTGCCTGGGTGCATGTGCTAGATCAAAGGAATGGCACTAGTGAAGCATCCAGTCTTGATTTCTCAAGCAGAGTAAAGTACATGCATCTTGGCCCCACCGTTGACAATAAGCAAGCACAACACTGAGGCTCCAGGCCGTTACAACTCACACTATGGTGGGCAGAAGCCAAATTCTGCACTTTCTCAATGCACAACACATTTGGAGTGGCTGTGATGTGCAGTGAGGATGTATGTGAATGTTTCACTCCAAGGCAAACACCAGCATTAAGGACAGAAAGGTGAAGACATCCCAAGACATTAGGTTTAATTGTCTGGGTTGACCAAGATTAACCTCGCATCTCCCTTATCAGTAAGCATGTGAGGTAAATTAGGCATATAAATTAGAGCGTACGGGTTTGTCCATGACATGGATTTAAAAGCAGAAGCTCCATTTACTAATCCACACAACACAGAGAGCTTGAGCCTAGAGACAAAACAGGAACAGCCTGTATATTTTGCATACCAAATAGTATCACTTTGTCTTTCTTGCCCTGCTGACTGTATTTTGTGTCCCCCTTTCTTTTGTTGTGCAGGATCTGGGCCAGTTACACCTTTGCTGGTGAAAGGTGGCACACATACCTATGTAAACATGTCATGTCTTCTTTCATGTTCATGATACATCAAGGGAAGATTCCTTCACATTTGCTTTGTGGGTATACAATGATGGTGAAAGTATGCAGTGGTTTCTCCATCTATCTATCCACTTCGCATGTAGTACAGTCCCAGTTTTCTGGCATGTTTCTATCAGGGGTCCTACTTTCCATTATTTCTTCTGGAAGTGATGAGCAGTCTTCCAAAGTGAGGTGTTCAAATCTCGGTGTTGAACTCACTCACAACAGGGACATTCAATGGGCATCACCATTATTAAAGCACGTGCTGTTTTGCCTCTCTAGGTTTCAAGACACAAGTTTTGGTTATTTTGTTTTGTGCTGTTTAAGCTGACTAATTCCATCAGCACTATTTCTAGCGCTGAAAGTCCTGCTTCGGCACAATGGGACAGCTGCCATGCTGCCCTGGCTTGTGCAAGGTAAGGGCTACAAGGAACCTGACCATGAAGCAGACCCAGAATGTTGTGAACCTTGACTCAGCCAGAAATAAGAAGGTCTGTGAACACAGAAATTAGGGAAATCTGGTAATGTGAGGTTATCTTCCAGGCCTGATTGACTTGGACACCCAAGGAACAGGTTCCAACTGAAGTTTTTCTTGCCATTTTGAGACTGCAGTATGAATTCTCCTGTATGATTATTGTGGACAAGGATGGAATCACACAAAACTTCTCTCAGTCAAAGGATGTCTGTCTGATTCCCAGTATGTGTAACTCCTGGGAATTAGATTATCACCTTCCAAGTCACCATTAAAGCTACAGAAGAGAGATTGGTCAAGGGTTCTAAAGTTTGTGGGGAGCAGAGAAGAGGAACTTAGTAGTGCATGACAGAATTCTTCACATGCCTACAGCATGGATGCCCAAAGCTTGGCCAGTCATCCTGTCCATCTCCCTTACAGTCAGAAGAAATAGTGCATGTAAGTCCAATTCATCCAACCTACTTTGGACATCTCCTTCCAGATGAGACGAAATGCACCCCAAACTGCATTTCCTGTTTTGACTGATCACCGCTGATCATAAAAGACCACAGATTAGTGCAGATGCAGACACCTACAAGGTAGGCACTTACGTTTAATCAGACGCGCTACAGACAGACAAACATTGTGGTCATATGAAAAACAGATTCATGGAGAAAAGAATTTTTTTAAGATTAGGAAAGGGAGCTGTAACAGATAATAGCCATTGATCCAAACACTAGTTGAAAACTACAAGCTGAGCTATATCTGACCAGTATCAATGTTTGGGGGAAAAATTCCCAAAACACAGATGCCTCTTTATCTCCCATATTTTTCAATTTCATGTACTAACTGTTTCCAACTGTAAAAGCCAGAAAGAGAAATGCAAAAATCCCAGCCATAAGACTGTTCTTGGCAGACTGTCAACTGAATTCTGCACACCGAGAAGGCTAAATCCTTTAGCACTCAACTGTAGTTTTTACCAAGGTCTTACTCAAGCAAAACTCCCATTGAAGGAGATCACCCTGACTGTAAACCATGTATAAAGATATCAAATGAGAGCTTCAGGGCTTGGCCAAGGGTATTTGAGAAAGGTATTTTCAGGAGTTGACTCAAATAGTGCTCTGAAATTTGAGATGGTCTGGATTTGGATGGAGATGATGTGACCCTTCCTCTTTCCTATCAGTCAGCCTTATTTCTAAATTACCAATTCAGCCTGCAGGCATTTCTTAATTTATTTAGAGAGCTGCATAAACACAAATGTTAACATCACTTACTGTTCATTTTCATAATATAGCTTGCCAATGGCCCAGGCAATGATGATTGGACAAGGAATACCTGCAACAGCAAAAAATCAGGAGTTAATGACAATCCATATAAGTATGGATGACACAGATGTAGATTCAGATTTGAGTAAGGAGACTCTTGGTTAATGAACTGGAAGACTCTAAATACAAGTGGTCCTACCTTGGTATACTGGAGACGTCACAATTTCTAAGACCTCTCTATGTACATAAAAAAAAAAATCATCTCAAAAAGAGAAAACTCTAGTACCAGTAAAAAAGTTAAAAAAATTATTTAAAAAAACACATGTATATATCTATATTTCTATATAAGTGATCAGATCAGTTTGAGCTGGCTTAAAGGCAATTTTGGTCCCTTTAAATTTTCCTGCGATTGATACAGCAAATCCTTAGAGACATCACTTGGAGGTGCGTGTTTAGATTTTTATTTCCCAGGCTGGAAGAAGCTTGTAAACTTATTGGGCTCTTTGGTTGAAGCCCAATTTCAAAATTTTCAGCATTTTTCATTGAGTCTTCCCTGTGAAACAGGATTATGAGAAAGCATCTTCTGATATCTTGCAATGTCAGAATTCATTCATTGTTTGCCCTTTCTATAGGATCCAGCTAGTCTTAACTTTATACGTAAGATTCTACCTACGACATGCAGTGTGCTCTGTGTCTGCATGCGAGTTCTCGTCAAGGCCATGCATTCTGCTTTACAGGCCTTGATTTCTCAATTATCCCCAGAAGGTGCTACAGTAGAACTCCCTGGGCCTGCAACCTCATCGCAGCAGATGAGGTGTATTTGTACACTTAATATCCCTGCAGTGCCATATCCTCTTCCTTCCAATTCTATTGTTATACCAGTCTCATGTCCAGAGCCTTGCTCTTGTGCTTCTTTTGTGTCAGGCCTTCAGAGTCCCGCCGGTTTCAGGGGGATTTGCTGGAGCAGGAAACTGGAAATGAGGAAGAGTAAGTAGAGCTGGCCTTTTGACACAGACCTGCTGGGGGAAACAGGAACTTTTTCACCCAGGCATTCCCCAGCCATACACTGGATTGATGTAAAAAATGGAGGAGAGTTTCCCTTCTCCATTTCCCCTTTACCTTTGACTTGTAAACTCAGGCAAAAGCAAACAAGACAAGTCTCTTCAGCTCCATCCCTCATTCCAACCTCCAGGTTCACATCCCTCTGAAATCACTGCCACTCTAAGGTGAATTCAAGATTCAACATGACCTAATCCCTCATGTAGGAGTCAGCACAGCCTCATATCTAACACTGCCTTTTAACCTCCCATTTGTTGCCTCTTCTGTGGAAAATGAAGGCTTTAAAGAGATGAAGCAGAGTGGAAAGAACCACAACACTGTAGGGAAGGGACTGAACTGCTTAGTGGTCTTCTTTAACCTCAGCAAGAAGTATAGTGCAGCTCTGATCTGCACCACCACCCCTCGTGGCTTTTGTGCCCTGCAAGTGATTGTGATGTCTTCCAGCTTGTTCACCGTTGACTTACAGGGTCCGGTGCACTTGTTTCCCCCATGTTCTTGCTAGGTATGAACAGACAAAATGTGCCATGTCCTTTCTCCTAGTGCCAAATGTTTCACCTTTCCTTGTAAAGCGAAGAAAAGAGATTTGAGAATGAGGTTGGTAAAAGATCATGTATAGGAGGGCAAAGCAGAGCTAGAAAGCACCCAAAAGGGTGAGAGGAAAGGTAGATTCAGCTCATACCACTCCTACATTAGTAATCGGTGACCCAGAAGGCTCTGAGAGAGGTAGGGAGGAAAAATATTATGGACCAAACCAGTCAAGGGGTCTGTGAGAGCTCTGTGAGCAGCTGATTTTCCAGTTTGCTGACAGAACTGAAAAAGATTGAAAAAAAATTGAATCAATTCCCCACATAAATATTTTCTTTCTACAACTCCTCTTTCCTCCCATTTGATTTTGGATTGAATTACATATTTTGTTTTAAAGGCTGTTTCTGCCTTCAGAACTGCAATTCAATTACTTTTGCTCAGTTCTGAGAGGAAGAGGCAATTCTGAACAAAATGTCATTCTATTTTCAGAAAAGAGAATATTTGTGACTTTTTTCCACATTTTTTCTTTTAACAGAAAAGAACTGCTTAATTCACTAGTTCTGTTTGACCTCAGATTTTGCATTCAAGCGAACAAGCTGTCCGCATGGGGTTTGTCTTGCCAAACCTCTCCTGGCCAAATTCAAATCATGGATATATGGGTTGGAAAGGATTCTGAAGGTATCCGGTCCAATCTCCTGCTCAAAGCAGAACTATTGAGACTAGCTCATCTCAGCCAGGGCTTAGCCTTGCTGAATTTTCAATACCTCCAGGGTCAGAGATTCCACAGTTTCCAAGTCATGTGTTCCAGTGTTGCACTATCTTTTCGGTAAGTTTTCTGATTTTTAATGTCCAGCTGGAATCTCCCAGTCTGCAATTTGTGGCCCTTGTCCCCTTCTTATAACATCTGCTATTACCAATAAGAATTTGGCTCTGTCATCTTTGTAATTATCCTTTGTATCATTCTGGGTACCTAACAAATCCCTCCTTAGCTTCCTCTTTGCCAGATTAAGCAAGCTCAGCTCTTTCAGCTTCACTTCACAGGTCGTGTCCTCAAGATCCCTGATCATATTGACAGCCTTCTAATGGATAATCTCCAGTTTTTCCACATCCCTTTTGACCTAAAAGACCCCAAACTGACCACAGTATTCCAAAGCCAACCTTACCAAAGCTAAGTAGAAAGTATTAGTAACTTCCCTCAATCTTTTGACCACACTCCTAGCGCAGCCCAGTATTTGTTTTACCTTATTCATGATGAGAAGGCACTGATGGCTTATATTCAGCCTGCATCCATTACAAGCCTCATATCCTTTTCAGCAGGACTGCTACTCTTGACAGTCGGTTCTCAGTTGGTACTGATGGACCAGCTGACGTTGATGCAGCTAGGGAAAAGGAGCAGCCTTTGCTCCAGCCCAGGCTGACACAGAAGTGAGGTAACAGGGCATGCAATGAGCTATTTTTCTGTCTTTGAGGAGCCACAAGGATAGTACAAAGACGACATGTGACTCTGTTAAAGACTGTTTTCTAGGAACAAATCCCTCAGCAGTCCAAGAGACAGCTGCAAAGTTGGACTGGCGGATAATTAGGCTTCTCTTCTAGTCAGCTCCTCACTTAGAAGTGTCCCTTGAGACTGAGGGTCCATAGGGCATGGACAGTGCCTTTTCTGTTTCATGCCGTGTTGAGCAGCAGTATATAAGGGGTTGTGATCACTGTTTTGCAATCAAACTGAAAGGGATGTGGTATGAACTGCTGCATTCCCAAAATGCTGAGCCTTAACACCAGGTGCCTGAGGATCTAAATGAAGAAGGTAAATCCAGCAATAACCTATTAGCTTTATGGCATCACCACAGTGAAGAACTACACCTGATTTCATGTTGTTCTGACGAAGTTAGGCTTAAATATCAGATTTCACCACAGTGGTATTTTTAAAGTTTATTCTTGCTGCTCTGGTCTTTATCACTTTAATGCCAGGTACCATGTAAAGCCATTTTAAACACACAACTCACTTACACCATCCTATGAAGAGAAAGACCCATTTCCGCAGCTTATCTGTGGAATAAGTCATTACTATAGCGGTGTGTAAGTAGCAGCCTTCCACGAACATCCAGAAGAAGTTGGTCACCACAAAATAATTGTAGACAGTGGTAATACATCGACACCAGGGCTGGAAAGGAACCAGAAAAGAATATTTTAAAATCATGGTGAGAACATTTAAAAGATTCTGTATGTTGTTATTCCCTTAAAAATCAGTGGTAGAATTCATTCATGGGATGCAGATTTATAGATGTGACTTGGAATCACAATATATTAGGTGCTGTCAGGAACTCACAGCTATGTCTGTGACTTTCTGCTGAGGCTTGGCTTTCACCACAACATGCAGGATCTCCTGTACCTAAGCATGTCTGGAAAGTTAACAGGCCATAAGGCATGTCCACACCAGCAGTTTGCAAGCAGTTTAAGAAGCAGCTATGTGGAAAGAAGACAAGAGGAGGCAAGTCATTTGACTACAGATGATCTTTCAGAGAGGTACAGCCATAACCAAGGGTCGTATCCAAAGATGACATAAGAATCTAAACATATCTTAGGCAGTCTAACCCCCCTGCTGAGCAATGCAAAGAAAACACAATAGAAGTTAATGTCACAGTGTTACTTCATTTCCACTGAAAGGAAGGAGCACCACTGACATTTAGAAAAAAGATATTTTACTTTAAAGATATGCTTTTATCAGCTACTTCATCCCCTCTA
This sequence comes from Elanus axillaris, assembly GCA_026212715.1. Classification (NCBI taxonomy): domain Eukaryota; kingdom Metazoa; phylum Chordata; class Aves; order Accipitriformes; family Accipitridae; genus Elanus; species Elanus axillaris. The sequence goes on from JANZLQ010000078.1 coordinate 40,459,344, forward strand.
TTCCTGCCATTAGTGCTTCAGTCTGTAAGTCTCATCACTGCACACATCACCCCTGAATTTTGCCATAGCTTCAACAGGAATTTTTGGTCAGGCTCAATGTATCAGTAAAGGCATCTTCTAACGGCAGTGCAGTGAAAGCACAGCTATGGAATACACAATTAGCTATAGAGAGGCAGATGGTAACATCACATCAATAAATCACAACTAACTGCTGATGGTAATTTCCATAGTGCTACATACACACAGAAGTCTGGGAAAATTTCTTTCTGACCCAGCAGGCATTCAGCGTATTCCCTGAAGCATGGCATTAATTACCTATGTTAGCTGGTATCATTGGTGTCATTTTGGTCTCACCATTCTCCAGCCTTTTAATTAACTCTACTACAGTATTTGAAACTTTTGACCCTCAGTTAATTTTATTTCAGACTTCATATATATGGGGTGTTGATGATCTCTAGGCAGTCAACAGAGCAGTAGATGCACTGTCAAACCCAGCAAAATTCTGTGGACTAAGAATTTATTAGACAAGAAACACAGTTACAAAATTATTGCCTGTTCACAAGTTGTGATCACGTCTGTTTATTGAGCTGAAATAAACAGATGAAATCTTTTGGATGTGTTAGGCTTTCATTAAGATCTGAAATTTAGATTGGCTTCATGTTTAAAATAGGATTAAAAACCAAAACAACTCAGAAGAAGATGAAATATTTTGTTTTCAAAGTTTTGTTTAAACCAAATTAAATTTTCTTTTTTTTTTTTTCTCCCTTTGGCCTAAGCAAAGGACAATAAAGCCACAAACCAAAAAAAACCCCTATTTTTGGCTAACACCAAATATTTTGGCTCCATTCCTGACTGACCCCCCCAAAGTAGTAAGACTAGTTTTCCAAAGACTCTTAGTCTCACATTCAATTTTTCAAAGGTATAAGCATGAATTAAATCTTTCCCTCAATTTCATGTAAATTCTCTGATATAATGTCTAGACTCTTGTCCCCCTCTCTCCCTTAGCTGCAACATTTACACAGTTTTTATCCTCTCTACAGCTGCTCATTTTCACAAGAACTGTAAAAAACAGTTATACCTGAGCCTGTTCTTCCTGTGTCAGAACCAAGTGCAATTGGCTGGTGGATTGGGAAGATACTGGGACAGATACAGACACATATGCTTAATGGTGGCGAGATCTCCCTCTGCATCGTTTCCATAGGAAACCAGAATAAAATTATTTTTGAGCAATTCCTTTTGGAATTGTGGATTTATTATTATTGAATAATAAACCCAATTAGCAGAACTCATTAATTTATACCTTTTCATTTATTTGACCGAGGATTCTTGATCCCCACATGTATCCACCATTAGGCTCCAGATATCTTCAGCAATTCCCCTTCTTGATTTATTAACATAAGCACTGTAACTTCATGCAAAATGTTTTCAGGTTGAGTCCTTGATGCTTCTGTAAGCGCATTAAATGATCTCCACTGATCAGCACGGAACAGATCACATCCTAGCATAAATGATGTTGCTCCCATTGATTTTGGTGGTGTTATTTTGACTCTGACTTATAATAAGAACACAGTAAGAACATAACAAAGTTATCATTAACTTTGCATAAAGTACATTCTCCAAAATACTGCAATGTTCTGCAGAGAAAAGATGAGTTAATGAAAACTGAGGCATGTGAGGGTCTGTCCTTATATTTGCAGGTTTATATTTTCCCTGGCACTTTGTGGCCACAGTTTAAAAGGCATTTGAGTGCCTGACTACAACTGATTTTTCCTAAATAACTGTAAAAATCTGTATTAAGATTTGCAGCATTGTCATGAAAGCAAATCACACAGCATAAAACTGTCAACAATAAAGCTCATATACCACCATCTTCTGTAGTCTGAAAATGTCAGAAACACAGACAAAGCAAACAGTGAATTAATAAAAGCTACATCTTCTCAAAGGAGCATCTGATTGAATAATAATACAGAGTTGCGTATAGACTTCTTTATCTAGGTACTAATTACTTCTTTGTTTGTTTTTCCAAAGTGTGAGATTAAGGTTCAGATGTCAAATTTTACATTTGCAAGGATAACCAGGGACGATGAGTGCCCAGTTGACATTAAAATGAATGGATATCCAGGCTCCTGGTGTAGTTTTCAATTTCTACAGGACCAGTTCCTACATGAGTGGAGCCACATTGACTGATACTAGCTATGGATCCAACTCATAACCTATAGGCACTTCAGTCCACCTGCTTTCCAAGGAGAGAGAGTATGAAGGGGGATGTGTTGTGTATGTTTGAATGTGTGTTTGTAGCACACTTTTTTCTGGATTATGGAGGTAAATATCAGGGGACAGCCCTCAAAGGAGAATATTCCACTATAAGAATATTACAGGGGAAAGAGAATACTAAAAAGCCCTGCCAAGGGAGTATCGAAAATGACTACTTGACAAGGAAGTATAGAATTATTGCCCAAGAAAATAAAGAAAAATGCTTTTTCTTTTGGAGTGGATGCTTTTAATCCACTCCAAAATCCTTGTATTATTGGGGCTGCTGGGTGACTAAACAGGGGGAGGCATTACAGTACTTACATAGGGACGGATTCAGTGTCCTCACTCGGACAAGCATCTGCAGCTGGGATTTTCATGAGTGAACAAGAAATAACATGGAGAGTAACAGAAATGGGAGCATGGTGACATGCTGCATTTCTCAAGAGTGCTTAATGCTATGCAAATAAGACGCCCCACCTTTTGCCCTCTTCAACCTTCCCATTTTTGGTTGTGTGGACCTGTCTGGTCCCTAGAACTGTCTCTGACTCCCGATCACCCATCAGAAAGCTGACTTAGGTAGCTATGCCAGCAGAAAACTCCTCCTTGCCTTTTTGTTGGCTAGGTTAATTCTCCATCAGTTCAGTGAGTTCAGTCTCCAAGGGTTCAGCCCTCCCCAAGCGATCAAGAAGAGGAACAGAGCTAGTGCAAAAGAAGCAACAGGAGGTGGAATGAAGCATTTGGGTCCCTGGAGGAATGAGCCATCCCTTGCAGTGACAAGGAGTTGCTGCTGGATGCAGCCCAGATCACAGAACTTCATCCTCAAGGCCAGCCCAGTGAAGAAGGGCTTAGCAGAAAAATGGAATTTTGTAAAAAAAAAACCCACAAAGATATCAACAAGCAAAAATCATACTGTTTCAGGCCCTATTTCGTATTTTCTTCTGAGACCCACTGACTCTAGGCAGCAAGGTGCCCACTGTCATCAGACAAAGTAGCTGACTCAGAGCCTCAACAGCCAAATCAATTATTTCTATACCTGTCTCTTCGTGGAGATGTTGCCCTCTGGAATGAATGCTTTCCCTACCCAGGTGCACATCACTGCAAGATGCTCTGACAAAAATGTTCAAGAACCACCAAACTTAGTGTATTGCACAGTACTGTGTCTCTCAGTGTATAAATGTGGAAAGTATCTGTGGTCAATGAAGACATGAGAAAAGCTTTTGGGTGGGGTTTTTACTTTTAAAAAACCCTTTGATATTCAGTAATGAGGAAATAAACAAAAATTTAGCAAATCTAAGCTCATTTTCTTCATCTTTTTGAAATTATACGAAAGTGACTCTGAGCATGTGAATGAATAGGTGTCATTTGTAATATTTCTACCAGTTGAACAAATTCAGCATCCCTGCCCGCCCCCAAACTACATGGCAGAGACATGCCACTCCAAGCACACACTTACTTCATTGCTTTCATGTATGTTGTGATCTATCATTTGAAGCAGAAACCACATCACATTCCTCAGGATGAATGTGGTGATCAAGTTCCAGTGGATAATATTCCGCAGGCATCTGATACTCCTAAACAGGGAAATACATTCAAATCATCATACATAGTGAATATATACACATACACATTAAGGACTATGTAAAACAAACAAGCTAATTCTGTTCACTTGCAGAATTCCTCATGGTTTATCCCTCTCTGTCCTGGTTTCAGCTGGGATAGAGTTAATTTTCTTCCTAGTAGCTGGTACAGTTTGTTTTGGATTTAGTGTGAGAATAATGTTGATAACACACTGATGTTTTAGTTGTTGCTAAGTAGCGCTTACCCTAAGTCAAGGATTTTTCAGTTTCCCATGCTCTGCCAGCAAGCAGGTGTACAAGAAGCTGGGAGGGAGCGCGGCCAGGACAGCTGACCCCAACTAGCCAAAGGGATACTCCATACCATGGGGTGTCATGCTCAACCTATATATAAAGTGGGGGGAATGAGCAAGACGCTTTGTGGTGCCTACTTGCTGTCTGGGCTTAAACCACAATACCCTCCGTTACCTCTCTTACACTATGAAACAGGAGGTTCATCTGTCCAATGGGTCAGTCTATGGGGCTGTCCATAGCTTACGTCTTTACCAGCAAGTGTATCTGGGTCTGCTCCCATTCTCTGGCTCTCAGGGTAAATTGCACAGCCAGTGCCAAAGCCAAAACTTTGATTTTGCAGTGTAGTCACAACACAAATAAATGACATACATAAATAGAAAACAGCAACAGGAGGATGGCAAAATCTGTGCTTCAAAAAGAAACCACAGCATAACCTCTCTTCCAGAAACCACATCATAACTTTTGCAAAGCCATGTACAGCAATTTGTCTTGATGACAGGAGGAGCTCCCTTTGACAAGAATCAATTCAAGCAAGTGAAACAGGATCTACTGGGAAGACTCAAATATTCAAGTGGCCATTTCTTCCTTGGTCATAATTTTTTGCTCCCTTCCATTCCATCCCTAGAACAACTAGAACTGATAAGCCCCTGAACAGTGGAGTCTGTTGCATTGTTCACAGAAAAAGATTTGGTGACAAATATCTGTGCCGGAGTGGCAAAACTGGAATAGTTTACATTTGGTTAGTCTCTTGAACAGGCTCACCTGTGTGAAGTTCAAATTTTTCAGACCCTTGATGTAGCAGGAGAGCATAGACAGCCTGGTTTTCAGTCCTAGGCTTAGCTGGCTGTACCAAGCTTTCTTAAACAAGGTAGAACTGCATATTCTCCTTCACCAGAAAATATTTGTGTCTGTTTTTAGTCCTTCCCCAGCCCTCATTCAGATGCAATGTAAAGTATGAGCATAATGTAAAATATAAGCTACAATAAGTTGGAACAGAGTGCCATAAAAAACCAGAGAGGATCTCTTAAATAGTGCTTGCTGCTGAAAAAGGCGCCAGGAGACAGCCAGTGCCTGATGCTGATGCCAGAATCAAAGTATCACTGAAGGCAGACAGAAAGTTACTCATTACAGATTCAGTCACCTAAGACAACATCATTTGTCTTCTCATTCTTTGTGAAATGCTAAAGGAAGGCAAGTGCCAAGTTGCAGTTTTGCAGTTACAGAGTCTTCAATTAAATGTTCTTTTCTTGGCTAAATGCAAACCACCCCAGTTACTGAAATCACTTCCACAGGGGCTCAAAGAACCAGTGCACTTCTCACGATCATCAGCTTAGGTTTCTGCATTTGCCGTATCAGTCTCCCAGCTTGCAAAGAAAGCTGTCAAATAGCACGGGGCAAACACGGAAAGTGATATTCTCAAACCTGCTCAACTGTAACTGACCGTAGCTCATCCCAGTGACAGCAAAAAGAGAAGGTACAATCCAACTTTGTTCTTGCCTCAGGTCTTTTACGTGACAAACAAACCAGACTTTTTAATAACAAACAATATTTTGCTATCATAAAACACTTACTGCACTTTTCCTAGGACTCAATTAGTCAGTCTCAGGGCCAGAAGCAATTCTGTTATGTCCTTCAGCCTCACAAATCTCTTGAAGATTTCACAGCAATCCAGCAAAAAACCAAATAGAAGACCTCCCACATATGAGATCCTGCAACTTACAGAAAGATGCTCAGAGGTATAACCCTACTAAGTCAATGTTAAAATAGCTTCTGAGTTTAACAACTCAGGCTCCAGGTAAGAAATTGGTATTTGGTTTTGAGAGTCTCGGTGACTCATGACTGGAGTCGATTTGGAAAACAAATCTCCAGCTGCTCAGATCCATTCACTTTTATATAGGCTACAAAACCCAAAAGCGTTGCTCTCAGTGTAACCTGTGCTACCAGAGAACATTTCAGGGATGTGTCTCACTTTGAAAATTTCACTTCTAACAAAAGGCAAAGGTTCACAGTTAGGCTTTCAAAGAAACTAGGCAAGCAACACCTACTGCCTTTCATGCTGAACCTCAGGAACCCATCTGGCTCTGGACAGACTTTGAAACACGCTATTAAGGTCTGTTCTCTGTTGATCATTCTGCACATAAATGTCCTGCAGCTGCTGTTAATCTAGATGTTTTATTCACTCCCTGCAGGTTAAGGATTAGCAGATTAAGGCAGGAGTTTGAAACACTGCTTCTAGGAGGAGAGGGAGGCAGGGGACTAGAAACTGAGGAAATTCAGGTCAAACTGTAGAGTTACTGAGAAAAAATTAATTCCTTTTGAGAGCTCTAATAACAAAACAGATCAAACACACTTGCCACCCAAATGTATTTCTCATCAAAGAGAAGATAAAGGAGCGGGGAAAAAAATCCTTGCTGCATGCCTCCGTTTAGATATAGTTTAATCATCCCATATGCTGCAACATCACTAAATCTGGCTGGAAGAAAACTTATTCCCACAAGACTTACAGCAGGATATTGGACTGGTCACAGAGGCAAATAGGATCGAATAAATAGTTGTAGGCTTTTTGGTTAAGTTCATAAAAAAAAACTTTCCCCCTCAGTAGGATCCTAGTCAACAAAACCACATTCTTTTCTGAGTTTTGGAATATAAAGACAAACTCAGCATCTACTGGCTGCATGATCTTTGCCCTCCCTACTACTTCTTCGTTCATACTGTTTTGTCTCTTTGCCCATCAGTCTGCATCTAGCCATTGGCTTTTGTTTGGATTGCAAGATGCTTGGGACAGAGGCAAAGTTTTAGTGATGTCTGTTCAGGACCCAGAGCAAGAGGGGCTGGTCTGTCTTGGGAACTCTCAAGTACTACAGATAATTATGATCAAAACTCTCCTTGTTTTCAAAAAGCCACATGTGCTGAGGAAACGTGTGCTCCTGATGTAAAATTAAGTAAAGTATAAATGTGGCCAGCAGCTGGAATTTCCCCAGTTACTTTCCCCACACTGCCTTGGCAAAGCAGCACAAAGAGGTGAGGGGCATGATTTGCTTTTGTAATGTCTGGGTCACTACTCTGCTGGTGTTAGTAACTGTTAGGGTTTTAATGGAAACACCAGTATAGTCAGGCTGAGAAACACGTCTGAAAGTGCTGCAGAGTTTCTCAATGTTTCAGGCAGTGATGTGACCCCAGGCACAGAATGGTTTTAACCTTTTTCCTTTTTTTTTTTTTTTTGTTTTGTTTTGTTGTTGTTTTGTGTTTCCCTTCCCTTTTCTTTTGGTAAGAGTCCCAACTGGAGACTCAAAGTTTGTTTTTGTTTGTAGAGAGCCCAGAGCACATGGTTTCTGTTTGCTTCTGTCTCCTAACTACTACTAGCACAGAAATCACAGTGGCAATAATGCAATTCATAGCCAAGGGCAGGAAAAGCTTAAGAAATAAATGTGTCGGGTTCATGCTGGGGAGGGAAAACCAGCAGGGTTAATACAGTGTGTGGAGGCTGCAGGGCACAGCAGTGGAGGACTGCAGCTAAAGTCAATTGATGTAACAAGGGAAAGATTTCTTGCCAGCCACCCGAGAAAGCTGCTCTCATTTGCAGGCACTGCTGGTGAATGTTGTTATCATAATTTAGTATGGGTAAAGCATCTAGAGGGATACTGACTGAGATGAGGGTCTCCTCATTTTAAACACTATTCACATGAGACTGTTCTGCTGGGCTCAGGAGCTTACCTTGTGCATAAAGTTTATCTGTGTGGCCAGACTGGAGTCTGAGGTGGACAGTGAATGAAGGACATGTCCCAAATTGGGCAGCAAAGCTAGTGAGTAACAGGAGACCTGCAGCACAGCTAATGTTTGGTGAAAGGACAAAACTGACCTTGTCATACTCAGTCATCTCTAAGCCTGAAGAAGAAATTCATAATACAGGTGTAATTTGTCCTCCACAGGTCTTTTCCTGGCTCTTCGTAGATGGAAGCTTGCTTAAATTTATAAATCTTAATTTAAATTTAAATACACCCGTTATTCATGAAAATGACCTGTCCCTTTCTGAAAACTTGTTGAACAGTCGAAACAGTCTTCTGTGACAATGAGCTCCACGGTTTCTTTCTCCTTGATTAATTATTGCCTTCACTCTGTGGAGTGACAAAGCAAGCAAGGCTGTGCTCCAGAAAGAGCACTAACTGTCCTCACAGGCAGCAGTGAAAAGGAGTTCACATCCCATTGTAACTGGCAGGAGGTGGAATTTGAAACCCATTGAGCTGTATTACAAGTTAGTGAATTGAGCTTTCCTAGAGTCACAGTGACTGGCATGCATATGCATTCCCTCACAACTCAGAAGCTAAGAAATTTGGGGTTGTTACCTCCGTAGGGACATACCACGATTTGGAGAGTGTGGCAGTGACAATATCAGGAAAATGAGAGCACAGACAGCAGAGAGCTACCTTCTCCAGAGGGCAAAGGGTCATGTGAGAGAGGGGAGAAATGGAAGATGAGGGGACTGGGAGCTGAACTGCTGCTTTAGACACAATTACAGCATCGCTAGGAAGAAGTTGTGAGTTATGGAGCCATTTAAAGTTACCTAGCCTAAAAGATCAGATGACAGAAAGTTTCATATTCACCTTTATGTCAGGTAACATTGTTTATGCCATTTCCACTTGTTTTACAACCCTTGTTGCGGATTGAATGGTGCAAGTGTAGCCCAACTTCCAAGAACAACAGCACAAGTCACCATCCCAGAGAGCGTGAAGGCTGGCACATCACAAGACACCATGAACTGAGGCGATGGGCTTCCACTGAAGAGCCTTTTTCTGTATTTGTTTCCTGCCCTGATCCTTTCAGACAAAAAGTGTTGGTCAAGGTCTTGGCTGGCCTCTTCTACTAACTCCTCCCTGGTGCATGGGTCCATGGACCAGAAGAAATAAGAAAAGAGGTTGCGGCAATTAAGTCAGAACAGACTTAAAGACTGAGGCCACAGCATAAAGACATAAGAACTCCTATATTCAGTGAGATCAATGAGCCATGTAGGCTGTGACTCAGTTCCCAGTGGTGATCAGTAAAAGACAGTTTGGGAAACAGTATGGGAAACTGGGGAGGTAGACTGTTAGTTGTTCCTTGCTTTTACCTCCTTGCTTCTGGCAGTCAGAGGTTTTAAGATATTTCTGATTCAGAGACCACATTTAATCACATTAAATCACCCTGTTGGTGGCCCCAACTCCTCACAGGAGGCACTGAACTCCTTTTGTGGTTTGTGTTCACTGGGGTCAGGCCATGGCTTACTCAACTAACTTGATGGAAGGAAGAGCTCATGAGCTGTTACTCACAGTAAAATATGTCTATGTTGGTTCCTTTTCTCTGCTTGCCTGTCCCCTCCCAAGGGCTGGATGAGGAGCCTTTTCTTCAAAACTACATTCCCTCCTGTCCTTTGGGAGTTGCAAGGAGGAGGAATAGGAATAGCCTGGAACTGGACAGCAGGAAACTGCTAATCCCACAGGCTGTGGGAGCAAGCTGGGAGGAGTGGTTGATAGTGTATCTCTAACATGTGCTCCTGAAGTAGCACAGTTCATGCAGCAATTTCACTTCTGGCTGTGCCTGACAGCAGATTTTGGGCCTGTTACATCCCCCTGAAATATAGCAGGTAGTGTCAGATACGCGCATGCAGATGGTGTATGTTACACTGAGTGAAGGGGCGGGCAGAAGGAAAAAGATTTCCTTGGAAAGGAGATAAAAGAAGGACTTACAGTTTCTGACTTGGAGGGAGAAAAGATACTGCCACTGGAATCATCTTGGTTCTGTAAGTGAAAGGGTTTATTGGCTCCTCATGATTTCTTAAGAACCAGTGCTTTGCCTGCTATTGAGTCATCTCCAGATGACTGCTTCTGCAAGGCAAGTTTCCGCTGAGGGCCAGCAGCACAAGAGTCCTGCTGCTGTGACACTCCTCTTGCTGGTTTGGGCAGAGGTGTCCTCATGTCGGGCAGGCAGGCCATTTTGCCAGGAGTCATTGTTCAGAGTACAGCCACTTGCCTCAAGGCTGATGATGTGAGGCTTTGGATAGAAGAGTGTAGCAAGTGACAGCACATTTTCACAGGAGACTGAGTTATGAAGTACCTTGCTTTAGATTTATACACATATATATATATTATATGTAAGTACATATAAATATTTATGTATTTATATATTATAGGACTTGGGGGTACTGGTGGCTGAAAAGCTGGATATGAGCTGGCAATGTGTGCTTGCAGCCCAGAAAGCCAACTGTACCCTGGGCTGCATCAGAAGAAGCGTGACCAGCAGGTCAATGAATTGTGCCCCTCTGCTCCACTCTGGTGAGACCCACCTGCAGTTCTGCATCCAGCTCTGGGGTCCTCAGCACAGGAGAGACATGGACTTGTTGAAGCAGGTCCAGAGGAGGGGCACAAAAATGATCGGAGGGATGGAACAGCTCTTCTATGAGGAAAGACTGAGAGAGTTGGGGTTGTTCAGCCTGGAGAAGAGAAAGCTCCGGGGAGACCTTATAGCAGCCTGCCAGTACCTAATGGGGGACGACGAGAAAGCTGGAAAGGGACTTTTTGCAAGGGCATGTAGTGATAGGACAAGGGGTAATGTTTTTTAAGCTAAAAGAGGGTAGATTCAGACTAGACATAAGGAGGAAATTTTCTGCAATGAGGGGGGTGAAACACTGGAACAGGTTGCCCAGAGAGGTGGTAGATGTCCCATCCCTGCAAGTGTTCAAGGTCAGGTCGGACGGGGCTCTGAGCTATGTGATCTAGTTAAAGGTGTCCCTGCTCATTGCAGGGGGGTTGGAGTAGATGACCTGTAAAGGTCCTTTCCAACTCAAACTATTCTATGATTCTGTATTTACAGGAATCTGGGGACAATGGTACAGGAAAATGTGTGTGTTCCAGTGAGTTGAGAGTCCCAGACTATGTCTCTGGTTGTGCTGGTCAAAACCAGATAAGATGATCTGGGAGCACATGCCTCCCACTCACTGCGCACACAGAGAGCCCCATAAAATCATTAGCTTCAGCTCTGCAGCAGGAGGTTAGACACAAAGAATCAATTAAGGTGAAAGCAAACATACTTCTCTTTGGCCCTCCTAATTAGTAAATCAAAAGCCAGGTGTATAGTGGGAAATTACACATAATGACCTCTTTATTTGATTTGAGAACAGACCATGTTTCAAGCCCAAATGTCATTCCTTGACTTGATATCATACCATCGGCATCCTGAAGTGTTTGGTGTGCAGGGTGTCATAACCAGGCTTCCACGTTAGGAACAAGAGCAGCAAATGAAAAAAAAAAGCAAAATTCACCATCAGTTGACTGCAGCCTGTGGCAGAGGTGGGCAGAAAGAGTTTCTCATTGTTGGTAAAGAAAGAACACTGCTAATTATTTCCAGCAAATGGCATTAATTGTTTGGTTGGATACAGAAAGCAGAGGATTAGAAAATCCATTCTTTTGACTTGGGAAATGCTGAGATTTGAAAAGGCAGAAAAATCTTATCAACGCTTCTGTACAGGTGGCCTCACTGATTCAGAAATGGAGCTCTATAAAAGGGTTTCTAAAATAGCACTGGTAAAACTCAAAGTAGCCTTTCTATTGATTTATGTATTTTCTTCTTGCTTTATCCATAAAAAGGTATTTTTCCTCTGGGATGTGCAGAGCTACTATTTTCTGATTCAAAGCATGACACAAGCAATTAACATTAGCAATCATAATAATGTGCCAGCATGGTTGAAAGCTAGCTGAATTAGTTGAATCATCTGCATGGAAATAATTGCAAATGATAACTTTAATAAAGAAGCTTGGAAACCTTCTATTAATTCATGTAATATTCCATCAATAATGACGTTCACTTAAGACTGCTGTCCCAAATTCTGTCTGAAAACAGTCTGCAGGAAAAATCTGAGTGCACTTTGCTGGAGTCCTTCCCATTCCATAACTGTTGAACAAGCAGGAAGGAGAATCACAGACAATACTTTAAAAAAAAATGTTTCCCCTTTAGTCTTTTCTAGGGCAGCCAAAGCCCATGGACAAGCCATAAATGGCACAGAGTGGGAAGAATACCTAGCAGCAAGTTATTTCCCAGGCTCTGTGCCTGTCATAGCCTATTTGCTTTCATCCACATGGAGGCCTCCCCTGAGGACCTCATGGTTTCCCCCGCGTGCTCATGTTCAATCAGTGCATATATTCTGGTACTCCTAATGCTTACAGATGGGAAAAGCAGCTGGAGATGTTGGCAGCAAAAACGAGCTTCTTGGTGGCAGTTGCTTGGGGGAATATAAATATTCCCACAGGAAATGCAAGGGGCAGTTGCAAGGGAAGAGCAAAACCTGGAAGAGAATAACAACTATTACAAGGACAGGGGTGAAATGCTCTCAGGTGAAGAGGAGAAGCAGCAGCTTCCATTAGTGCTTAGGATGTGCATAGACCCTAAAAATAAACCCATTGTGGAACCATCTGTGCTCCACTAAGCCTTTTCCAAAGCTTCTTTCTCCTGCCTTCAAGCCAATTTTTAATCACAGGACATGGGGCATTCTGCCTGCTTTGGACACAAAGGCTTAAAGCACCGATATTCCTAGGGTTGGAAGGATGCAGCCAACACAACAGAGAACAGGACCACAGCCCCAGGGCAGGAGCGGACTGACGGTGTTCACTGTCAGTGCTTCTGCCCAGCACTGCATAGCTGTTGAACAGGGGTAAAGATGGCCCTCCGCAACTACCCCACAAGCATGCTAACGGTGAACAGTATGGATAACTATAGGACACGACATCAGCCTGTGCTTTGTTCCTAGTCAGTGTACAAAGAGAAATGTTGCCCCTGAGAACGACGTGGTTAAATATGGGCTAAGTGAAACCCAGTCACTGGATACTCCAGTCTAAGAATATAGCTCCAATCTTGACTGTGCAATCGGCTCTTCCACTGGAGAAAATTCCTCCCTTATTTTCACAGGAATGACAGAGTCAGATACAGATTGACTTCATTTAGTACAGCATGTGCTTGTAGTTTAGCTGATTGAAAAAAGATTTAGGAATTTGCTCTAATTTGCTTTGCTAAATGGAGGTCAGATGTCAGTCATTTTTGAACCAAACAGGAAACAGGGCTTTAAAGTATCTTTGCAGCAGAAGCTACCTTCCAGCTCAGGTTTTAGAACACCATAACCAACTAGCTTTAGAGTAGCAGGGGCACAGTACCTGGCTACAGCTCTCTGGGGTTTATCTAAGACATTGCCCTGTTGACACAGGCTGTAGTTCTCAGTCCAGACTGTAGAAGGGTGAATGCTTTCTGTGAAGAGTGACCATTGCAGCTGGATTGCACAATTAGAGGTAGGACTTCAGAAGCTGGATGCTGAGAGTTGATAGTGGTTAATCTGGCTTACAGCTACTGTCTGGGAAATACAAGAGTGCACAGCATGTCCTTGTTCATAATCCTCTTGTGGGATTATAAAAAAAAAAATCTGAAAGAAAATTAATTTAAATGGCCAGCTAGGGAACTCAGGGGTTGTGTTTTTCTTGGTTTTAATACAATTATACAGTTCACAATGTTTATTAAATTATCTACCTTTGCAGATACTGTGTGGATAAACCAAACAGGGAAGTCTGAGGCACTGATACTGCTGCTGTTCACACTCTCCTTGGCCTCATTTCCACCAAAACATGGTGTGAAATATTTCATTATTTTTGAGTATTTGGCCAGGAATTCAGGAAAGACCATACAGATCATTCATAGCCTGCTCCTTCCAAATATTCATTCTTGTACTGGGTCTAAATGTTAGCCTCATGGTGCTCACTGTGCATGCGGAAATGTTTCCAGTGGTTCAACCTGGGCACCTCCCCATGGAAGCTGCTGTTTCCGTAACATGCAGAGGCAGTCCACATTTAGCAGGAGTGCACATTCCCCATTTAGGGGGGACACAAATCAGGGATTTTCCACGTCTCTCGTGTTTTACTTGACAGACTAATGTGAAGCAGCAGTATTCATCTTTTAGATTAGACAGAAGAGAAGGTGGCTGGGTGATGAACAGCTACAGTGGAGTTAGTGAGGGATGTGGATGTGCAATTCCTTGGCTGAAAACTGAAATTGAATCATTTAGTACTTGAACACCTGCAGGTGCATTTGTAGGGGGCAACTCTAAACACCAAAGCTTGAAAACATCTCAGATTCTCCTTCTCAGAGATGACTCAGGACATGTTCTTTTTTGAAGTAAATTGCACTCCTGAGCATGATTCATATCTAAACTGTAAAGACCAAACTTTGTTTTCTTCCTTCCTCCTTGGAAAAACCTTGGAAAAGTTGCAAGTCTTGCTCCACTATTCCCAAACGCATTCCACCATCATCAAAAGGAGAACAGAGCACAGACGAGTTTTATCTAGTCAGTCAACATAGATCTAATCTTGCACAGAGCAGTTCTATTACCAGAATTCAAACAAGTTAGCATCCATCTCCAGAAACACTGCCTCATGGCTAAAATGTTGGCATCGACAGAAATATACCGCTAGGAACATATTTCAAGTGCAGGATAGGAAATGGCCTCCTGACCTTCCAAACCTCAGGTCAAGAAAGTAATTGAGTGAAAGTCCCTCATAAATTCCTGAAACTCTAGTTTAACTCCAAGTTAAATTTTTCGTCCATTACATTGCTCTGGCACCCCTCTGTGTGTTGGAAATCATCCTCTAATATGCACTCACAAGCCTATCTGTAGAGCGTCTATACCCATTTCTTCTTGCACTGACATTGTCCTTGATTGTAAGTAGCTCTTCAGTTTCTAATATTTATCCAACAGTGATGTATTTATAGGCAGCAATAACACTCCTTGCCAGCCTTCACATTGCTAGGCTACAATACCACTATTTCGGATGCAGCTTATGAAACCTTCCACGTTTTAAGAATATAGTTCTCTGGGCACACTTTTAATTACTGGTATTATTCCAGGACTTCATGAGGGCTCTGCTCTCTGTGGTTTTTGCACTAGGTAGGCTCCATACAGAGTCTAAAGAACAAGTCATACAAATATGAGACGGAGGTGAGTAAAGGCAGTGGGAAGCAAAGACATCAGCCTAAGGTTAATCAATGGGAAATGAGTTTCTGTCCTTTATCTGAGTTTGTGAGATGAAACCTTCACATGGTTTCAGGCAGTACAGGTACTTCGGATGTTTTGTATTCAAAGAAGACCATCTCATTGCACATGTGCTTATTTACAGAGCTCCATCACTTTCATTCCTGCCTTGCTTTGAGAACTTTACTACGGACTATTACAGGGTGGGACAGGGTGTCGCCTCCAAACCTACAGCCATTGCATCCATGAAGCACACGCTCTGCAATTACTGGTGATGAAGTTTAAAAAATGCCATGTGCTTGAATGATTATTTAAGGCTCTGCTATTCTAAGTGGCAGATGGAATAGACTTAATTAGGCTAGGTGGCAAGCCAGGAGATGAAGAGGGAAATGGAGCACTGACATGAATTCATGAATTCAGTTAGTTGATGCCCTGTCCTGGGACTTGCTCTTTTCCCCTTGCTCCATGAGAGAAAGGTATGTATGGGAGGACTGTGCCTTAGATCCAGAGTCTGCTCTGCTCTAATCACATCAGATACCACATGACTTTTAAGTGCAAACCAGTACTAACTGTGCAGATCACCTACCCACTTGATACACTCTCACTGTCTAGACTCTGACAGGTGTCAGATCACTTTGCTCTGTGAAACCTGCTGTACACTTCTGACAGGTTTCTACAAATCACTTAATCAAACTCTTCCGTTCTTACTAACAGAGGCCTGCAGCAGCAGTCTCACCAACTGCACGCCAGACTGAAGAGGCAGTTCAAAGGATCTTGGAAGAGGGGGAGGATAAAGGAAACTAGATCTTCCTCTCTTAAACCCTGGGAGATAGTTAGGGGGAAAAAAAGAAAAAAAAAGGGGAAAAAGTGACTTTGCTGTTTCAAGAAAAAAATGTTTCAGTCTTTTCAGAGAAACAGTATGTGAGATTTAGGAAATCTGGCTGTAATCACAAGAAAGAAAGGAGACACTGCCTCAGGCCTATCAGAAAAAAAAATATCAGATGTTTTAAAAGGGAAATAGAAAGAGGTAAATTTACGGGCAACAGGAAAGCAAAGTTTCCCTCAAAACCTCAATTTGCTTTCATTTTCACCACACTAGTGACAAAAGATGTTATTGCAATGTTTGTGGGTTTGGTTTCATTTAGAACTGTCTTTATCCAGCAACCTGTGCAGAAGGACATGGTATTTTTAATCTTCAGCCTACCTTCCTTTCAGCACCCTCCTTCTTTATTGGATTCAAAAATCAGCAGGGACTTACATCTTTCCAAGAACAAATACCTGTCTTCTCACAGTCCTTCTTCGGTCACCACTGCACAAATAAAACATCCGATTGAATCCAGTCAGGTCACTGCTGGCCATTGCCAGCACATTGTTTAATAACAAGTCAGGAGTTTTACAAAGGACTCTTATTCCACATCAGAGGCTGGTATAACAGCACAATAACAAGGAAAAAGCCAGGACAAAGTAATTTGCCTTTCTGCATTATCAGCAACAGTAAAGGAAAAATATGATTCAAAAGAACAAAAGAAGTGTTTAATCCTTTTTCTTTTTTTTTCCCCCTTCATCTTGATTGATATCCTACTGATAGCACAATTCCTCCTATGGAAAATTTCTACTTTACTACTGTGAGAATGTGATTATGTGGCATGATGAGAACCATGTCAGCAGGAACTGCATGTGTGCACCTGAGGGACAGATCAAACCTTTACTATTAATGAGAACACAGAGATTATGAGGTTCACAGTAGCGCAGATACATTTAACAATGCCCTGTGAAGTGCCCTGAGCAAATCTTTCCAGATCCTGCGTTGGAGGTCAATGCAGCTCTATGGCACATATTTATTTTTGTTTCTGTGCTTGTTTTGTTTTGCATTGTAAAGACAGCATGGCTCTCACACTTTTAAGACCACCTACATTCAGACCTTGAGGAATCCTCCTTGACTTAGATCTTTAGAAGCTATCTCAATGACTCATTACCATTCAGTCAGCATGCCAACAAAAATGAAGCCCTCTCCTGTAAGCTGGGCTTCACTTTTTGTTATTTAGGTGCTAAATGAAATGTTTACTGGCTTATTTTTCATTGTGCACTCAAGAAAGGATTGGCTCATATGTGACAGAACTGGAGAAAATAAGGCTGCAATAGGTCTTATCAGTAAAAGGGAGTCCCTGGTTGAGTTTTCCTCCCTTCCCAGTTGTGCCGGGGTCTCTTGGCAACACACACGGAGATGGCCGATGATTTTATTAGTTGCTGCTACATCTGAGATTTCTGACCTTCAGAATATCGTTTGGCATATGGTTCTTTAGAGTTTAAGACAGCAGAACATTTCCACTGGCATGGAGGGTGGGTTGTGAATGGAGGACAGAGGGTTGCATAAGGAACTGAGGAAGATAGGAACTGGGGACAAGATGAGATAGGACAAATTTGGAAGAATAAGGACTAGATCCAGTTCTTCCCCCTTCCCACTTCAGCACAACTGAGGACTAAGCTTCCCATCAATGCAGCAGCTACTTGGGCTGGGGCAGCAACAGTAATGACGAAGCTCATCTCCAAAAGCAGAACACCCATCTCACTAGTTGATTACCAAAGCAATACTCTTTGCCATGCCAACCAGATATTTAACCTGCTCTGAAAACCTCCAGTGTCAAAGATCCCACAGCCTTCCTAGCAGTTATGTTCCAATACAGCAGGTGTGCTCCAGTCTCTTCCTTCAGACAGGACTGCTTTTGGAACTCCACCTGCACTGACAGAGCAAAGGAAAACCAAGCAGGTGATGGGTGAGAAGCTTAAAAATATGGAGTTGTTGTAGAACTTGAGCCTTCCTGGAGGTCGTCTCTATCTTCATCCTCAGCAGGCACTCACTGGGAGTGGGGCAGGAATAAAGAACCGATAGATTTCTACTTTGGGCCAAGATGCGGGACTATTAGATCTAGCCTTCAGGGTCTTACTAGTGTTTTTTTAGCCGGGAATTATCTAATTCTCTAATTTAGCCAGGAATTATCTAATTCTCTCATTTCACCCAATTAGTAGATGCCTTCTTCCATCCAAAATAAAACAGGAAAAAAAAGCTCCAAATAATAGGACTCAATTATCAAAACTGATTTGTTCTTGGGACACTTTGAAGAGGCAAGTGTGATGAAGATGTGCATAACCTAGAATTTGCGTAGCGGAAATCTGTAATGCAACATGAATCTGGACTACCTTCACTGGAGCACTCTTAGAACTTTTGAAAACAGGTGTAACTCTGCAGAAACTGAGGTAGCTCATGCTGGTTAATGCTGGCTGGACACTAGGTATTATTTGCATGATACAGTGGGAATTTGAAAAGATGAACTATCTTAATTCACGGCATGTACAGGGAAGTACTTAATTGCTGCATTTGCTTTAATGCTGAAGCTGACTGCAAAATTTAAATCTTAAAGTCAAAGCTTAAATACCAGAAGAACAATTTAAAAGAAATCAGCTACGCCACTTCTGTGTTAGAAGCTGGATACATTTATACCATATTATCTAATTGTTTTTGCATTATTTACTCAAGCATTTATAAAAGATTCAGCATCAAGGCAGGGAATATAGTTACAATGAAAAATTTGCATTCTTTATTCGGTGTAAATTAATTCAGGTCTCCAAGCACTATGGGAATTAGCATTATATGCACAGTAAAAAAGGCTGAAATGGAAGTTTAAACTGATGCACCATAAATGTTCCCATTGAGTGTTTTAAGCTTTTTTTTTTCTTCCCATTAGCACAGATTATTCTGTTTATAGATGCTGGGGTAAAGAAGATTCCTGTTGTCAATAATAAAGACCCTCTTGTTAGGAATGGTCAAGAGGAAGACCTAGCCTAAGACTTTGTAGGGGTGCTCCACTCTAGGAAAGCATTAATTCTTTCATTTAGGTCACTGTCTATCATCGTGTTGTAATCCAGGGTGGGGGGGCTGGTGTGTGTGTCCTCTACCTGTTTCTCCTTTGCTACTAGTATAAGATTTTTCTCAAGGATTATCATTGCATAGCACAGTGCAGTTTGTTCCAAGTTCAAGCTGAACGCTCCTAGACAAGACAGCACAAATAGTGCAGAAATACCAGTCAGGTAATCCAACAAATAATACAGAAATATCCAACCAGGCCACTCCTATTAAAATATATTTCTGTGACTCAGGCTGTGTACATACACTACTGATGCACATCTACCTATTACTTTCCACTAAGTTTCCTTCCCTCCTGTCCTTTCTTTTCTCCCTGTATCCCTAACTGTTCTTCACAGACTTTCTTTCCCTGATACATCCATTTGACGTGACAAACTCCCTTCTGTACCACTGGACCAGGGAAGGGAAGCATTTCTGCGCAGTTTCATTGATTTGCATTCATAGTTTCATGAGCACTGATGGGGATAAAGCTCCTCTAAAGATGTTTCTCTTGTTATTTAAGAAAACTTCGAAGTTCTTTAATGGAAGAAAAATTTAAATTAACCCTAAGCAAAATAGAAAGATTTCTTTCTATCTCCTTTGGTCTAGATCTGGGCATTATCTGTCAGGGAACGCAAAATGCCTTATGTTACCATCCACTGCCTTATAAAAAAAGAAAATTTGCCCCCAAAACTTGCAACTTGACATACTCAAGTCCCGGTTTCCCTTAATGAAGCACTCTGTGCTCACTGAATTTTTTACTGCATCAATAAATCATGTACAGTTCTCTTCCTGAATACAAGTAGGCTTTAGGTCCTACACACAGATGCCACCATTACAGCTCATCCAATGCATCAGTCAACGAAACCATGTGCATGCTTGGGAGAATAAAAGCCATGACCATTTTTCAAGACCATACACAACCTGGACAGTGTTATTAGAGGGCTTGAGTAACCCAGTAAGTGTCACACACCCAACCAAGTTAGAAGCATGCAAACAGATTACTCACCTCAAGCACAAGAAAAGCATAAAGGCAACTATAAGGGCCCCTACTGATATACAGTGCCCCAGGTAGTTTATGATGAGAGCAATCTTGTAATGGAGCGCATACTTCCTCTGGAGGTAAAGAGATAACATGATTAAATCAGCATGACTCTCTAAGCACTGACATTAAGGAACAGTTAATCAGTTTAGGAAACAGTAATTACTTTTCTTGACTTTAAAATGATATAATAGCCGCAGGGCTGATGCCTATGTATAAACCAAACATGCTGCCCAGGCACGGAAGTACAGGCTTTGTTTCATTTCAGTTTGAGATTTGACCACAGTTTCTTACAAATCTCAGCAAAAAAGTTATTCCACACCACCCCCCCCCCCCTTTTTTTCTGCAATCTCCTCAGGATTTCTTACTTTCATTATTACACTATTTTAAAACTTTGTCATTTTAGGGTGACAAAGCTACCGAAGACACATCTTCTCACAGTTTCAAAAGTTATAAAACATTACTTTGTTAGGAAACTGCATGATCTCAATAAACTGGGTTATGCTACTTTCCTACTCAAATGGTTTGGTTTTCATACAAAAATAAATCAGTTGTCAGTAAGAATAAATAATAAGCCCTTTCCATATGGGCCGATTTTTCTCTGAGGTACATTTCTTGCAAGCTGCGATCCTTATCTCTCAAATTGAGGGCAGAACCAATGCAGACTGAAAGAGCTGGAATCTGGTGATGTCCTTTCAGTTTTGAGAGAGCCTGATGAACCAGAGATTCTGTTGTTTTTAGTAGCGACCCAAGTGTGGTGAAACTTAATGTATTAGTGTCAATTTCCCAGGATGCTGGGGAGATTACTGGTAGGTTCTTGATCCTATAACCAAAAAATTAAGTACAAAAGTGCTCCCACCTAAATCAGTGAATTTAGTGATGTGACCAAAATTTGACCTTGAAGTAACTGGAACATTCTTTATTGGTGGGCTGCTGCTGGCTTCAGAGAAAAGAGAAGCATCTCCTCTCTTTGCCTGATGGATAGGAAGAAGTAGAAAAACACTATTCAGATAAATACTGAAGCTGGTTAAAAATTGACAGAGGTTTGCTACTTAAAGAATAAATCCCCCTGAAAAAATATATGTATTTATTTAGTTTTTAGTTTTGGCAATTGTTTGTTTTCAGGTTAAGCAGATCTTTCCCCACTTTGGGATGTTGTCCTCCTTCAGGAGACCTTTGAAAACGAACCACCTAAATTTCCTCCCTTGTGATAAAAATATAAAAGTAAAATCCTACAAATGGCATTAGTTTTCTAATTTTGGTTGAACTTCTTTGTTTCATTTTTTTTCTAATAATTTCCCTTAACATTTTATTCCAGTCAAAGGAATTTGTTAGTGAATGGATGTTTGGATGAAACTACAACAACCAGCTGTAGTTAATCTGTTCCATTGTTCTGTGAAGATAGAATCTTCTAGCACTTTGCCAGAGATCGAGCAAGCGTTCTTGGAATCATTTTCATGATGAAACCTGCCTGTATCTTCAGCACATGGAGTAATGTGCTGTTCCTGGATAGAACTCAACCATGTAAGGTATTTTTAAGTCTATTATAAATTCCCCTAAAATAAACTTCCCCACGCACAGGCCTATTTTCTGAATAGCCTTGAGGAGAAAAAAAAAAAAAAACCAAACCCAAACCTACAAGACCTGAATTCCACACTGAGTTTTATTTACCCTTAAGTCACAGGGACACCTAAAGGGGAAGAAAACACACTTGACCTGATATGCCTACCTGAAATGCAGTGTTGTACTGTTCAGCTAGTGCCCTGGCAAACCACCTCGCTTATTTACTTTCCTGCTTAATTCACAGAATGTCTCAACTTGGAAGGGACTCACAAGGACGGACCATCAAATCCAACTCCCTGCTCCTCACAGGACTACCTAAACCTAAACCATATGACTAAGAGTGTTGTCCAGAATTGCTCATGCAGTGCTAGAAATCTTCTGGAAGATGGCAATGTTTCTCCCAGGCCAAGGATCCTGCTCTTTGAATCTGACCCTTCAGCTCCCTCCTTTGGCTCCTAACCCCTACTTCAACTTCACTCGAGTTTTAAGAAGGTTCAAAACATGAGAAAATTAATTGGAAAAAAATATTAATTAAGTTCCTCATTGATGCACTCATGCTGAAGGAAAAACAGGCACGACATATTTTTTCTGTTGCTGACACTAACAAGGTTTCCTGAAGGCAAATTCAAATATCACAGAAACAAGAACTGTCTCAGTGCCTACGAAAAACTAAGCTGACAGGGTGGCAAGATCACTTTCCACCAGCCTACATGCAATCTGCATCTCTGGTAGAATTGGAGACACCACCTTCAGGGCTGAAAAACACGTGCCCAGAATCAGTCATGTGTTGGCCAAAGCTCAGTTCATGTTAAATACTTGCATAACTCTTTTCTGTCTCACCCTCTTGAAGACTGACACATTTAAAATGGTAACAACCTTATACTGTTACCCAATATTCCTCTACTCCCAGGAAGATGTTTCACCGCTAAAATGCAGATTTAAATCATATTCAGGCTTAGGAGGAGGGTCATTAGATCAGAAAGGAGATAGAAAAGGAGGTGGTCTGGACACTCTGTTAGCCTTGGTCTCTGGACCACAGCAGGTCACATCACTGGAATCCTCTTCCATGTACCTTATGCATGACAATTACATTAGACAGTGCAGAGTTATCCTCCAGCCAGCTTCTACCAGGTAAACTGTGAGGAAGCACAGCTTTATGTCTTTACTTGCACCAGCTTTGCAAATCTAAGGCACACTGGGCTCCCTGCAGCCAGATTTCAGGCTAACGATGGAGACATACTGTCTAGAGGACTTTTTCCTTTGCTTTAGCTAGGACGTGACTGCTAACCTATCCAAACCAAGTCAGCCAATGATTTGAACTAATAACTACCTAATGACAGCACTCTTAGCAATCCAAACGAGGATCTTTCTCCCTCTAACAGAAATTCCTGACAGGTCCCATCAGTGTTTACAGCACATGTCTTCTTTCGAGGCTCTGCACTCTGTTCCCAGTTCAGTCACTTTAGATTTCTTCCTGTTGCCAGGATGATCTCATCACCAGTACACTTTAAAGACACCACATCTCCTCTCCAAAGACTTTCAGAAGCAACTGGGAAGTATCTTTGTCATCCAAGATGACTTGAGTTCATTGCTTTCCTGTTCTGAGCCAGCTGGAAGATGGGTAGCTGTGCCTAATGTGACTGCGCTCCTAAGCAGGATACATTAACTTAAGCCCAGCATGGTGCTAACTCAGCTACACAGCTTGAAGCCACCTCAAAACATTAGCAGAACCAAATTCATATCCAGCTGCCATAGGCCACATAGGCAAGACCAAAGTTCCTAATTTATAGTTCTATCTGGAGACTAAGATGTATTTTTTGCTGCCTGAGAATCTCATTTGTCTTCGAAGAGCACAGATTTGTGCCAGATGCAGCAAAGCTCCCTTTGACACAGGAGCTTGCAGGCTGAGTACAAACTTTCCATTTGTCACACATTATGCCATCAAACAGTTGGTTGGATCAAAATGATTTCTGTACCTGATTCCTCTGCCTGGAGAAGGAGCTAACTGATTGTTCAGAGGATGGGATCCAGTCTGACATTAGGACACCTACATTTGGGTATCTACCCAACATCTGAAGCAATATCTGAAGCAAGGGCTAGAAACAGTAACGCACACACAGGCATCTAGTGCCCCTTGAGGTGCACTCAGGAGACTGTGCTTCCTAGTTGGTCCTGATGACTGACCTCTGCTTGCTGCTGCTGAAGGACACAGGTATTCCAGAAAGCCTATGTCACATCTGACGTGCATGGAGATACACTGGGGCATTTTAAACTACACCGTGTAACTACGTGCGGGCAACTAGATCCCAGCCAAAGTGGGAATCTAGGAGCAAAGCAGTCCCAGAGTACAGTTTTATCAGCTACTGCCACCGGTCTTGGCCACAAGTAAAGCAATGATGTATTAATGTAATCCAGTGAATGTGTGTTACAGGAGCTTATGCTCCCTAAGACTGACTCTCAGTTGAAAAAACCTAAAATTCCTCTTGCTACATTACCAACAGCACTCTGTCATAAAGCATGTAGCACCGGTCATGGGGTTGATCTTGAAAAGTCCTATTTTCCTGTCCCATGTATCAATCACTGTATTTGAAGTCAAACCATGTAACTCTTTAGCATTCTGGCTGTGAGTGGCTAAGCTTGAAAGTAGTGTTGTTTTCTGTATTAAAAATAAACACGGAACACAGGGCATACCTCCTGGCTGATGCTTAGCATCTGCTAGGATCAGTCAATAAATAACAATAGACCCACATGTATGCTTGCATCTCACCTTTAATCAAAACGGAGGATTAGGGAAATCTGTGGGGATTTTTTTTTTCTGAGATCACAAAGCAACCCAAGTATTCATCTGTAACACTGAGCATTATGTAGAGATTTCAAAAATATTCACAAATATTAATATTTGCAAAGCTTGTCGCAAATCTTTAAAGATCTAATAAATGAGTTTTTAAGCTTTTGCAAACAAGGGTGGGGGAACATCTGCACTTTCATCTGTTTAAGGAACATGCTATTTAAGAAGTTTTAAGCTATCACCATAGCTGCAAAGTTTTTAAAAGAAAAAACAGAGTAAAGGAAATAATCCTGTCCTCTAGTCACAACACTTCTCCAGCCTCTTCAAATAAAACTTCTCTGTATTTGCTTGTGCACAGATAGCAACTGTTCAGGTCATGCAGACAAACACACAAAGAGTGTCAGTAAAGCGCAGCAGCATTTTCCTGAGCTGGTACAGCAGACTGCTACTATCAGCTCAGGTTTCCCATACCAGCTAAATCCCATCAAAGATTTTAAGTCTTTGCCCAGCTCTATTCCCCATTCTCTAAGTCAGCACTGGCTGCTACACACCCTCCCCATCTTGTTCATTTTTAAGAGGGTAGTTTCACAGAAGTGCAGATCCATTTCAGAGATCGTCTCCTGTCCCCCTCAACACCCGCCACTCTTTCAGTCCCCTTGCTTGTGCTGGCCCCAGCACTCCTGCATTAATGCAATAAGATGTTTTAGGGAACTAATTCATCCAAAAGATGATCCAGCAAAAAGTTAGTTTTTCATTTTCAGTGGGGAAAAAAATGAAAGGAGGGGCTGCACTGGGGTGGTCCCAACTTAGATCAACTTAAATTGCCATGGGAGCCTCTCCACTATGCTAGACCACCTTGAATGTGTATCAGTCCCTCTGGGTGGCAGTCCTGTACTGGTACATTTTTTCTTACTTTCTAGAAGCCTCTAGCAAATGGAGGTGTGTGGGGGTGAGTTACCACCAAATTACCTAGCCAGTGGGTAAGAGCAGGCACTCCTCAGCAGCTGGTGTGTAGTTATCTATCTGATTCATTTGTCAAAGCCCACATTCAGCAACAAGATGGATCTTACAGGATGGGTGCTGGGCCACAGCCAAAGCACATCATGACTGGTTTGGGTACAGCAGTAGTCCTGATAGTTCCCAAGTACTAAATCTGGATTAGCTCTGTAAGGAGCCCTCAGTAGGTGAGACCTTGTCTTCCTCCTCTCTGTTCACAACTGGCATGGCACAACTCCAATGACAGAATGAGCAGAATGAACCTCAAAACACAATTGGCCTGAGCTTCTGGGCTCCACCTTGGTTTTCAGACAGGAAAGTCACCACTGGCAGAGAGACAGCACAAAGCGTATGTATGCTTGTGTCCCACCACAGCACTCAAAACAGGAGGAAGAGAAAGAGAACATGGCATGGAAGGCTTGAAGGTTTAAACTGTGTGTGGATGAATGCCTATGACACTTCCAAGAAAAGCTGAGACATTTGACAAGAAAAGGACTTTGCATAATTGCTTGCCTTTCTGAGGGAGCTTAACCCTATATACTAACTTCATTCTGTAAACTACTATGTAACACAAGATTAGTTCAATCTTTTAAAGACAGCTGGGACCTGAGTCTGCTTTTTATGTATTTATCTGTTGCTGCCCCTTTACATATTTGCTGAATGAAAAATGACATTGAGATCTGGAAAGGCCAGTAGTTGATGATACCTCAGAACTGAAAGGTACAGGGTGGAATCAGCTGGTGAAAGCTTATTTTTCAATGCCAAAGAAGCTTTTGGTCTTATTGTTATGATTACTAATATTTACTGTAGCAGCTGTAGGGTCTGAACAAAGCTAGGAAGGATCTGCATAAACATATATCATCAGGCACAGAGCGTAATAAAGCATCCTTTTTTAAAAAAAAACAACATGTGAGTAGGGGATATGGAGAGAGGATAAGTGATTTGCTTGAATTCACAGGGAGGATTTGTTGCAGAGACAGAAACGGAATCTGTGTCAGAAGTCCTAAATTAGTATGTTAACCTTAAGCTTAGCTTTGCAATCATGTATGCTGAGAAATGTCATTGAAAAGAATGAAGGGAAAAATACAGACCTTGTCATCCAGAATAGGCTCACACTGAGAGTAGTTTATCTTGGAAGCCCATGTCCCATTGCCCAGGCATTCTCTGTAGGCATTTCCTGGTATGGACCAAAATAAAAGAGAGATGAACACTCTGTGCTGGACTTTAAACAGCCTAGCTAATTCACAGTTTTAAGAAAAGATTAACAGAACAGTTTATTCAAAAGGCAAATCAATTTAACACACCTCTGTGAGGACTAGAAAAGCCTGCTGAGAAAAGGAGAAATAAAGGACATAAATCCATCTAGAGACAATAAGTATTTAAAGATACTTATTGGTAATGTTTTCTTATAGCATACAGGTTCAGAAAACAGCAAAGGTATAAGAATGTTGCAAGAGAAAGCTCGATGTTAGAATAGTCTTTTAAAAAGCAGTTAAATGATGTATTCAAAAATGGGCAGAAAGGTTTAGGTTTTTAGTGCTCCGTTTGGGAGAATGGTATGTGTATGGTAAACTTATTGCAGTACTCCTATTTATCCCACTATAAACTAGAAGAAACATTCTTGGAGATACCGATTTTCTAGAGTTTTTCTACGCAACATCATTGGTACAACTTCTGCAAAGAACCTGGGAAAGGAGCAAGATAACCACGTCTCCCAACCCTGGGGCGGGCAGGCTGAGGAGACCACACAGGAATGTCTCTGAACAGATTTCAGAAATGCATACAACTAGGTTAGGATGTGTTCACCCACGCTCTGTGAAAAAGAAACCACTTCTGATCTTTTTCCAAGGTGCCAGTTCTCCCAGCAGGTAAGCGAAAATCATGAATTACTTTACTGAAGCAGACAGATTTCATGTCCAATTGTAATGTCACTCTGAGGAGCT
The DNA here is from genome assembly GCA_026212715.1 of Elanus axillaris. Lineage (NCBI taxonomy): Eukaryota > Metazoa > Chordata > Aves > Accipitriformes > Accipitridae > Elanus > Elanus axillaris. The sequence continues at coordinate 40,486,733 of JANZLQ010000078.1, forward strand.
CTGGGCACTGTGCGTAGTAATATTGGGGGAAAGGAGGGGAGTTCCATTTCTGGCAAGCACTCCTATTCATCCCAAGGAATTCAGAGAGAAAACAACACAGTTTTGCTGTACAAACTACCTTCCTCCACCCATCAAAAGCACATACAAACCCAAGCAATAGGTTTTTCCCATACTTATTTTGAACTGTGTCTTAGAAACAAGGGAATTAAAATAAAACAGGATATTCAGAAAGATCCCCAAAGGACACATACAGACAACTTCCTAATGACCTCTTCGTGCTGCTCTTGCTGCCCTTTACCCAATTTCTTCTTGGGCCTTTGCCATGGTCATTCAATGCTAGTTCAGCACCCAGCCATCAAGAAAATAAGATGTCAGATAAAAGCATCAGATTGAATGTTTCTGAAAGTGCTGTTGACAACAGCCATTGAAAAAAGTAGAAAGGCTTTTGAAAAGGTGCTTTTTCCTACAGAGAAGGAAAGTCCGCATGGAAAGCAACATGGAACAGTTCACCTAGATGCTCCAGATAACACCACATCCATACAGATTACTGAATTTCATATTGCTATTGCCTATTTGCACTTTTTCACTGTTTCTTCTTGGAGTGACATAGCTAAAATAAAATAAAATAAAATAAAATAAAATAATAAAATAACTGCTAGCATTTGGGTCAACTACAGAAACTTGTGCTAAAGGTTAAGGACCTCAGTTTCAGTTTCTGTCACTAGTTTACAAACAAATTCACACACTTCCCTCTCTTTCTAACTGAAGAATCAGGTATAGACTGCCATTTCATGTGCAATTTTTTTGTGCAATTATCTCCTGAAGGCTAAACAGGCAGTTAGACTTCTTTCTTCACTGCTCTGTTTATTATTATTCAACATCCCAAGCTAAATATATCTTGGGGCATCTTTTACCCCCTTCCTCTAATACCAGGTCTGAATGGGTTTCAGGTGGTTGGATCCAAGTTAACATGCCTGAAAACCCTTGTCCTTGGCCTGTGCTGCAGCTCTCTGTGCAGAATGGTGGCTGATTTTGAGTCTCTGCAAAAAATGTGTGACTCTCCAGACACTGAGTGGGAAGCTTTGACGCGTCATCAGATGTTGAATCCCACTTCCAGGATAGTGCTCATATGAAACCCTTGTTTTATTCGTTCTGACTCTTCGTTTCCCTTGCCGTATTTTTCCAGATCAGGTGTGGGGATTACAAACACAAACAATATGAGACACTAAGAATGTCCAACTTGGTCTACGTAAGTACGTGAGAGGGAAAGGCACATTTGAATCAAAGATTTATTTATCCATGCAAAAGGAAAACCACTCTTCTCTTTCTGACTTGCCTCTAGATGAGAAATTGGCACAAAACAAGAATAGCTTGAAGTTGGGTGAAAGAGAGAGGGAGTGTCAAAACTAGGGAAAGAAGACCCCTTTGACCCCAAGGCTCCCTTCAAAGATTACTCTTAGTTGGAAAAAAACCCAAATATTAGGAGTGCTCCCTCCATCCATACTAACTTTTTCCTCTGCTCTTCTCATTGTTATTCCTATTTACAGGTAGAAAAACAGAAGCAAGACATGTGTACATGACTTCCTGAAAATGACCTGGCAGGACCGTGGCAGAGCTGCGAACCATCACAAACCATGTATTCTACCTTATCAGGCCATGATGCCTCTGCCTCCAGACTTGCATCTTCCCTGCTCATTAAAACCATTTTTTTTTTCAGAAGGATAAATATGTGTCTCATATTTCTTGTCCAAAAGAATTATTACAGAACAGATCATGATCAGCAAAGCAAGATCGAGTGTAACAAATGCCATCCCTTTCCACCTCTTTTTTGATGTGTAATCCCTCCACTTAGAGTATTAGGAGCCACAAAATGTGCCTCTTGGCTAACTTTCAGTGCAAATGCAGGAATCCTATAGAACACCCATATCAAAGCAGTTCTTTGCGAAACAGTGATCTGGATGTATAATTTGTCACACTGGACTCTTACATGGTGAGTATCTGAATGAGAGGAGGATAAAATTAAACTCTGAATTTCTCTAGTCCAGAATCTCCTCCAGTATCAGCCACTTCTCGGAAACAAAAGTGGCTAGTAGACCTGACTTCTGGGAATGTCTCATTCCAAACTCTAGCAGTCATAAGTAATTTATACCCCAAAGCAAAGGTCTTTTTGATTTCTTCCAAATGTCTTACAGCATTAGTTCTAATAGCCACATGGAAACAAGTTTCTGATCATACTGCATGTATTTTCATATATCTATTTTAATAACATAATGCAGCGCTTCTACCCAGTGCTTTAAAAGAGAAATATCTGATTTTGTGAGTGAGGTAATATTAGAGAGTAAGAGCCTCACTGCAGGCATCTGGAAGATGCAGCTTTTGTTCATGCACTGATGAATCCCATGGCATACAGCGAGTCTAGCATTTCTTGGCAACATTGGACCAATTGCATATGCACCAGACAGAGGCTTACTGCATTCACAGACAGTAACATGTGCTGAACTTTCCGCGTGCATTTATGTATCTCTGCACAGAAGACCCTAGATAAAATAACGGCAACTTCAAATAATCACCTTAGTCTTTTTCACAGCAGCAAACAGCTGCTTCGTAGCATCCTTACTTACTGTCAAAAACAGCACAGAGAAGATGAAACAATAACAGACACTGGACTCACTGACAGACTGAGACACTGGGACATGCAGAGTTGTAGCACTGATCAAAGCAGGAAAAAGATGCCAAAAAGATGACAGATACATTGGTTCTATGAAAGACAGCAATGGAAGATTCGTGTCCCCCAGCTTCAGGGTATGTAACAGAAGAGAAGAGGGAAACCAACAGTCAGGGATCTTACCAAGAGACTTCTGTGATCTCTTTGGTAATTGAACATGCTAAAGAATATTCCTTCTCACCTGGTTTTCCAGTGAGAACTGGGATTAACGTGCTCTGTGCTAGAAGCATTCTTGCTCTTTGCTTTAAAAGACTGTGTACAGAAAGAGACTGGATTAAGTTCAGTTTTTCTTAACAATTGTCTTGAAAAATACAGAGAAAATGGAAGAGTCACGATGGAGAACTCCATTGTAGAAACAGACAATGAACACCCAGAAAGAAAAGAACAGTTACATGATCTTTCTAGGGCAACAATAGCTAATGAGAGCTATTAGCACTATTTCTTTTGTTCCTAGTTAAGAAAAAAAAATGTGTCAATTTTCATCTTCTTAGACAAATGGCATACTGAAGAACTCGGTATACTTTCTCTTATAATTTCTCCTTTCTTACCGACTTTATGCTGAGGAACAGATGCACAAAATAAAGACATTCTTGGTACTTATAACTTCTGGTTATTTGTGCTCTGTGTGCTCTTGCACTCATATAATACAACTGGACAAGCAGATTTAATCTTCATGCAAATGAATACTGAGCAGTAGATGACTCATGATGACACAGGAAACACATAGCCATTTTACACATAGCTTTTGATACATCATCCAACATTCATTTCTGTGCTCCAGTCTATGGCCTCTTCTTTGACTTTGAAAATGTTCATTTCCTTTTGTTGTAGATTATTAGCAACATTTGTGGCACTCGATCTCTTCTGCCTCACCATCAGTCCAGGGGACGGGCAAGGAGGTAAAAGGGAACTCCTTGAATAGAAAGAAATATCCAGTAGGGCTCAGACTGTCACTCAGGTTGCTAGCTTCCATTAAATGTATTTCATCCCCTCCAGGCCAGCCGGCATAACATGTGCATTTTCATACTTCCTCTAAAGGCTGATTCAGTCATGCTGATTACAGTCATATTCTATCAATAAAGCCGATGACAGCAATGGCAGTATTCCCAGAGTCAAATGCAGCAATTAGAGCCCCTCAGACAGCGTACTGCAATACTTTCCACTACCGCTCCTGGTCTGCAGTGGTGGCTGCTGTTTTGACAGCCCAATGCCAGACCTTGATTCTACACACTAGCCAACATTTCGGCTCCATACACAACAGAGATGCACATATAAAATGACAGTGGAAGTACCAAAATGTGCAGTTCTCATAAGCTCTAAGGTGATGTAAAAGGGATCTCCATTTCTGAAAAACTTTGTATCACATCATAAAAAAGTAGGTAAAAGATTTGAGCATGACTATAAGAAAGCACTGGCAGGAACAGAACTGGGAAACCCTATTCCTTGCAACCAGCCACCCATAGCAGGAACAGGGACTCTGTGATGTATGAAGTTATCATAAAAGCAATGCTTGCCAAAAAGTCCTAGCAAACAAAATTGTTCCAATCCACTTCATAAAGTCTTTGTTAGCAATGTGTCACTCTTCACTCCTAGCTTAAATAGTCTTTAAGAGTCCCTTCAGCAAGCAGGGAACTTTTATCACTGCAGATTTCACAGGGTCTTCAGAAATGACCTCCTGTTGGTAAGCATTCAGGAACGAGCAAGGTAGTGAGGATACTGTAGGAAGCAGTATGGTGCCAAATCTCCCTGAGTCCAGCTTTTGGGAAAGGCATGCCCAGCTCAGTCTGGTTTTTTATGGTTCTTCTCCGAATAAAGTCAGAGAAACAATCAAATAACTACACTCATATATGTTTGTACATACATACCCACATACACACATACACTACTATATAGAACTTGATCTTTTCTTAGTGAAGTATAATCATTTAAGAGCAAGTGAGAAATTCCAAGGTGGAGATCAAAAACTCCTTGAATGGAGAAGAAAAATACAGTGTTGCACTTATCCAAAACCTGACCATGATAATCACAACTCAGCCTGTTTTGGGGGTAAACAAGATTTTTAAGAAACCCTAGCGTTATCTGTTGTTTAAATAAAGAGAAGCGGATCAACCTGGATTTGAGCAACATATCCCTGAACAGCCCATATACCCCTAATAATGGATAATGATTTTGATCTGATATGGAAGGACATGAAAGAAGCTGGCAGACTTTATTTGTCCAGTTTGAAGGACTGACTCCTCACACTCAGGATAGCTGGTGTTTGCTAAGGGGGGAGACATCCAAACTCTGTTTACAGCTTTGCCAATAAACCTGTTCAGCATCCCTGCCACTCAGTACTGGTATGACAAGACTAGTTCTGGGAAAACTTGGCATGGGATGTGAGCAGTTTTTCACAATTAAGCTCAGGGATCTTTATCCCTGAACAGTAGTGTGACTTTTCGCTATCTAAACTCATGCAAAATTAATTCCTTCCCAACATGTTACACTTTATTAACAACACTGCTAGAGACTTGTCTGAAAAGACCTCAGTGTTGTGTCTAACCAGCAAATGGAGCAGCAACAGTCAATATTTGTCATCCCAACTGTGATTCTGTTGCTACTTAGAAACCACTGAATTTGGATGACTGTGTTAAGTCTTAGTATTCAGTATGACTGACTGCTTCAAAACTGCAAGCACTTACATGAAGATTATATTTAAAATACTGATAACCAGTAACACCGGGCAGCAAAAGTAAACACGCACACACAGAGTAGCTGCAAAAGCTATACCAATAGATGGACTGAAAACTGGCTGAATGGCCAGGCCCAGAGGATGCTGATCAGTGGCACAAAGTCTAGTTGGAGGCCAGTGACTAGCAGCGTACCCCAGAGATCAATACTAGCTCCAGTCCTGTTTAACATCTTCATTAATGATTGGGATGATAGGGAAGAGTGGACCCTCAGCAAGTCTGCAGATGACACCAAACTGGGAGGAGTGCCTGATAAAGCCAGAGTGTCATGCTGCCATCCAGAGGGACCTTAGACAAGGCACTCCAAGACATGGTCTAGTGGGCATGGATGATGGTTGGACTCAATGATCTTGAAGGTCTTTTCCAACCTCTATGATTCTATGACCTTGATAAGCTAGAGAAATGGCCTGAAAGGAACCTCATGAAGTTCAACAAGGGCAAGTGGGAAGTCCCACACCTGGGGAAGAACAACCCCGTGCACCATTACACGCTGGGGGCTACCCAGCTGGAAAGAAGGCAAATGGTATCCTGGGCTGCATTAGGTAAAATATTGCCAGCAGGTCAAGGGACGTGATCCTTCCCCTCCACCCAGCACTGATGAGACCACCGCCAGAGTACTGTGTCCAGTTTTGGGCTCCTCAGTACAAGAGAGACACACGGACGTACCGGAGAGAGCTCAATGGAGGGCCACGTGATGATTAAGGGAATGAAGCACCTCACATGTGAGGAAAGGCTGAGAGAGCTGGGACAGTTCAGCCCAGAAAAGATAAGGCTCCAGGGGGAGCTTATTAATGTATATAAATACCTGAAGGGAGGGTGCAAAGAGGACAGAGCCAGACTCTTTTCAGTGGTGCCCAGTGACAGGACCAGAGGCAACGGGCACAAACTGAAACACACGAGGTTCTATCTGAACATTAGGAAAAACTTTTCTGTATGAGGGTGACTGAGCACTGGCACAGGTTACCCAAGGAGGCTCCATCCTTGGAGATACTTAAAAGACAACTGGACGTGGTCCTGGGCAACTGGCTGTAGGTTGCCCTGCTTGAGCAGGAGGGTTGGGTGACCTCCAGAGGTCCCTTCCAACCTCAACCATTCTGTGATTCTATGATCCTCTGGAACAACATTAAAACACAGCTTGGGTTCAGTGTTTTACATCAGTTTAAGAGGTAAAACCTTGACCTTAATTTTATTTCTAACAGCAGATGATATTGCATTTCCAAATGGAATATGCAAAGAGGAGTATTTGATAAGTGACTTTTTTCTTTTTTATTGACCCTGTTGAAGAACATAAAGCCTTTTAGGTAGCGGTAACTCAATCTGTATAGATTGGCCTGGTGGCAGGCTTGTATTTAGTAAGTAAAAGGCCATTAAAAGCATGAAACAAACAAGAGACAGGAGCACAAGGTAAAGGTAAGTGGATGTAATTCTCAGCAGGAAGCTAAGCACATCCTTCCAGTCATTAGTGGGTGAAAGACAATTCCAGACACAGCACGCAAGCACTACTGTAATGGATCTTGTCCTTGACAACTGGAACTAAGTTGGTTTTAAAAAAGATTATAGTCATCTTGTTGTGTCTCCTGTAGATGACTTTCTGACAAGGTTTAAATTTCCAGTCATCTTTAAAATGGAAATCTGCCTTCTCTAACTATTTATGCCTCTCATCCTGGATCCCACACACATAGAGTGACCCTATAATCTTGAGACAAGTTCATCTGCTACTGGTGTGAAGGGGATAAACAGGCAAATGAATAAATAAATAAAACACAGTCTGTTAAGTTCTGAGCTGTGCACAGCTAAGGGTATTTGACTGCTTTGACAGCTTGCTGATCCGTGTTAGCTGTCAGCCAAGCTGAAATGAAGGGTCCCTCAACCAGAAAACCAGAACTCCCACTGAACAAACTCCCTAGAAAATACAAAGTTTTGGAAAGTGGAGTTAGCAGTGACTATGGCAATCTCAGAGAATCACAGATGCAGCAACCAACTGAGAGAGCACAGTGGGTCATATCATCCATCTCCCTACCAACAGGATTTGTTCAGTTCAGATTAAAAAATGTAAGCCCCAAGAATTTCTAGTAATTGCTTTGTAAAACTATTTCAGACAGTCTGCTAAATCTCTCCACTGGAAATTTTTTTGCTGATATCCTAAATAACGTTATTTTTTCCTCCTTTTTAAGACAACTATTAAACTCTTTTTGCCTCTGCATTCCTCTCTGACCAAGTTGAATAACTTGTCTTCCTTTTCTGGGTAGGTAAAACCTGCATATTTACCACAAGCCAGAGTTCAATCTTGTAATTTTAGAATACTTGCAACTAGCCTTGTTCAGCACATCTTACCAATCCCTTCCTACACTGGCTTCAGCCCACAGCAAAGCAAGCTGTAGAGGAGCCAGTTAATGGTGCCCCCAACACAGAAGTATTTATGCAAAGTTTGCCAATGAAAGCAAGCACAAATAAGTGAGGTTTTTCCTTACGTTTGCAACATTAAAATAGGTTCTGTGAAATGTTGGCCTTTAAAATTAGAAGGGACAGTGGAGAAAACCTGCCTTGTCTCAGTGCCAGGCTTAAAGCTGGATGACATTTTCTGAGCTGAATAAATTATTGAAATACACAGTTTTGGGGCAAATCACTTGTTAAGCCTGGTAAATTGGACCCAGGTTTTACCCCCCAAAAGAAAATTTTTAGAAAGATTCAAAGAACACAGGAGTAAACCAAACCAAAACATTCCAGCATTGAACACTGTAGCCCCTAGGTTCCTCACAACATGGAGTACTTCAACTTTGGTCCTTCCACTGTTGGACTTCAAGAGGAACTTGAACCCAGTTCAATGGATTCCTTCTTTTCAGAGTGTTCTAATCACTGGGATATTGCAAAATTTTCCCAGTGTCTCCTCCAAATAATTTTTATTCATTTAATGTTCAGAATAAGACATTCTGCTTGGTATTAAGCAAAAATTTTTCTCTTGGGTACTTATCCACCATGATCCCCAGTAAATCCACCAAGAACTGCATGACATAAATTCCTTAGATTGGCTGCTCAGATTTCATAGGATTCAGATCAAATGAGACAGAAAAAGACCTGTGTTGCATAAAGGATACATCACTTCATGTGTGTACTATTCTTAGCCCTTTTTCAAAGTCTCAGAAAAACAGCAAGCCTCCGAAAATAGGGGCTGAATCATGGGGCTGTAAATTATTTATTCATGTGCCATCCTTCCCCTTTGGTGGGTTTCTTCTGGTTGTTGCAGTGACAAGCTAGAGCCAGGTAGGATTCACAGTGCACCAGTACACTGCTGGCTATTTCTAGAAAACATAAGCGACAGTGGTATAATTGTAACAGTAGTCAGACATCCATGAGATTGAAAAGAAAAATCTCTCTCCACATACTTTATTTGTGAATGAGGGATATTCAGACAAAAATAAGGAGAGGAAAGAACAGTTATCCAACCAATGCTTATTACTTTGTACATCAGCCAACATCATCCTGAAAGCCAAGCATTGTGCAAAGAGAGAGGTCTTCTTAGATGTCGTGGTTGGGGTTTTTTGACATTCATGTAGAATTATAATGCACTTATGGAAAAGTCTTGGAAGGCAGATAAATAATACTTTAGGCAAAAAATGTTCCCCTAGAAAAATATTTCTGACCTCAGCTCTGTCTAGCTCACCAACCTGATGTTTCTTCAGGCTTTCAAGCACATAAGAAACTTTGCCTAGCTTTCTATTGTTTTCTTTTGCCAAGAAGTCTTAAAATGCTTTATGAGAAGTTCAAGCAGTCTAATTATGCTCACTTTCTGTATCGATTTCCTGTCTGCTAAAAAGCTCAAGTGATTCACCCAGGTCATACAACATGTCAAAAGCAAAGGCAGGAACAGAACCTTTTAGAAGTCCTCCAGACTTCTTCAGTTTAGAAAAACATTTCTCTGGATTCCTACCGCAAGGCATACTCCATTAGCCATACTGATAAAGATTATAGCCTTACCCACACCTTTGTGCCACTCTTACACAGACCCCCTCAGTTATGTATGCAGCACTTCTGAACGCAACTTTCATTAGACAACGTGAGCAGGTTTAATGCTTGCTAGACTGTAGGAGTATAAAAGGGTATCCAAGGTATACAGTTCTGTTTCTCTGTATGTGTTTCTCCATCTCCTATTTTTCACCCAAGTGAAGGTCCAAGAATCAACATTTAATAAATCTTCTCCATGCAACCCCTGGCTGCCTCCTAGACAGATTGGTTAGGAACCTACTTGGTGTGTTGCCCTATTCACTGCAAACCCTACTGAGACCTGGATCACATGTGTGTCTCCTTCCTGGGCCAGCCAGCTGTTCCCTTGCTTCTCATTTCTGAGCTGTGCCTCACTGCTGAGCTGTGGCTAGATCTTGGGCTATGCTTTCACCTTCTTAACAACAGCTAATTCCAGGACCCACAGCCTGGCCTCTGTGCCCCTACCTCTTTTCTCTGTACTCCTATGATTGACCTAAGTAGGCTCCAGTCCAGAGTTTCTGATTCTGATGTATCTCCACTGTGCTCAGCAGGTCACTCTTGTCCTCAGCTGGGGCTGCCTAGCCGCAAGCATTGCCATTTTAGCACCTTAACGAAGATCTTGTAGATTGAACTGTGCAAAGCTGTTAGAAAGTGGCTCTTTTCAACTTTGTTCAGTGAAACATCTGTTAATATAAAACTACACACAAAGGGAAGTACACATTCTTTTTGACTTTCCAATCCCTTGCAAGTCAATGCCACAGAGTTCACCTCAGGAAATACAAACACACAACTTCTTACAAAATTTTTTAGGCTTTTCATTCCTCCAGGGTTAACAAAAACTGTTCCATAAAATACATCTCTTTGATAGTGCATATTCTGTCTTTAGAGCTTCATTTTGAACTGTTTCAGGATTGAGGTGTGGACAGTGGCAGGCAATCCCCCAATGGTTGCCCTTTCCCAAAACAATCACTCCTCAGAAGGATGACTGGGGAATTATCCTGGAAGCTGCTTTCTTCATCACATCTCCTTACAGCTCTTGTTAATCATTCAACAAAACAGAATTAATATTAATTTATCTAATTATTATCCTTATAAACTAATAATTTTCTTAGGAAATTATTTCATGTCTTGTAATCAAGAAAACTCTTCTTCTGAAATGCCAGGACCATGCTGTTACAGAAACAGGTGAGGGAACACCAAGAAGATGGGAGAGAGAGAAAACTGAACAGGCTCACTAGCATTTGGTAAATGCTCGGTTAATCCTGCTTTCATAAACCTGCAAGTGCACAGTTTTTTCCCTCATACTGATTGACATTTCAGAGTTTGGGCCACATGTGTCAAAAGCACCAAGGAAGGTACAAAGGAAAACAATCCCTCTTTATAGTGTCTGTCAAAAAGTGCTGCAGCGCCTGAAAATAAAAGTATACCCTGTAATACCGTGCAAAGTTCATAATTTTGAAACAAATGGAGATTACTTTCTACTGTATTGTGTTATTGTGCTGAAGTTGAGATGAAGATGCAGGGTGACCCTGCAAACTCCCAAGGCTATTGGCATTTTACAGCTAATTCCCTGAGACAGCACATATGCAAATATGAATGCACATAGAACCCAATGGTTTTCAGCTCAGGCCTGCATGTATTTTTAAGCAAAAAGATAAGAGGGAGATTATGAAGCAATCTGTATTGAACTATTCCTCAGGTTATCACCTTTTCCCTTCACCAGGTTGCCAGCACATAGAAAAAGAAAAAAAAGAACCCCAGGAAAAAAAAAGAACCCCAGGAAAAAAAAAGAACCGGGAAAGGGGGGGAAAGGGGGGGGGGGGAATAATACTAAACCTCTTCATTCTAGTTAAACAGAAATCACAATTTATTTGACTCCCAAAAAACCTGTTGCAAGATAAAAGTCTGAAATTCATGCTGGGCTTAACATTTCCACACACACCTATTCATTCAAATTAATCTTTGCTGAAAGGCCAGGTATCACATACAAGAAAGATTAAACATTTGTCACTCATTTAGCATGCACAGATATCACTTCTAGTTCAGCAAGTCCAGAAACTTGGATTGCTGGAAATTAAAACAGCACCCAAGAGCAGTCTTTCTTCACGCTTGTCCTATTCTTGTACTCCTCTCTACAGCTGAAACTGAGCTCAAGGTTAAGACATATAAATTCTGATGTCATGATGCAGATGCTCATATGTAAGCGAAGGTTATAAGGTACATACTGTTAGACAGACATCCAGTACTATTTGAGATGTCCCATGGTGTCCATGGCACCCACTCAATCCAGGGCACCCAAATAGTGCTAAATTCTTAAGTTTAAGCAAGTGAATCGACCCCTAGTTACTGGAGCCAGCACAGTCTGGACAGATTCAGCTGACCAGTGGCCATTTACTTCATGGACCTGAATTTTTATTCCATTGACTACATCTACATTTGCAATAGGGGGAACTTAATCACCTAGAGCACATATAAGCAGCTTCATACAGACAACTAAATTTAGGTGTCTGGGCTAAACAAAATATTGGCCTGGATTGGCCTGTAATTTGATGTGGAACAATCACTCCTACATCTGTTTTGAAGACTTCTCTTACTTGAGTCTGGATGATGTAATTTTTTTTAATGTTTTAAGAAACATAGGCTATCATCCAACTAGTGTACATACGGATCACGCACAAATTACTAGGAAAAATTCTATGGCCCAGAACACGTGGGAACTTCCACCTACATAGATACCTTAAAAAAACCATGAGTGAGAAAGGTGTAGTCTAAGAAAAGGTTCTCCTGGCTGGTTAGTTCAACAGGTCATTAATTCTCCTATTGTTCTGCAGTGGTAGTGAGTTTCTGCAAAACACTGAGTCTGGAGGAGGAAAGTCATTACCCAGGGCTGAAGCACAATTTGTTTCTCAGCCTGATAGACTAGGAGAGCACAGAGCTATGAAACTCTCTGCCTAACCCCCTTCTGGAAGGCTTTCAGGGCACAGGCTGATAATGATGTTTGATCTTTATAGTAATTGCCTCTTAGTTGAAATTTAGAATTCAATTAGTCACTTGCCATAATTACTGAATGCACAGAGAGATGGCAATGACAATGAGAGGTGTAACTGTACTTTATTACTGGTAGTAAACCACAGCGGAATTGAAAAGCACTATGATCTGATTAACACAATAGTGGGAGAGAGGGGAAAGAAGCCCAAGGCTGGAGTGCTCCTATGACAGATGACTCGAGAAGACAATTTGTATAGCCTGTTGAGCTAAATGAGTCCCAGCGTGCAGCCTCCCTCTAGTTTAATTTCTGCTGACCTAAATGGGAATGTGCGGAGAAATGTTCTTGCCACAGAGCCTTCACAGCCTGGAATTTATTCAGGAATTTGGTGACCTTAGGAAATCTGAGTTGCAATCATGTAAGCAAAGCACAGCAGCTATATGAATGGTTCATGATGGACCACAGAGTCAATGTTCACCAGGAATCCTGACCTGGTCCCAGGGCTCTGCAAAAATAAAGAGAAAGGTGGTGGAGAAAAGACGGAGGTGATGGCTAGGGATGGGACTGGCTTCCAAAATGAGCCCATTCCTGAGATATTTTCCTGGTAAGGTTCAAATACCTTTTGACATGGAATTCAGATGAAACCTTCAGTCCAACAGCAGAGGCTGTGAGACGAAAGCAGCACACAGGAGAGACAAGGGCCCTCAGAAAATAAGTGCAACCCAGGAACACAAGGAAAGACATCACACACGACACAGGGAATGAGTCTTGCTAAAAGGTCAAGAGGGTCACAGAGTCAGCATTGGGGTTTTGTCTACAACACAGTAACATCCACCAGGAATCAGAACAGTTGTTCGGATTTACAGGGATTTCTCTGTTGGTTGTATTTTCATGTCAAACTCTTGTGCAGATCATAGACCCAGCCTTTTATAAGAATCATTGCCTTTTAGAAAATTACAGTCTTGCAGGATGATTCAGACAGATCCTGTCACACTTGCGTGTCTTAGGATGTCTGGACAAAACCGCAACATACGCTTCTGTCAGCTTATGCTGTGTTTGGTTGCCAGAAAGCACCATGTCTTCCTTAAGCCTAAATATCCAGCAGGGGAGTGCAGGGAAGCAACAGACTGTCTACAAGAAAAAAAAGACTCCAAGCACGAGACGGATGACCATTTGCCAAAGTCATGCTTGCCAGCTTTCATAACTAAACCTGATATAAGAGCATAAAAATTCCAGATGCTTCTTGGCAGATATAAGCCCATTTGGCTGAGCCACAATTCTCCTTCTAAAAATGTAACTCCAAAAAGGGGATAAGAATGGGCAAGTTCTCCCAATTTCTGTGAAGTCAGCTTGATTCTTCTTAATACCAAAATCTCCCATAATCATGCTATTTTATAGGATGAGCAAAATATTCAGCAACACCAAGAGCCTGAATTTTGATTGTGGACATGACTGCTGATGTGACAGGTTATCACAGGTTAGGTTTGTTTGAGATGGGAAAGTAAAGTCCCTGCAGATACAGGGAAATACAACAGTAATTCTATGTCTTAAAGACCTATTACAGCTACTAATAGCGCTACACTTTCTGTTGATTCTCTCTCCCTATAAATACCCTTCTTCTCCCACTGGGGAGCAGAATAACATTTAAAAACAACTGCATGAAAACATTTATCAGGAGAAAAGCAATACCATGCTCAGATCTTTCTTACATGGTCACAGTGAGGAACAGGAAATTTTCATTAAAGAAATTACCTTAAAGAGCACCGGGCTTGAGCTCCAGTTTTGCCTCCCTGTTTATCAGTTTTTCTCTTCCCATCCTTGAAACTAGTGCAAAAAGCTTTATTGAATAAATAACATAAACTGAGCAAAGCACTGCTATGGAGAACACTGTGTCCAAAGAGATGTGTTATCTGGTAAGAAGGGTGGGAGGCATTAGCTGACTTTGCAGTTATGCTATGTGCTACATTGATAACGTACCTACTTAGAGCATGAATTTGAAAGTTCACCAGCTGCTTAAACCATGCTTCCTACACTTTATATTACTGCTTCCATTGCTGTAAACACGGCTGCATTTGCATGCTTTCCCAAAATGTAGCATGAAACATGAATCATGTGCCAATCCTCTCTTTTAGGACAGCATGCATCAAAAATTTAAGTGATATCAGAAACCTGAGAGAAATAATATTTCATCTAATTTATGCTAGTACTGGACAGATACCAGGAAATTTGTTTTGTAAGTGATATCAGAAAGGAAGTGAAGAAGTACAAGATTAATTTTGAGAGGGAACTGTGAAGGACCATATTGTTCTGTAAGGGTTGTTTTCATGCACACATCGCCTTATGAATCAGAAAAGGCAGATCAAAGATATGCATTTGGCACTCTGAGTACAAGATGGGACTATCTGCAGTGCTGCTTGGTCTCTGTTTCAGTCCAGTTTCCCCAAGACATGTCCCACCCCGCACACAAGTGATCTTTCTCCTCAGAAGAAACCCCCCTGTGCATGAGGAGCTGCGCGATCACGTTGGCCAGGAAGACCATGAATAATCTGCGAAAGCTTAGGCAGGTGGAAAAGAGGAAAAGAGGCTGTTCCCCTGACATAACCTTATTAATGCAATACATTGCTCATTTGGAAAACCTGCTGTTATGTGGGAAGGTGCTTTATCATCACCTGGTAATTATCATCTCTTTGGGGTTTGAAATGGCATGGGAGGGAGAAAAAAGATTTTAAAATCTATTCTAATTTTATAGCATATAATGGGTGCTGTCAGCACATGCTGCGACAGTCTAAGAAAAGCATTTCACCAGCTTCATTTCTTGGCTAAGCTATCTGATGAATCTTAACAGCCTGAGCTCATTTCAACTCGGAAAGGCCATCTCTGGACCATTCCACACAGTTTTGGCTTCACCGTAGCCTGGCAAATGTGGTGTGGCAGCTTCAACTTCATCACATGCATCTTATTAAGACCCATGCACATGTGATCTTGTTGCTGTCTGTAACACTCTTCACCATGAAAAGGATCAGGATTTCAAACCAGGCCAAGAGCCACCCTTACAATGGTACAGTGCATTCAATCCCCTGAATGCAAACTACCTTCTGGTGGAAGCCTGCCTCAGGGAAAGACCACAGCTACCCTGTAGAGAAGATGTCCTTGTATTTCTCTCCCAGCACCAGGGTCAAGGTAATAGAGAAGCATCTGGGCAGCCTTTTAGACCCAAAAGGCAACAGAGACTCCATGGCAATGGAAGTTTTGGGAACTGCTGCAGTAAACAGGGGTATGGTTTTGTGTACAGCAAATTGTGCTCCCAAACCTGCCTTGGAAGAGAAGATGCTCTCTAAACATGTGCTGCTGTGTGGCTCCTTGATCACCATTGAAATTAACTCAATCACCCACCAGAGGAGAGCTATATAACAGGTACCACTATGCAAACTTCCCAGACCCAGTTATGTGTCACCTCTAGGTACTGAGGTGTCTGAAAACTGAAGGTTGGTGATACTCTGTGTCTAAAATTGGTGCTACCAAAGTTGGCAGAGGACACTATTCCCTTCAATTAATTCACCACAAAGTTCCACGACTACAAGGAAGTGGATGGAAAGACTAAATCATTTCACGCTGGCACAAAACATCGCACACCTTGCAAATGCTGCACGCCCAGTGAATAGTTTCATGCATGGCTTCACATACAGGACATTAATCTTATGCTGGTGATGTAAATCTCCCAGTACAAAAAATGGCAGAACAACCCCCATGATATTCTAGACACTTCTCATTGTTTCTCCTTAGGTCAGGTTTTTCCTCAACATTCATTAATTTCCAAGCAAGTTCCTCTCACTCTGTAGCAATCTAGAAGGACATTATTTAGTTTGCTTTAAAGTCATACTGTTAATACCTTTAATTCTTCAGGCCACCTTTGTAAATTTTATTTCTGGTTATAATTATTATTCTTTAATTTCTCCAGTCCTGCAAGAGACTGGAAGCTGTATACTGTAAGTGAATATTAGAGCCCAGGTTTGTCTGTGCTGGTTTCTAAGCCATCAGTCCCTTGCCCAGAAAGCTACAACTCTCCTTCCGCTTCTGTGATCGTTAAGGAGCTTGTTCTAACCAAGAAAGGAAGATGAATATATTAACAATAAAGAAAACCTTCTTTCCCTATATTTCACTTTTTTTGTTGTTTTAATTTTTCTGAAGCTGACTATGAAGGTCTTCTCTTTAGTTCTAGAATTGAGGCTTTAGAACCCAAATTTGTTGGCTTCATCAGCCACAGCTTTATGTACCACCTTCCTGGAGAAAACACTGCCTACAGAGATTCTGAAGAGGCACCATAAATTGGATCCAGACTGAAAATAACCAACAAAAATAGGGCATGTGTAGGCTTCGGGTTTGGGGTTTTTTTATTTTTGTTTGGGTTTTTTTTAATCCAGATCAGTCTGCAGAGCCTACAATGGTTACCAAAGGACAATATAAGCCTGAATGAGGCACTAGGGAAACAAAAGATGGAAAGAAAGAGGTGAGAAGAAAGGAAGAGTGTCGTCTTACCCCAGCACCATCCCTAAACTAATGATGCATCCAGCAAGGACATCAGGCAAGAACTTGAGGTGGAGGAAAATGTTCTAGATGTTTCAAAGAGCATAAAGGAGTTGATGATGCTTCAGCAGACATCAGATTTACAGTTTAATACAGATAACTGCACAAAGGACCATAAGGCAGGATGCCGTAGAAAGCTCCCATCGTTCAGTAGCTGAATTTGCTTGCTCTTTAAATAGTTGCAGGTTTCTTGTCATGCTGACATGGAAGATGGGCACTAAGACTGGTTGTTTACAGTGAGAATGCAAGAAGAGGATTTTTAGAAAATAGAAGGAAAAAAGGTGTCTTTAAAAAGATTTACCATTTCCTTTCAACAAAGTGAACAAAAAGATTGGGTAAAATATGTTTGAAAGTGCTCATTTACCTCAGAGAAGTGTTCAGTGCTCATCATTCACTTCCATTCAGATGAGAACCTCTCCCATTTAGATACTAGCTTCTTTGGTAATAGATTTTCTCTTATGAAAAGAAAAACATTACTGAGAACACATACATTACATTTCTTGCACTAGGGCAGATTTATCCACAGTGCCATTTCCATTTTGACCACAAAATTACCACCCTGAGAGCAAACTGAGTGTGCACTATTTAACCATTTGGTATTCCGTAAGGATTGCTTAATTCATGTTCTGCTTGGTACCAAATCATAACATTTTAAATCCCAAGTTTGCCATGAACAACTGTGTTGTAGAAGTGAAAAAGAAAAAACAAACCCCCAAAAACCTGAGGCATGAATGGGCAGACAAACTTCATTGGACTTCAAAGGACCCAAAGTACATGAAAAAGTGTCTTAAATTTATAACACTTTTCAAAGCAACACAGTTTTTAACTTCATCTGCCAAAGAACAAGGAGCTACTGGCTTATATAGCAAATGTGGAAGAGGTGGTATTAGGCTTGTTTTCTTTGTTAAACAAATTAAAAGGTAACTGATACTTTTTTTTTAAGTTAGGGTGAACCTTTTATTGCCTTTAGAGAACAGTGAATTACATTTTATGGCAATACAACCTTCAGGTGCATGTTTTGATCGAGGTACAGAAAAGCTACATAATATTGTTGAAAAGTACGTTAACTTGACAGTTTGGAGCTACTTTTAATTTCATGTGAACACAAAAAAATCTGCAGTGCAACATAAAACCTCTGCACAAATGAGCATCCAAATCCTGAAGACTCTTCTGCAAGAAAAATAAGCAGTCACTTAGTTTCCACTGGAAATGTTCATTTTGGCCCAGTACCTCAAGAGACTAAGTGCTGTTCTATTAAATTCTAACACTGATTGTTTCCATTTTTACTCTGTGGATTTTATTTTAAAATACTGCAACAGGGAGACCCAGTCTACCTCCAACTGCTCTATCACCTCCCTTCCACAGAGTAATGCAAAATGGCAAAGACTTTTTGGAAGATCTACAGTTTTTCCTTCAGTAATGCATTTGCCACCCCTGAAGGCATATAATTCCATATGTGGGTCAGACCTTATCTCTAGACAAGATAGAAGGAGAGGAATAAAGAAAAGGAACAAAGTTTTTAAAAAAGTAACAAAAAGTGGTACAAAGTTCTAATTAGCTGTTCCAGCACCTCAGCCAGTCTGGCAAGGCAGTCTAATTAGCTATCACAAACTACACCTAAAGAATTCTACTAGATTGCACTGCAATAATGGCTCTCAAAGCCCATTCAAGCAGCCTATCCCATCGTCAAGCCAAGGTAAACAGGCTTTCCTCATATACTTGCTTTTAATCATAGAAGCAGTACAGATGTGGAACCTTCTTGGGTTATTACTAAAGATGGGCATGTCCAAAGGGTGATTCTGTCTATGCATCTTTCTCTGTTGACCAGGAATGGAACTGAGAAGGCAGGCTTAGATAAGTCATCATTCAGAGACGGCCAAAATTCAGTGAGATAAACCCCACTTTATCTATATGGTCCAAACCAAGAATTTTCTTTGGATCTTGAGGTTCAGCAAGTACAATGCTACAGTTTTCTAACATTGAGCCTAGAAGAATTCTAGAGTAATAAAATCTAAATGGAATTGTACATTCTTTCAGGAAGGGTGTGATGTGACAGGGTGACCATGCAGCAAGCCATAGCTACAGAAGAGAAGTTAATACTTCCAGAATCTGGACTTTGATCCCTCTGTGGTTTTGGCAGGAGTAGCAATGGATTAATATCTACAAAAGAACACTGAGTATTACAAATTAGATTGATTCTTCTGAAGTGGCATCTGGAGGTTTTGCACAGCACTGACTTCAGTTAGAGTAGCAGAAGCCTCAGAGACCCAGGCCCTTATTGTGCTGTAAAATGTACTCACCTGAAATTGAAAACAGGACCTTTCCTAAGTTTCTATGAGCTAAGGTTATGAAGAAACAGTATGAGAAGAACAAACTGGAGGCAGGGTGCAGGCTCCAAGCCAGACAGTGAGAAGACTGCAAATAGCATAATGAAGAAAACCAGTCACAGATCACAGCTAATAACAAACACAGTTGTCATTAGCCTCCATCAAACCCACACAGCATGGAAAAAACCTGCCTTCCCAAAGAAGTGATGGTCACAGAAAGCACACCAAGGGAAGGATGGCTTTTACATAAGTGCTCCTGATATTCATATAAAAGCCAGGCTCAACCTATTCATAACAAAAACGTAGATTAGGGAGTTCACAGCTGAAGCTTCATTTCACCTGCTGTAACTTACAAAGAGAGATTTGCTGCATAACACTTCCCAAATGAAACGTTAGTGAGTGAACGACATCTTTACTATCAGTTACGCCGTTACAACATCCTGGAGTAGTTCCCATTAAAGATTCTTTAAAAGAAATCATTACCAAGAATTTTTTTCTTCTCAGCTACCTGATCTTAATTATGTCATGTAAAATGAGATCATTAGATGCACTACCCTTTAACTCTTCTCTTAAAATAGAATCTAAATCTTTATATAGATAGAAGATTCTTTTTTGTAATTACACATGAAGTGTTTAGGATAAAATGTCTTTTCCTTTCCTGTGCACCAGAATTTATCTTTGGACCAATCAACAGAAGAAGGTTAGCAGACTTCTAATAAGAGTACAATGTTAACTAAAATATGTTCTCGTTATTTTTGAAACATGAAGGAGATGCAATATACATCATGTAACAGTTTCTTCTGGTCATCATCTGTGAAATTAAGCTAATCACTATAATTAGCTGTTAAATGATTGTGCATCCTACATCCAGAATATGATAGGAAGAAACATTTAGCTTTAGAGAATTACTTAGGATTTAGTTCAGTCTAAGAGAAGAATATAGCTCATTATCTGTGTTTAAATACATTTACAATGCAGTGCTCATATACCAATTACTTCAAGTGCCTTTTATCTTAGCACTGAAAATCATTTATGAAAACTACTCACAGGATGCTTCAGACTGCAGAGAATGCTATTTGATTACACGTGACCACAGCCAGTTTACAAATCCTCCTTTAAATCCTTCTACCTACTCTCTTTTTACTACTTGCTTTCCACTTACACATTTTTCCCATCCTGAAATACTGTTGTTCGTGATCTGCCAAAGTAACTAATCCCAAAACTTAAAGACTGAGTTACACATAATACATTTGTAGAAGGATTTTGTGAGCTGTATAGTAACACTAACACATCCTTAACTGTTGCAGCTTTCAAAACACTTCATTCTATAGCCAGATGAAACATCTGGATCAACAAAAGTAAGCAGATCATGCAGTTGTATGTCAGCGCTAGTTCCTCCAGCGACATTCAGAGTGCCTTTAGGAGAGTCCTACTTAGTTAAAGGGAAAAAAATCCTGAACAGCCAGAGCTTCACTACCTGCCCTTTCCAATATCCTGTGGAAACAGCAGTGTAAAAAGACAACTTCCCTTGTGATAACTGTGAGGGAAATGGATTCACAAATACCGCCAAAACAGTAGAAACTGAAGTTCCTCAAGATCTGTTGAATGGAGAGCAGTTAGTGAAGGAAAGCCTGGAGGCATCACGGCACAGTCCCTTGACTATCAGCTGATGGCACCACGCTGACTGAAAACTAAGAGACTCATCTTTGGAGCCAAGTTAGAGAAGGTAGAAACATAAACTCAGCATTCAGAGCCCTGTGGAATTTTAAGGACCATATGAAATAGGGCACAATACCAGAAACTCCCAGAAAGTTTAAAAATATTTGTACTGAATGAAGATAATTACTACAGATCAGTGAGTTTGTTTCAATGAAAGATCAATTTTGAAATCCTTTGAAGTAAGACAACCAACCTAGAATTTCAGGTAAAAATAACAAGTCCATTTAGTCTGGTGTCTCTATTTTGGGAAAGGATATGTGCTGCAGGAAGAGAGAATTTATCCATATGACTTCACTAAGCTGTTAAGGGATAAAAATGTCTTTGAGTCAGCGTACTGAATCCCAATTGTTTTCTGAGACTAGAAACCAGTTGGTGTATTTAGCTATAGACTGTGTGTTGAATTTAAAACATTTACACCTGGCTTAAAATACAGCCAGAGATCACTACTGAAACAGCTCTGAGAATCATGACTGGAGGGAGTATTTACAGAGAAGTGATGGGAACATAACCAAGCCAAACTGGGCAGTGAGACTGCAGTAGCACAGCCAAGCATTGACATCTCTGCCTTTTAGTCCTAGCTGGGCTACAGCATCAGAAACCAATGGTTGTGCTGTTACAGCTTTGATGTTAGTACTCAGTCAAGCTACTCTAGGTGCACCTCTAACAGTCAACAGCTTAGATCACACCTCTGACTGCAGAGTAGACCTATCCCTTTGCACAGTTCTTTGGAGAAATAACTGATCTCCTTCCATATTTGAGGCAGGGTATGCCACTAAACGTTAAGTGAACTTGGGTAGATTGCACAGAAATTTCAATCTGCAAATTCCATTCAAATGCCCCAGTTTATCTTTATGTAAGCCTTTCCCTTGGACAACAGCCTGTGCTCTGTAGGATTCAGTCCCCATAGCCACATTTCCAAGCTTTAAGAATTTTGAAAAATCACGTCAGAATGAATTTTGCTGTATTTATTTCCTATCTTTTTGTGATGGGTTGACCTTGGCTGGCTGCCAGGTGCCCACCAGACCTCTTGTTCTCTGCCTCACCTCATCAGGACAGGGGGATAAAAGAAAATTAAAAACTCATGAGTCAAGATAAAGACAGTTTAATTAAACTAAGAGCTGAAACTGGTTCTGCCCAACATGGGGGAAGCCTCTGGCCTCTTCTCACAGAAGCCACTCCTGCAGCCCCCCTGCTATCAAAACCTTGCCATGTAAACCCAGTACACCTCCTCTCTTCCGTCTCTCACACTTTCTGGCCTTCTAGAGCCTCCTAGTAGCTGCCTGGGGCAGCATCTATTTTCCAGAGTTTGTTTAGAGCTCACCAAAAAAAGATCTGGTCCCTAGGCACCAGAACAATGCAAGCAAAATGAAAGTAACTTTTAGTATCAATAATCATCAATAATGTGGTCCATATAGGAAGAAGCAAACAATAACGCAACAAATAAAAACCACCATGACAACAAACCACAGTAGCACAACAAGCAAACAAAAAATCTCTTGCCTGATCTTGAAAAAAAATGAAATAAATTATTCTAAAACTGCAAAGCATCATTTACATTTGCATGCATTCATGAGATTCATCTAAGCATTCAGGACAGTGCTAATACTGGAGCTGAAGCCTACATATTAAAAAACATTTGTGTGGATATATTACCACTTTCAAAAGAACATAGAAGTGTCTTGAGATCTTTTTCCCTATCAATGATCTGACTCTTATTTAACTCTTCTATGCAAAGATTCTCTTGCAAAGCTTCCTGCCAGACCTTTGTAGTCAAAGGGAGGTTTATATGAACTGTTTCTACATAGCACTACTCCTTCATTAGAAAATTATATGTATTATGTACAGCAAAATTGCATAATCTGTGTAATTAGCTCATCTCAGTCATTGCTGGCAATGGAAATGCCTGTGAAGGTTGAACAGAGGGGAAAGTTAATGACATCCATTAATGGATAAGGACTGCAACTGTAAAACTGACCGGCTCTAGCTCTCTGTCTTGTCCCAGAGCACAGAAAGCTGAGATGACCATTAACTAGAGGCACTCAAAAGACATTGATTTATAGCAAATACCTGCTGTAAACTGAAGCAAATCAGAAGGTGACTCGTAAACAGATTAGTGTCTGTGAGCTGGGACATGGGATGAACAGTTAGAGACAGAGTCCTCAGCTACTGTATGAGGCTATGCCAGAGCTACTGATGCATCAAAGGCCCACAATGTACAGTAAAAAACTAATCCGTCCCCATTCCTAGTTTTCTTTACTCTTTTCTTCTTTCCTGCCTCATCCTGACAATAGCTCTGTTTCTCCTTCTACTACTTACCTAAGTATAAGCCCTGATTCTGCACTTTCTCTAACCTAGAGTTAAGCTACTGGTTTCACTACCACTTCATTTCTTATGCTTGTGGGCTGCCCAGACCCTCGTGACACTCTATCACACACCTACACTGCTCATGGACAGACAAGTTCCAACTGCATTCATGGGGCTGATATCAAACAGGCAATAAGCCTTCAGAGAATCAATATACCGTTACTTTGGTTTTAGCATGAAAAGGCAATGCAGAGCCTGATCAAAGGCAGTTTTCTTCTAACGGACGTTCTCACATCATTGTCTGAGAGACTGAATTCCTCTTCTTCCTTTGTGCTACCATGTTGCATGATGTATTTGAAGTGTATTTGGAGAAAAAAATATTTGAAAAACTAAACAGCTTATGGAAAATGAAGACAATCTCCACTGATAAAGCAGAAGAGTTCAATAATTTATCTTTACCAGGTCAACGTACGAGGCAAAATCCACTGGATGGTATATTTGACAACAGAATATGTATTATACTAGCAAATGTAGCCTAGGAAACAACTCTGCATTGCAGAGAAGAGCACCGAATAGCTGAATAAACATGATTTTGATAACTAAGCATTTCCTCTGGCACACAGAAAAATTGCAGGTGCTACAGACAGCAGATCTGCACCAAGACAATAAGGCATGAAAATAGATACAGGCGAGCTGTGAAAACATATGGTTAAACACAGAAATATATTGGTAACTGTAGCGATCACTTACACACATTAAATACCCAAGCTCATGGATATTTTTGCAACTCTGAAGATGTTAATTACAATAACCTCAGTTTTCCCAGACCACATAAAGGGATACTTTCCATTCAGCTCACATTCTTGGGTTGAGAATAAAAGATTTTTATTGCTGAAAGACAGTACTGGAGACAAGATACTGAAATCCAACCACCTGCTTAGCACTTTGTATGTCTGAGAGTCTTTGTATGAAAACTCTTATAAAGGACTGCAGAACATGGATTCTGTCCTCAAAACTGTCCTTCTCAGCCCCAAAGAAGTTAATGACACTGACGAATAGAGGTAACATATTAACAGGGAAGTTCTTGCATTCTAAACCCAAAAAGCAGGATAGAAGTCTTCATAGAGCTGAAAGGCTTCAGAGTTCCTGATTTACTGGAGTTACTTTACAAAGGGCAAGACCAAAGGACAGGAGACAGAAGCAGCTTGCCTGAGGTCAGTTGCAGGGCATGAAATAGGTCTCATTTACTGTCTGTTCTGACAGTTACAAGCTGCATTTGGCATGAAGCCACCCTAGTCCTATCCCTTTCAAACTGGCACAACCACAAATGTTGTCTCTTGATTGCAGCAGGGTACCAGAACAAGCCCACATGTTAGTGATGTCCCAGGTGGATCAATGCAAGCCATGGTCAGGCAAGTCTTTGCATTCACACTGAAAGCTGCTCTTCCAAGGCAACATAGTCAGAACCAAAGTAGTTCAAATATGAGGTTGCAGTCCTGTCACATGCCTACCCACTGACTCAGGGAACAAGAAAGCCAGAGGAAGGACAGCAAGAAAAGATCATGAAGGAAACTAGTCTATGAACATCTCTTCCCATAGGAGCATGGAAAGAGAGAAAATGCTTAGGCCAAACATGCTAAAAATCAACCTGCACATCACCTTCTCATTTACAAGACAGATACGCTGGTTCTAACATTTTCTTCTGTTGAGTTTTAATTTGCTCAGAGACTCCGGTGGCACTGCTGTTGGTAATTGTGTCTGTTATGCTATGCTGCCTGCCTTTGATGCAGTACAGCATATATCACTCATTCTTTATATCTGGTACTTAACCAACAATTTCCTTCTCTCACCTGCTGTTCTTTGGGATGGCAGCTCAGATTTTTACCTGTTGTCTCACAGCTGGCAGCCAGCTTGCATGGCACTCCAGTTCTTCCCCACAAATGCTTTCTGCATGTCTCCTGCTGTTTGGCCCATCCCTCTGTCAGGGTTCATGCACTGCATTTTTGACAGCGCTAACATCTGAGCAATTCCCCACCTGTATTCTGTTATGCCATCTTTCCATCTAACCTCACAACACTTTGTCCTTAATTGTCTAGGAGTTGGTTGCTGCTTCTCACCTCTGCACAACTTGCCATGCTACACTGCCAGCTCTTGCTCCTGCATAATGGCATTTCTACATTTTAAATCACTTAACCTGTTCACTAAAGTCTTCTGCAGGAACTCCACCCTCACCCATTCCCACAGCAACTCTTAACTTACATTCTTCTCCAGGCACAAGGTCTCTGTCTCTCTGCTCACTTTCACCTCAACCAGTAACCTCCCTTTTCATTCTCAGTCTGCTTGGCTGATGCTCTGCTCTTCCTCTATCCTTTTTTCTCCTCGTACTTCCACTCTTCCTGCAACATTTTGGGACTGCAGAAGAGAAATAAATTAGCAGTGGGAGCCAGTCAGTCCCAGTGAGATGAAAAATCTTTCAATTCTGAGAACTGTTCTACACATCACCCAGATGGTCTCAGAGTGTTATCTTTCAGGTGTGGCAGGGCTCCTGCATCAGGCTTTTAGCTCACCGCTTAGATGCATCTCCAGGCATGTCAGAGGGACATCTGAACCAAGTCACTGGTGCTCTCTTCTGAGAGTTGAGCAACAGGTTTCTCTTACCCTGAGGTAGAAGAGGATGTGGATACCAAAGTCAGAATTCAAGTTTCCAGCAACACTCAGGGCCTAAGCATTTGAAACTTCCAGCATTTAAACTGCTTAACCTCATCTCAAGGAAGCTATTTTTATCCAATCCTTCTACCTTGAGAAGATAGCTTTTTCTGATGAGGCATCAATGAGTCATCGACATTTCAGGATCAAATCAAAGCAATTAGCCCTGCCTTTTCCAGCTGATTTTCATTAAAGTAACATGGCAACCAGACAAAGGTCAGTGTCCTGTGATTCTCACTTGATTCCCCTAAAAGCAAGCAAAGGATGAACTAAAACAAGTAAAATGGTGCAGAAAAATTGTATGTTACACATCAATAGGTATATGGAATCAAAACAAGATTCTGAGACTACTCTCACTCTGTTGCACATCATGTAATACAAATTCTTCATATTCTGCTTATAGCTCAAGTGACCTAGAAACTAAAAAACACCACCACTAAGTGCCGTGTCATAGGTGTCCATGAAGAAAAAAAGGTTGATGAGACAACTGAAGGATCCATTTGAAATCTGTAGGGCTATCATAAAATCATAGAAACGCTGGTTAGAAGGAGCAGTAGAGTTCATCTAGTCCAACTTGCAATATATCATGTTGCCACACCATGTTTATTTTCACCGAGCAAAGCCAGGACTTCTTCAGCCCAGTGCTCAAAATCAGTAGAAACACTTCATTTCCAGAAGGTATTGGTAAAATCAGAATAAGGACTCAGCACGTAACTGACCTACCACAGTGAAATCAATTTCTTTCCCTGAGATTTCAGAAGGTGAATTTTAGCTTAGGTTTACCAGAAGCTGAGTGCGCACACAGTCGATTTCCATATGGTCCCAGAGCATCAGTGACTCATTCATGTGTCTACCCCATTCATGGTACCTTCTGTGCCTAGTCAGGTTATTGTGGGGAATGAGAAAACAGCACTGGGGTTTTGGTAGAGAGCCTAGAAGAGGTAATGCATTGAAGGCAGACAGGAGGCGTGCAGTTACCTAACCAGCTGAAGAAGTGATGAAAAAATAACAACACAAATTCTCTCGAGGCTCTGTAATTGGAACGAGTGTGGTTAGGTGTTCCACCTCTGCTTGTCTGTGTGCTGATGTAATCCCAGTAACTCAGTCATGGATCTGCAGCTGAGATCTAACAGGGAATCAGTAAATCTTTAGGAAATACTTTATACCCCTGTGCTGAAAAATCCAACTATTATTTATCATATTTCTAGTTACAAGAGAGCATTTTACATACTCCCATGCCATTATAAACTGAAACACACTACTACAATGCCTGTGCTCTTCTGACACACTCACCTCTCCGGTTCAACTCAGAGACCCTTCTATTGCCCTCAGCATTCACTGAAGGAATAAAATGAAGTGCTTATGTGAGAATAAAACTACTATTGTTGCTGGAATTTATTTTACATGAGAAACATGCAGTGACTACAGGAGAGATGAACGGGTTAAAAACAGATTAGGATGAAAAAGACAAGGCCAGGCTAAGAATGGGTTTGTAGGTGGGTAAGGATGACTTCACTACAAGATAAGACCTTTGTGGTGACCTTTTAGCTCTTCCCCAAGAAAGAATGAGACCAGCAGCAAAACTCAGTATTCATACTGCTACAGCCTCTCTCCCTGGGACTGGGCAATGCAATGCACCACCATAGCTCCATTTGGATTCATCCCTGTCCTTTTTGAGACTTAGGCTTTGAAACAGAAAGCAGATCCAAATACAACTTTGTACCCTCAGTTCTCAAACAAAACAAACTGAAAGGCTTCTTATTTTAGTGCTGCAAAGAAGGCTTCCTTAGTCACAGTCAGCTTTGGTGCAGTGCTGCCAGCTGACAGGTGGAAATGTTCATTTTTAGAGAGGCCTAATGAAAGGGAGACATTTGTTAACTATTGGCACAGTAATGGGGCAAGTGGTTGAGTTTATATATAAGGTTTGTGTGCAGTGGGAAATTCAGATTAGATTAGATGGCCACAATGAACCAAAAGTGGATCTATGGGATCCTGGTTTTCATTAGTACAAAAAGTTGGTAAGGAAGAATGAAAGTTCACTCTACAGAGGTTTTGTGAGTGGGTAGCAGAGTTACCTGGCTCCCACACAGTCCCATGCCACTCAGAGGACAGGTACACGACTGTGCAAATCCCTGCAACTTCCCACCAAAGATGTCACCATCCCCATCCTGAGGCAGGGAGCTCTCAGAACAGGAACATAAGCCCCTGAAGAAAAGGGCTTCCCAAGTCAGGGGGTCTCTCTCTCCCACCGCCCCGAGCTCCTGGGACAGAAGAAACTCCTACCAGGCAGCCACCTGCTAGGTGCTTTCTCTATGGAAGCCCAACACTGGGAGGTCTCTCCGAAGTGCCCCTGCTTCTTATCACCCCCATCACTCCCTGCCTTTTACTCTATTGTCTTGGAAAGGAATAGGGTGTCCCCAGTTTATGATACCCAGAAATCTATTTCCAGCAAGTAAACACCTGCTGTCCCCACTGGTTTCTAAGCAGAGCCAAGAGCATTCAGTTGGTCAAGTGTATTAAGATCAACACAGAAACTAGTATCCTTGAAAATACTCTGTGCTTCCGAACTCTGCATTAGCTGCTGTAGTTGAAAAGTAGCAATCAATATGGTAAGCCTGGAGATTCCGCGAGTAGTAATGACTGCTCATCATGTACTCTGAAACACACAAATGCTGATGTTTCAGGTATTACTGCAATAATTCAGAAATAATTAAGTTAAATTAAAATTCTTAGCAGTGAGAAAAAGAATCACTAGGAGTTCACATCTAAGTTTTTTTTAAAATGGTGATGATGCACTAGCAAAGTAATTTCCTGTTTTCTTTGTTTACCTCATTTCCATAATACATTTTCTTTTTCCAAATCTCTGTTTGCTCCCTGGCTGACTCAGGAGGACAAGGAACTGCATTAATTCTTATGTCACTGTATGTATGGTCAGTGCTTTCCAACCACCAGGGGCTTTGGACAATGCAACTGCAACTGCATTGGGAATAGTTCTTTCTTCTTCTGTTTTCCCAGGGAAAACTCTTAATGAGATCTGGAGTTTTCTTCTGTTTTGTTTTTTTTTTTTTTAAACACTGAGTTTCTCTTCCTATCATTTGCTTCAATGTATTGCTTCTCATTGCACAAGTCTCATAGAGCAGCATCTGGCCCTCTGTTATTCCCAGCACTGCAAAGAAGTCAGTATAAAGCAATCGAGTTTTATTGATTTTATGAATTTGTCCCAAGAGCTACCAATGACAAACTCCATGAATAACATCTGAGGGGAATGAAACTGCACTGCAAAAGGAAAATATATACTAAAAACGCATTCTCCTCCAATTTCCATGGGAAACTATATTTCTCATCACCTCCTCAAGCTACTAAGAATGGCTGTTCTAATCTGGATGTCAAGTCATAAGCAATGTTGGAGTCCAAAACTGAGCAAGAGTTTTCCTTTCACAGGACAGCAGACTGTGAGAAAAGTCTTGCATGACTTTTGGTGTCTGAGAACTTTACTGGGACCAGGACACAGCTTAAAGTGCTAGTCTTCCAAGCCACAGAATTCACAAAGATTCACCATTACCTAAACAGCAAAGGTACTTCCATGTCACTGAAGAACACAGAGGAAAATACAAAGAATCTAAAACCAGTCAATGGACTTACTGATCTGCAGAACACCCTTCCCAAGTGCAACAGGCAAGTTCAGCAGTCACAGCTGTCCCACTGTTAATATACCTATTTGTTATTCTTGTTAAGTGGGAACACCTAGAGCATCTGTCAAGTACTTGAGGGTCCACAGGGAGAATCTAACAGTCCCTGCCAGGGGACAGCACTCACGCATGAAAGATCAGGTTCGTGCAGTAGGAAGCAGTACAGCAACGAACATGGTGTGTACAGCAAAGAGGAATCCCTGTATCATCGAAATGCAGGTTCTTGTTGACTCCTTAAGCTTCTTTGGTAGAGTTGCTTCCCCCCAGATGGCTACATTATGCTTTCTATAGCTTCCACATCTTCTAACATAACACACACCTGCTTTGGAACAAAACTTAGCACTTACCTTCCTTTAGCCTTTCAGAGCAGCACTAGTGAAACCACCACCAACCACCTACCTTGAGCCATTGACCTGCTCCCAAGTAAGCGCTCTGCAAAGGCAGGGACAGTAGGGTTCCTTCTGGAACACCCTCCACCTTCTCCTCCCCTGTGTCCTTGTCTCTTCTTCACTTTGGCAAGTCTCTGTGCTGGTTTTGACTGGGATAGAGTTAATTTTCTTCATAGTTGCTAGTATGGGGCTATGGTTTGGATTTGTGCTGGAAACAGTGTTGATAACACAGGGATGTTTTCGTTTCTGCTGAGCAGGGCTTACCCAGAGCCAAGGGCTTCTCTGCTTCTCATCCCACCCCACCCCACCAGCAAGGAGGCTGGAGGGGTACAAGAAGTTGGGAGGGGACATAGCCGGACAGCTGACCCCAACTGACCAAAGGGATATTCCAGACCATATGATGTCATGCTCAAAATATAAAGCTGGGGGAAGGAGTAGGAAGAGGGGGATGTTCGGAGTGATGGCATTTGTCTTCCCAAGTAACCATTATGCGTGATGGAGCCCGGCTGTCCTGGAGATGGCTGAACACCTGCCTGCCCATGGGAAGTAGTGAATGAATTCCTTGTTTTGCTTTGCTTGTGTGTGCAGCTTTTGCTTTACCTATTAAACTGCCTTTATCTCAGCCCACAAGTTTTTTCACTTTTACCCTTCTGATTTTCTCTCCCATCCCACCAGGGGAGAGTGAGCAAGTGGTTGTGTGGTGCTCAGTTGCTCGCTGCGTTTAAACCACAACAGTCTCTTTTACCACCCAGCAGGATGGGGAAGCTGCAGAGGCAGCACTGTCGGTAATTAGAGCAGGACAAAGTCCAGGACCACTATTTACACCCGTTTTCTTTCACCCCATCCATCATTTCCACCCCCAAGTGACTCAGCGCAGATGCCTGTGGACACTTACTTTACTTGCACTTTAAGTGACACCCTGTGGCTGAGAGGAGGAATTACGGGTGACCATTCCTTCAGTGACACTCTCCCTAAGGTTTTGTGACAATGAACACAGAGGCTGAAACCCAGTGAACAGCAGATAGTCTCACGTGTTCAGTGACTGAAGAGAACAGCCTCATTCCACCTTTCCCAGCAGGGTTTCAGACCTCCCACAGCTTGGCTGGATGGAAAATGGGTCATAAGGCAGAATAAAACAAGAAATCCCACAACCACAAGAGAGTCTCCATAGTAGATGTAGCTGGGTGGGATTTTTTCCTCTCATTTTGATATTGTGAGATGAGGATTTCCTGCTTTGTTTCCCTTTCTATTTAATTCTTTCCCTTCCCCATATGTTACTGAGCCATACCCTCGTCCACTCCTTCCCTGGCCCCAGATGCACATGATTTTGCAAGTATCGTCTAATTCCTATCTTGTGGGAAGAAACTGAACGTCAGTCCATCTGTTTGACAGCTGGTAGATGCTCTCAGCATAGACAATGGCTCACTATCTCATGCAAGTGACCAAGAGGTGGATGGGGCAGCTTCCTTAGAGAAAGGGTCAAGGAAGCCTGCAAAAATAATGTAGGCAATCCTGTGTTTGCTGACCCTCCTGAAGCCTACAAGGTTCAGAGCCCTCTCAGAGACCCATCGTTGCTCTCTCACTGCAACAAGCCACTTTTCCCAGCAATACTGGTTGATGACCCCTCTGTCACATGTTCAGGTTTGCCCCCCCTGAAGGGGGGCCTGAAGGGCAAAGCAAGGGACTGAGCCTCCTGCTACTGCTATCAGGTCTGATCGACTTCGGCGAGGATCAGATGGGCTTGGTGCAGAACGGCAGCAGCAATTTCTGGCTCTGGGAAATGTGTGAAGTCAAGCCTAAACTTAGGAGAATCCCAATCAGACACAATAGGACCATAGCAAAGACACCTCATAACTTGCTAGTGAAGAACAAAAACACTAGTTAGTGTTTAATTAGCTGGAGAAAAGGTCCCTGAACATGACTGAAGTAACATTAACAATCTTCTTATTTTACTACATGCAATTAACTTCTGTTCTGTGCTCAGTGAAGAAATCACATTTCACAGGATGATAGTAGTGGGAGAAAGAAAGATGGGTTATTTTCATTCTGCCTTTAAAACATTTTTTTTCAACACTCTTCTTCCAAACTTCAAAACTAGAGTGATCTCCTTCCACAAATTATGCTTCACAATAGAAAGAAAAAAGAAATAAAAACTTGAGGAAAAAAAGTAAAGCCTCTCCCATCTGTGCACGCACTGAAATAAAAAGAACCTCCCACTGCTGTATCTGTGGAAGAATTCAACCTAAACTAGCAAGAGAAAATGAACAAAGATGGTTGAAATTGTAATCTGGATACAATGCTATTGGAGTCAAGCTGACCTAATCAATTGCAGATTTGGTCTTCTCAGAGAGAAGCTTTATGAGCTTAAACATTACGTTTTATTCCCTCCCCAGAATTCCAATTCCAGCCTTGGTTTTCCTCTGCCTTACTTGTTTGGTTTCTTATCTGTCTCCTTCTTTTAACTTTCATGTACTCTTGACTCTAGATGACAGATGTTGTGCTGGTCTCCCCAGGATGGCTAAAACATGGCTTCTGCAAGAAGAGGCTTTTTTTAAAAAATAGATTTTTTGCAGTGAGTCCATAATTAATATTGGCTACAAAACATCTCTTCTTACCCTAAATCTCCTGTGATTAAACAGCCCAGTGGAAGAAAAGCCTTCTGGACATCTAACAAGGTTGCGTAAGAGGGATAAGGTGGGAGTAGTTCTAGGGCTTCGTAGTACTTTTCTGAGTCTGAAAATACACATGCATAGCCTAACAAAAAGAGAAAGTCATGTATTTGATCTTGAAACTCTTCTTTCAGAAATGTGTTTTAAATATATAAAGAGCCCTTGAATCCAAATGGCAGCACACCAGAATTTCTTAGCATCTGCTGCCTCTCAGGCTGGGATGCTTCCTCTCACCTTGTCCTTTTCCCCAGCCCACACCTCAGCTGCATCTCCTCTATGCATCCAGCTGTACGTCTAGGAATCACCACTCATGCTGACAGGCTGTGTTGATGGGCATTTAATCTCCCTTTCATCTTTCAAAGATGAAAGGCCACTAGAGCATAAAGGGTCTCTGTCTTTTACAAAGGGACTTAGCTTTCAAAAATGCACCCTTTAGAAATCAAGCCAGAATAACCTCTGAGGAAAAAGTAACTAAGTCATAAATGGGATCAGCAGAAGTGCTCAAGACACTAAAATACATGAGGTAAAAACACAAATGAAAATGTTAATTGAGCCTCTAAGCTAGCCACTCATAAAAGTGCACATTTCTATAACTATCAGGACAAGTGTTACCCGTATAGTATGAACAAGACCCTGTGACCAACCGTTTCCAAGCAAGGCTTAGGTTTTATGTGCAAGCTGAAGTCATCACTCCAGAAGAACTCTGAACGATAATTAATCAGAAAGAAAAGCAGTAGAGGTTAGATCTTGATAAAAGAATGGCTGTTCAACCTATGAAAATTAGCTCTTTTGCTCTTTTAAAACTTAAATAATCTCTTTAACCCCTTTCAAAAGAGGGGGGTGCAAAACAGAAGAGCTATTAATTCACTTCTTCACCCTTCCCTCAGCATACAAAAGGTTCTTTGCCCATGTTCAAGATGAGACAATAAAGAACTACAAGAATTTTTCTTTCAGAGTGGAGTAAGCCATATGAATAGGTACAACTGTGATACTTTTGCCAGTCGCTCTTTCTCCCATGTCCATCTATATGAACAACAGCACAGTTGCTACCTACCCTCTCCAAATCATTCTCAACAGGGCAGTTGGTTACACGGTCACCAAGGCAAAGATGGTGTACACACCCTCAGAGCAAGAAGCAGGCAAGGAGGGACCAAATCCCCATCGATGCAAGGTTAGCAGTGTTTATGTGCCTGTTTTCAGCAGCATAGTCCCTGGAGAACATGAGGATGCTTTTTGCAGTACCAAAAACACTCATCTGAAGTGGCTATCTCAGCCAAAGAGCTTTTCTCTATTTGGGGGGGGGGAAGTGTGTGTGAGATTTGCAAAGAGGGAGTTAGAGCTATAGAGACCTTTTTTCCTGTTGATCACAAAAGCAGTCTGACCTCAATCTCCAGGTGTGGACTCAGTTCAGCTCAACAGACACCCAAGGATGAGTTCAGCTGCTTAAACACAGGCATCGTATCATTTGCCTTAGAGTATTTGCAACAACTATGTGGCCTGGAAGATTAAAACACAAACCTACACAAGGCCTGGACCCTCTGAAACAGGAACTAGATACCAGGCAAAATATGCCTGGACATATCAAATGGCACTAGCACTTCTGAATGGGCTACTGAACTGATTTGTACATTTAGGTTGAGCTGAGTAACATTCTAGGCTTCATCCCCTGTATCAGTCAGAGCTCCGCTAACTTCTACTACAGCTTAAATTAGCTGTTGATACCTACCTGGAAACACGTAGATTAATTAGTGTGTCTTAATCGGCAAGATGGAGACCTTCCAATGCTTCCACCTCCTGCCTGCAACCAGCACAAACCAAGCTAAGCGTCCCCTGATGGACAGGTCTCACCATAGAATACCCCTCTGCTGCACTGGCTGTTGTAGACAGACTCAAATCAGAGAGATAAGGCTACAGGAGTCAACACTTATTGTCCATCAGATGAACACCTAATCCTGGATTTTCCCATTGCACAGGGCAATTTGTAGGGAAAGGAAAGAGTTAAAGTAGACAAACTTCAGCCTGTAACATGCTGTAAGGACTTGCATGTACCACCACTTTTTTGCAAGCAGCAAAAAGAGTTTAATTACAGCCCATTTGCTGAATTAAGCTAGCTTCAGGATATCCTAATAGGTGAACTAATCTGTTTCTTAAAACAGGAATAAAAGCTTCACACAGCCAAAGCATAAACACATCTAGAGGGCAGCAATGATATTGTCATATTTAGCTAAATATAGAACCTGAGCAGAGACAAGTGCACGGCCACACACTGCACCAATACATATATTTTTCCTTTTTTTTTTCTCTTTAAGAATAACACATAAGTTTTGCTGCAAAATTGCAAGTGGATGGCATAATTTTCAGATCCTTGGTCAAAGAACATTTTGCTTATGTTCACAAATCATACTGCAGGGTAACCAGGTCTTGATTTGTCAGCACAACTTTATTTCTCAACTAAAGAGAGAGGGAAAAAAATCACCAAAACAACAAAGTGTCAGAGATGAAAAATACTCACAGACTGACAGACTTTGTTTTACG
This sequence comes from Elanus axillaris, assembly GCA_026212715.1. NCBI lineage: Eukaryota > Metazoa > Chordata > Aves > Accipitriformes > Accipitridae > Elanus > Elanus axillaris. The sequence goes on from JANZLQ010000078.1 coordinate 40,522,076, forward strand.
AATCCAGCTGAAACTTATCTGAGTCACTCAGCAGTTCCCAAGAGACATACAGAAATACAGACACAGGCACAAAATCACCACGGGAATTTTTTGCCGTTAGAATGGAAATATTTTATGCAAACGGTTTATCCTGTAGTGACAAAAAGGAGGAGATTGTTTACACACCAGTTCTTGTTCTCAAGTTTTTTGACTCAAATACTCTTTCGTTAAATTTTGCTGGCATATTGCGGGGTTTGATAGCATTCCCCATCCAAGCACAGGAGTTCTGCGTTAGAGCGACAATCAAAGCATGACAGTTGACAATATAAATACCAAGCCGGGGTAGGTCCATCCAAAGCCTTGATGAGCTGATCTGCGGTGCTGTGAACTACTTGTCACATTTTGTCTTGAATTCCATATACTATGTGCATAGAGACTACAAGAAAGTACTGAAATAGCACTGAAAGAACCTGGGCTGCCCGGTTTGTCATGGATCAGCGTCTTGTGCTTGACTGAGTCTGGTATAAGTTTTTCATATAGTTTGGGTACTTCCAAGTCTGGACTTTCCACAGTCTACAATGCAAAGCTTTCCGTTATGGGGAATGCTACTGGGTTCATTCCCTCCAGCTGATGAGCTATTTTTATGAAACTGGTAGGAACTTGGAATCTTTGAAATCTTTATTTTTAAAACAAAAAAAAAATAATCACTGAAATCAATCCAAAATTTTTGTATACATTAGAATGAGTAATATAGTCACAGCCATAGAGAACCAAAGTAAAGATATGCTATAGATCCTAAAAGATGGCAGCTCGCAAACACGGGATGCATGACAATAAATAAATGGCTGAGTTATGAACTAGAACTGGATAAGCCCTTAGAAGAAAGGCATTGCACAGTGCTTTTTCTAAACTTGTCTGATTTCAGTACAGTTCAGTACAATATTATACACCACCACTTCTCCCTTTGCCTCACCAAAATGCAAAACAAAACAGGACAAAACTACACTACAGATCCTAGGCAGAAATCTTAACGCTGATCCAAGCCATCTCCTGATCAAATCTTCACTCTGCAGCTGTATTATTCACCGCTGAAATTTGCAAGCTCCATTTCCCAGTTTTTATCAGTTTCCTGTGCTTATTTTGTTATCTGCACAAGGTGCACAGTCTAGGTTTTAAGTACACTGAGTCTCATTACATAATGGCCCTCTAGTGACCCCACAAACTAAGTTGGTGAAACCACACAAGTAAAAGTAGTCAGACCATGTCAGTATTTGGCCTTCCCAAAATTTGGACATGTTCTGCATGTACTAATTGCCACATCTTTCAAATCACAAAAGAGGTTGCACCTCTGTATTCAAATCTTAACCTGCTGTCCTACTGCATTCCCAAGCCTTAATCAGCAGCTACTATCGCCCAAGAAGCTACTGATTTTACAAGTTGACTCAAATCTCGGTATAGTCCTTCCCTTCCTTTTCTGCGCCAAAACTTGGAGGAGCTACATGGAAGAGTATAGAATCAACAGAAAGCCGCTTACGGTGGCTTCAGTGTACTTTAGTTTTCTATTGCAAGCTACGTATGCTACCACACCTGGACACCAGTATGCACTACCAATCAGTCCTGCAGACATACATTGTCTCAGTGTGACTACTCACATTTTGTGTTGAAAGGAGAAAAATGTCAACTTTTCCAGACTACAACAAAATAATTCTTCAGTAGTTTATAATATATTTTCATCAGTCTTTAATTTAACTAACCTGCCATTGTTTTAAGAGCAACAAATTTAAGAAAATTTATTAGCACTGTAATACAAGCATTAGCCACCATTGAGAAGGAGAGAATCAGGGAAGAACTTTAAATCAGGTCATTGATGAACTACTGAAAGCACTAACAGAGTTTATCAAAATAAAATGAGGCATTCAAGTTTTTTTTTCTTCCATGCACAGGAAAAGCATTTAAATTCTCTCCACTGTGTTTATGATATAAATAAGGAATCATCCATAATGCATTTCTTTTTTTTTTTCCTTCTCACTTTCCATCTGGAGAAACAAAAATAAGGCAATGGAAATACTGACATCCCCCACCAAAAAAAAGAAAGTGGGAAAAAAACCTGCCGTAATTCTTTGAGGTGCCTTTTATATGGATGTTCTTTTAGGGTCTATTCTGATACACTTGCTGTTGTCTGAGCTGTCCTTAATTCTCAGAAATTTTCTTCTGATCTCAACTGAGACCGTAAAGGTATTGGACTACCTGCTATAATCAAAGACAGCGTAACCCAGCCTTTTGCATGTTCCCACCTATTTTACTGCAAAGAGCACAGGTCAGAGAATATAAGGTTTGAGGATGATCTTGCAGTTCTCCGAGGTAACCTCCTTACTCTGCTCAAAGTCAAGGATGACAGAAGCTGGTCCCTAAGAACAAATCTGGAAGAGGGTATGTTTTGCATAGCAAATACACAGACCTTTTGACTAATTATCTGACCCTTGACACCTAGCGCTGGGGAAAGAATAAATTCACTTTCAACAAGCTAAAAAACAAGGTCTAAGATGACAAGGTCATTTTTTTATTGGACTTAATAAGAATGCTAGCCCCACAAAATTAACACTACCTGAAAATTAGACTACTAACACCTGAGCAACAGTTCAGAGTGAAACACGAAATGAAATGTCCCCACAGTCATAAGCACACTGAGTAGTCTGAAAAAATGAGTGACAAACAAGTGGGTACACATATCTGGAACTAATATGTTAAAAACTCTTAATGAAAGGTCCCAATAGTATTGACAGATAAGGAAAAGGAAATGAGTGCCTGGGTCCAAGAGCCTGAATAATAAATTTTTCGTGAGTCATCATGATTGTTTACCTCTAAGAATAAAGCATCATTCCAAGACATTTCTAAGGATCCCCCATGCTCCTTTACTTTGAATATTATTTGCCTCATAATACCCTCTACTGTTTTCCTTGCAGTAATGATGCAGCCACTCCAGCCTCATAAGCCAACTGCTGATGAAGTTGCTAAACAGATTCCAGACCTCAGCCTTCTGTTTGTTAGATACAACTTCCAGTCCAGTTTGTCCCCTTGTTCACACAAACAGACTCTCAAAGAGGGAGTCCTTTCAAAATACAGTTCTTGGGTGTTAAGACTAAGTACTTCACAAGCCACAGGATCTTTAATTATCCAAATGGCTGAAGCACTGCTACAAATACATTCAGCTATACATATTTACACAAAGCGCAGTATACTCTCCTTAGACTGCAGAGGATATTTTTGCCCAGATCTACCTAAATACACTCGAGTAAAGAGGAATCAGTGTGCAAAAGTCTGTGCTTTTGAGAAATCTATATCATTCCAAGCAGGAATTTTGAATATACAGGCTGGAATGTGGAGGAAATGTTGATTCCCAGGCAAACACTTTTTTTTTTTTTCTTTTTTTTTTTTTTAAATGGAAAATATATTGCATCTCCCCAGGCGCCTTCTCAACACCAGATCTGTGGGAGAAGGAAAGGAGTTTGTACTTACTTGTGGTGTTGTATTTGATCCCATTGAAGAACTCCGGGCAGGGTCTCTCTACTAGTTCCCCCGCAGAGGTTCTGGGCCAGCAGGTCCCAATCTGATCAGTGGTGGCATTGCAGTACGGACCTTTTGCATTAAAAAAGGAGACAGAAAGGGAAAAAGAAGCAGTTGAGAAAGTACAGAAGCGACACACTTTGCATCACAAAGCAAACTGAATCCTAGCACTTATACAGCTTTTCCAAGCCCTGTGCTAGGTAACGTCTCCTACCATCAAAGCCCAGGAAAGGGATAGAGGAACTCTCTAAAAAAGTCTCTTGTAAACGATCCAGGAGGCTGCAGTTGACATCAAATTCTTCTAAGATGAACTGAGATATGGTCACATCCATTATTCGCCCCAGGACTGCTGGGCTGGATCAGGCTCCTTCCCCTTTTCAGTTTGTTTTTTTCGTCCCCTCTCCTTTCTTCCCTTCTGGAAACAAACGAACATCAAGCTGCGGACACCCTGCAATCTTGTGTGTGTGAGCCTCTCTTCCTCCAGCGTGCTGACAACTTGGCTGAGAGTCTGCGTCTGGCTGTGCAGTTCAATCCTCCAGGCTCTTCTTTGCTTTAAAACGGCAGCTCGGGAACCAATGGGATCACGCTGAGCCCAGAGTAAGGGGTTTGCGTCTCTTAGCCAGCTTCCCTGGTCTAGCAGCTCTCCAGTGCCGCCTCACATTGCCAGACTGTTGTACTGCTTTCTCTCCCTCCCTCTTCTCATTCTTTCTCTCTCGCACACACACATGCGCGCGCGGACACACGCACACACACAGAGTTTTATTGTTTGCTTCGGGGATGAGCACTTTTGCAAAAATACTCACTGTAAATTAAAGCCAGGGAGAAAAGGGAAAAAAAGCCACCAGATGAATGTAACTCGTCTTGCTTTTTGTGAAGCAAAGCAATTCCTGCCTTTACTGTGTGGAAATGAGGATAAGCAAAGATGCTTGGACAGGGAGGGGGAAGAAGGGACCCAGTCCAGTAGCTGCAGTGCTGGATCCTGAGCAGGCCTTGAGAAAGAAGAGAAATAAAAGCTGGGATGAGGGAGATGGTCTGATAGCGGGGAGGCATCAGGACAAAGGAATCTGAAGTAATGACCCACAGGAGAGGCAGAATGGGGCGAGTGAGAGAAGGGTTGGGAACCTCACCTGGGAGAAGCAAGGCACAGAGGCAACACATCTTTTAGCCCCTCGTGCAGATGGGATGGGGTGGACAGTAGAGTAGGGCAAGGCACGGAGAGCAGAGGAGAGCTTTGGAGCGGAGGATCATTCAGGAGACAAGGAAGAAAAGAAAGGCCACTCTTATTTTCCAGTGGTAAGAGGGAGCAAGCGTTTCAGAAAGGATGAGCACTGAGACTGACCCTGCAAGCAAGAGGAAGAGCCTCTAAGCAGGGAAACCATGATGTGGGGAGAGAGGGAAGAATAAAGGGCTTGACAAACTCAGGTCATTATGGAACAGGATGAGAAGGGTCTGGGGAAGGGGAAGGATGGGAAGAAGTTTGGAGGGAGCTGCTCAGATGGTTCATCGTCTTTTGGGAAATCAAAGCTCAGTACAATGGGAAGTGGGTGAAGATCTGCATTCTGGGACATGCTGGAGAGCAGCTTAGACCTAACCAGCCTTTCTGACTTGCTCCATCAGGATATGAGATTAATGCAGAAACAGAAGGCAAGGACTATAAAGAAGCTTTGACAGAAAGCAAGTGATCCAGAAATGAACTCTTGTTTACAGTCTATGTTCACAGCTTTAGATCAGACATGGTGCTTACATGGAGTTCAAAGCAGTGGTATAGGAATTCCTATAACATCTATCTCCCACCCTGCAATGGCCTGGAATTTCCCTTTACTCATATATAAGATTGAAGGGCTTTATTCTTTACTCTTCAAGGACCAAAAGAAATTTGTTAGCCAAAGGAAGAAAAAAGAAAAAATCACTGAGTTAGAATGGCAAATAAATTGATAACATGCGCTAATGAGAGAACTAGCCAGGACAGTATTTTACGATCTGGAAATCCGCAGATTTTTTAACTTTTTCAGATTGCAATGGGGGGAGAACGGAGGAGTGCCACCATGGGTTTGGGATGAGCATTTTTGTTTTAAATATGTAAAACCCCACAAAGATAACAAGTGTCCTAACTCTCTAGGCAGCATGATATTCTGAGGCAAGTGAATACATCTCTCTGTTTCTCTCTCTGGAGCCATGATCTCTTTCCCAGGTGAATGATCCCAAAATTGCAACCTCTTCTTGAGAAATCTGCATTTCAACAAATTAACCCTTGTCAACACCACCAGATCTTTGTCCCATGCATCTCTACAATCGCCAAAAGCAGGAAAGAAAATTTCTTTAGCATCATTGACACAACATGACCACCACCAACATACTGGTTGTCTTTAACCAGGGCTTTGATGAAAAAAACCTTTTTCTTGAACTTTCAAGTGAGGGGGATAAAGGATGCTCTAAACCTCTAAACAATCCCCAGACATCTATCCCTCAAAGTATCTACAACTCTACACTGAAGTTTCTTTGCTTCTTTCTGACAGTGCAGCTGAGCTCAGAAAATTTATTTTTGTTCCTCAAGCAGAGCCTCTCAGTAATGGCTATGGGATCTTCTCAGAAGACAGCATTTGTCAGTGCCCAATGGCATCACTAAGTCCAGCGGCCATTTCAATGGAGGCAGAAACGACCAGTGAGTAGGGCACTTGTCCAGGATGCTGATAAGATAATCTTTTTCTACTTCTACTGCCTCTCCGCAGGGGATGAATCACATAATCTGGCCCAAAGTCTTCATTTCTCACCTACTGTCTGCCTTGTCTATTTTATTACACATTTGTGTAGCATCTACCACACTGGAATCAAAAACTTGGCTGGAGGCTTTGGGCACTAGAGTTTCCTGAATTTTTGGAGGAATGCATCACTTAATAAATTAGAAAAAAGAAAGACTATTTCAAAAAATCAACTACTTTTAAGTTTGGTAAATGTTTCATGTTCCGAAGTGCTGCCCTGTATTTTCCAGCATAAACACTTGAAGATTTTCAAATGGTTGAAGTATTATGGAGCCGAACACTAAGCTGGATTTCATTTCAAAACTGTTCTTTATAGTGGTTAACACCTGAAACAACAGCCCTGGATTAAACTAAATATTTTTTCAGGATTAAGAGAATGATTTCTTCATTTAAGTGAGAAGAGGTAGAAAATCTTCAATCTAAACTAATTCTTCCCTCCATCTTTTCAGTTCAGCTAACTTTAGAAAATCAGAAGCAGTACACATCACACAGATAATAATATTGCATTCCATATATTTAACAACCAAAAAAACCAATCTCAGAAATAAATATAGAGGTGATAAACAAATTGTCTAGGAGTAAGTCCGAATGAAGAAAATAATTTATTGTTCCTCAGTCAATGAATTAGCACTATTCTTTAATAATCCCTTCCCAGTTCTACTGTAGCCTTTTGATGAAAAGGTACTTTTGCAACTTTCCTTGGGTGCAATCAACTACTTAGTGAAAGTTTCTCCCTGGCTGGATCTAGTCAAATCCTGATCATGTCAATTTGACTCATTTGATGTGAAAATGTTGCTCTTTATAAAAGAAGCAAATGCAGTGAAATGAAAGAAATATTGTAGCTGCTGACACTGCTGATTTTCTGCTGGTGCAGTACACCTCCGTGATGCATTTGATGCATGTAACTACTAGATCTTGCCAGGCAGTAGGTAGCAGAGGTCTGCCTTAAAAATTACTGAATAACCCAAGAAAGCCAGTAATTGGACTTGGCAGGAAGAAAAACTTTGTCACTTAAAAGTAGGCTTGTTTCTATATGGTGGTATTCATTGGTTTGTTTGGGTGCATATGCAAGACATAAGCACAGCCAATCTGTATAAGAACATCTGAACATGAAAGGTTATGAAAGTGAACAAGACAAACATGTAAACACAAATAGAGCTCAGTAAACCTCTTTTACAGAAGAGACATTGGGAAGTGTCCTACAGCTCTTCTAGTAAAGGAATGAGCTCTGCTCATAAATGGAATACAATATTCCCTGGTAATGGGAATTTTTATATGCCAGCCCTTGCACCACTGTTACACATCTGGTTTCAGTCTCCAGCCCAACCCACAGTTGGTAGAATTAGGCAGAGGATGGCTTTTAGTTTGCTCCACTAACAGTGACTAACAAGAATGACAATGTGCTCTTTAACCAGCAACACCAAAACTCAGCTGTATGCTGACTCAGGCAGCCAACACATGTGTTTGTGTGAGGTGGCAGTACCTCCAGAACCAGCTGACTGATCCTTGGTCATGTCTGCTATAGGGACCTCTTCTCCTCAGACACTCAACCTCCACAAAATCAAGAAACCATTATATATTTCAATACCCAAGATGAGTATTGAAAAAAAAGAGGAAAATAAAAAAAGTAAAGAAGAAAAAAAAACCACCGGTTCTCTCATTTCCCTTCCTCAGAGAAAGAAAATCCTACTGTACCTCATCCAGCCTTCTCTTCCCACTGCAGTAATGGTTTTATCACTGGTTTCCCTATCCATTGATGGGAAAAGCTCATGGTTTCTATGGCCACCCATAGTCACAATAGTCACCCATCTCTTCTGGTATGCACCACAAGCTTAGGACAAGAAATGCACATCATTCATCAAACAAGCTGGTTACACCAATACCCTTCTTACCTCAGTTCCATTGGCTTTCAGGAATTTACCTCACCAATATGGAAGTATCAAATGGAGTCATGCTCCCAGTATTGGCTCTTTAGGTCTCTTTAATCCAAGTAAATCCACATCCATACTCATCATCTAACACTATAAATTGGTCTGTTAACACAGTCATGGATCTGTGTTTGGAGCATGAGATAAGCGAGACAGCTACATAGCCAAATAACTGATTCAGAAGTGCGTTATGGTCTGCAGGCCAAGTACAATGCCTTCTGGTTGAATCTCGCTTCTGTCCAGCCCTTACGGAGTTAATACAGGTTCATGTGAAATGCCATGAGCACTTTATGATGTTTATCACATCCTCAGTAAGGGAAAGAAAAGTGAGGTGAATTTCAAAGAAAGGATTCCCTAGCCTGGTTTTGATGGAAAAATGGCAGACAGAGGGAAAGATGAAGGAGAAGGAAGAGGAGGAGAAAGAAACATCTCTCTTATTTGTAGAAATGAAGTCTTTAAATCCCCAGAGGACAATCAAGAGGCAGAATTAAGACTGATGGCAGAAATACAGGGTCATCAACTCACTGATCATACAGCCCAGCTGCTCTAGTTTGGGGTTTAGTGTCTACCTCTGCATTTGTCTACCTCTACATTTTTGTTACCTTTAAATATGAGGCAGGAGGCTTTCAAAAGGCACAGTAAGTTTTTTCTCATCTCTCCTTTTTCTGTTTGAAAAATGTCCCCCAGTAATCCTTAATTATTGCAGTGATGTTTCAGCATCTGACTTTAAAGTTAGCAGGACTATTCAGCTAGGTGAGGAACGCAAGACCACACACTTTAAGGAAGGTACTAATTTACCAGAGTGGCTTCTGAACCACAAACCTGCAGGCCCTCCTTCTCAACATGCACTGCAAAACTGATCTGACTGCACTTTCAAATGCAGTGACAATATGACCATTACCTGGTAAAATACTTATCTTCCCTTCTCATTCCAAGTATGCCAGCAATGAGTTTAAATGCAATTTTCAGAGTGGGAACAAGACAGCCTCATACCATATGGAGGAAGACAGTTCAAGCAGCAAGAAACTGACAACAGCTTAAAGATTTTCACAGATACTACACCTCTAGAACTACCATAGGAATGTCAGATACAGCTATCTTCTCTGCCACATCACGCTATGGCTTCTCACAATGAATTATACTCTGCTATATGAGTAGATTGTTAAAGAAAACCACTTCTCAAATTGAGTACTACACTTCTAATCAAAATCTGGTCCTTAGTGCACGTACTTGAAATTTACACAGAATGTGCAGAGTTGCAAATGTTGTATGTGGGGAGGAATATCAGACATAGATAAATACAGATCTTTGTTTCAGCTGATCAACTCATTTGTTAGAAACAGGAGACATCCTTTATCATGCTAGAAATGAAGTATGACTGTAGTGAGCAAAGATAAAGTTTAAAAATGCAGGTCTGTGGTGATGAATCTTTGCAGCTTTATTGATGTTAGGAAATATTTACTGTGGGTGTAAAAAGATTCAACAGCATAAATAATAAATGGCTTGTAGCTACACATTAATATATCTCTTTCAGCACATTAATACACTTGTTATTCTCTACAGCTATAAAACCTGTACAAGTGAATCATGTTACATGAGACAAATGATGAGACATTGCAGGGAGATTATAAGAACACACAAAAGAACCAGCCTTGACACACTCATAAACTGCCAATGTTATGGTTTTTTTTTAAGTGAGGTGTTTTGGGTGAATGTGCAGAACATCATCTACCATATGAGAGCACAGAAATATGCATTCCAGAATAACTGTGATTTTATACACAGTCAAATTCAGGGTCAGCGCTTCACAGACGTACAAGAACACAAAGAACCCATTTTCTATATTTATTTATGCCTGGCAATGGCCCGGTCCTCTGTTTACAGCATAAGCAAATAAAATAAAATAAATAAAAAGAGGTGTTAGGTCACATCTGAACAAACGATGACCATGATGATGTGTCTCATTGGTCCCACTTTCTTTCTGTTACATACAATGGGACCATTGCCAAAGAAGATGTATAGAATCAGGGGTGTTGCCCTGCTCTCCTCCTTACAATACATTAGGTAACAGGTTTTTTGTGGCTTAATTCAGGACATGCTAGTCAAGCTTTTGCTCTCTCTGACACCCACTCTGCTTCATTGTGCTGACTTTCAGTGCATGCTGGGAAGATCTGAGTAGTCATCCCATATGGTCTTAAGTGAGGAGGAAGCAGAGAAAGAAAAGGTAGAGGGTAATAAAATGTTCAGAGGTCAATCCCCCATTTCTTCTGAAAACATACAGACACTCTGCATGATAACTGACTTTGAAACATCATATAGCTCAGAAAGCAGAGGACAAGGTAGAAACAACATATGATCATGTTGCCCAGTATCCAATCTCTGACAATGACCAAAATCAGACGCTTCAGAAAATTATTTAGCCCACCAACAAAACCAGCATGCTCCAAATCGCCATGATCTAATTACTAGGGCATCCTAAACAACCTTAACATATGCAGCAAGATAATTAATTCTTTGGGTTATGGGTCTTGCCTTTATTGCCCAGCATACAGCATTGTAGCTACAGTATTGTAACTCACAGTTTTAAACCATCCAACTCATATGTGCTTGGTTTTTTAAGAAGCATCAGCAGTCTGGCTTTGAGATCCTGGGCTAGTGGCTTATGAACTCCTTTGGGCATCTTTGCCCAACCCAGGAGCAAAATCCAGGAATCACAACAGATTTAAACACTGCAGAGTAGCCAGCTCTCAGATTCAGACTGCTTTGACACTTGGCTTTTCATGAGGTATCTAAGCTGCCATTATAGCCAAGGAGATTTTGATTCAACTGCCCAAAAATACATATCCAGCACCATCTGAGATAGCCACATGAGACTGGCGGATAAACACAGGACCTAGGGAAGACCTACCCCTTCTGAAGCAGCAGCTGGAGGCCAGGCATTTTGTCCTCAAGCATCTCAAATGTTCTGGGACACCAGTATCTAAGCAACCAAACAGATCCTCAGAAATTCATTGATTATAAGGGCTGATCAGATCTCACTCAAAGATACATATGCATGGGCACATAATCTTGAAGACTTAATCTGAATTCCAGCTAACAGGACAGTATCAGTGCACGCTGCTCCTCTAAATCTCCACAAGTGCCTCACCATTGTCAAACTCAACAAGGAGCAACAATAGCAAATGTTCTTATAAACATTTCATCTTCTAATATGTAACTCCCTCCACTCAGGCTACTGGATATTAGACTGAGCAAAAACTGGACCCTTCACAGAAGGGAAGAAGCCCACCATCAGCATGTTGCTAGGGAGAGTATTTCACTACCATTACTTAGGCTTTACCTTATGTAATAGATTTTTATTCCTTCGGTTACAGAACTTGAATCCTTCATAAATGTGGGAAACCTCCTAAAACACAAACAAACAAAGAGTAGCAAAAGTAGCAACCTTGTAGAGCAAATGAAGCTTTCCTGACAATTTTCTTCTCTTCGTTGAACTGTTATGCTTATCCTCTCAGAGAGGAAACAAATTCTAGGCATGTTACATCTCTTATGGTATCTCCAGTGCAGATGTCTTCAGAGTGCCAATCAACCTAGGTTCCCTTTGCAGCCAATGGAAAGAAATAGGAACTTTTAAAATGCAGTTCACCTGATCTATTGTAATCGCCTATGTTAGGATGAGATTGATTTTGCCCTCAGTTCCATCCAATACCCTGAGCAGATCTCTGTAAGAGGAACATATAACAACTTAGACTGATGTAAATGTCTGCATTTATTCAAGTGAATCCCATTCCAGATGCCTAGAGCAAAGACTGAATTGTTTGCTGAGCTCTTCCCCACTGACCCACAGTACGTTGTCTCCCTAGAGCATTTGGCAACTGTAATCCCATGAGTTTGGGCCTATCATTTCATGGGAGATCAAACAGAAATATTTTAAACATATCAAGAATAAAGATGAGAATAAAAAATGTCCTGTTATGATGGCACTAGCACAATGCTAGCAACATATCATTATGTTTAGAGATTCCATGTCTTGAACTTAATGTAATTATTTACAAGAAGAAACCAATATAATACAAGCACTGTATAATAGATTTGCACCTCTCTGCTAGCCAGCCGATTATTATAAGGACTCCAGGACAGTCAGCAACCACCAGAGAAAATGCCTGGAAATTAAATGAAAGAAATCATGAGCAGTCATGCCAACTTCAAGAAGTGAGTCAGTAGTCCTCAAGAGCATCATTCTGTAACAGATAGCGAGGTAGGGTCCAGTCACACTAGACAGAAGCTAGAATGATTAGGCATGAAAATGGATTATCATAAATATTATTAGGGCAATGATAACTGAGGAAAAATAACTTAACGACCCCCTGATTTGTGATTTGCAAAGCACTTTCAAACAGCTACCATATGAGGTTGCAGCCCCAAAAGAACAGAACGGATGGAAGGACGTTATCGCTATAGCATTAGTTTGTGCCTGTGTCTAGAATCAGTGACCCTTGCTATATATGTAATTTTGGTTACCTCCTGAGATAATAAATACATCTACCTCCCTTCAGATCTCTTCCCTAGCTTGATTCACTACCCTTTGACCTTTCTATTACCAGGGCCAATATTTCTGATTCTGTACCACATGGTACCTCAGGTCTTGCATAGGTATAGGCTGGATATTTGAGAAGTCCATAGCAGCAGAGGGATTCATCTCATCTAATTTCAGCCATCAAAAAATTTGGGTGTCTAGACTAAGCCAGGTATCTAGGCTCTCTAACAGTCTCCAGGGAAATGGCCACCTTCAAAGAATGATGATTCATTTAATTTGGAGATTAATAACTTTTAGATATTCTATTTAGTAGGTTGTAATTCAGCCCAAGATACACTTGTATTTTAGACAGAGCTCTCTCCTGCCAAGACACCACATATCTGAGATGGAGCTGTAGATATATGTTAGGCATAAATTGAAGAGGATAAATCATGCAGTGCAGCACAGTTTCAAAGTTGAAACAAAAATGCCTACATTAAGCTATCATCACAAGATAAATTATATTAACTAATGTTCATAGAGATAGTCTGATGGCGAAGAATTCCACTGAAGGAAGAGAAACACCTCCATTTCATTCAGCCTTGTGTACTATGAATTGTGTTGGGGAACTCTACTGCACATACACACACTCGTGCTCACATACAGGAGTTTCTGAAAAATGTAGTCCGTGTGATCATATTCACTTGTTGCACAGTATGTAATAGAAATATGCTTTAAGATCATTCAGGTCACACAGCTTAAAATTTTGTGTAATAAAACTGCCCTGTTCACATTAGTGACACACTATAAAATACTGAAACTTATGCAGTAGGCCTATCATTAGTTTTGTTGGGTTTTATTCTAAGCATGCCCGTCACTGGGGGATACGCATTTTGGTAAAGGCTGTTTCCTTGGTCAAAGTCAGTTTCATTGATGGGCTCTTTGGTGCTTAAACACTGCTTAACTTTAAACTCACAGCAAGCTTTTGCTGACTTCGTGAATTAAGGAGGAGTTTGGGTGGGTTGGTAAATAGAGGTAATTTGTTGAACTAGGACTTAAATGCTGCTTTGTTGAAATACACACATATTTGTGCATATATTATGTTTTCCTTTGAATTTTATTGGTCTTGTATAAAGCTTATAGAAACTTTTATTCTGAAACATAATTTTTGAGCCACCTGTAAACTAACTGCGTCCATTTTATGGGTGAGAACTTTCACAGTAAGAATAAACCTTGGAAAACAGTTTAAAGCCTCAAAACCAATGTTTTTCTGTTCTTATCAAGTGTTTAGATAGGGAGAGCTCAATCTATAACTGGTTACATCAGCATTGATTACAGTGGATTTTTACAAAAGCCAAGGATCAGTCCCTAAGAATTCAATGCAAAACCGTTGAAGACTGAAATAAGCACTAACATTAAAATAGAGTTATTTCAGCATAGATGTAAAAATACATGTAAAATTCATGTAACTGTCATCAAGTAAAATAAAATAGCTGATATTGTGATAGATATTTTAATAACAGGTGCAACAAAAAATTAATCCTAGGAAGTGTGGCACTTGACAGAATCTACTGTCTTGATCTACTTGACAGAACAGCTGGATTTCTTTTCCCATGACATGTTAATCTGTTTTGTATTTGGTACATCCCAATGAATATCAAAGAAAGAGTTTGGGGAAAACATGTAACATTCTGATTAAATAGTTTGTCATTCATATGCTTTCACACTCAATTGCAAAGAGAAGATAACATCATCTTATTGCTAAGCAAGTGCTGCTTCTCTTATGGACTCATCAAATCACCTCATTAACCTTTCAAAATCTCCTACCTCCAACCACAGTAGCCATTTACAATGCTGCTAATTGGTAGTTTTCAAAAGTAGATGTCAAACTCTGCAGACTGATGTCTGGAAAGGATACTCTTTTTCAGCACTTCTTCCCTTCCCCATCTAATAAAATCATCAAAGCCATCATTTACAGCAATATTACATGCAACAAGCACCTGGTCATCACAACTTTGCCTTTTGGGGGCTATTTAATGAAGAAATAATTATTTTTTTGTGAATAACTTTTTCTGCAGTTATTGCAGTCTGAATACTAAGAATTATTTCAGTGAGGCCCAAGTTATCTTCATGTTAATTTCCTGCAAAGTTATTAAATATAACACATATTAGTTTATCCCTAAATTATTTTCCCCTTCATGCAAATAGCTCTTCCTAGACAGAAATGATGAATGAATAAATATATACTCTTTCATTTAGGGATAGACAGAGAGTTTGTCAAGTGCTATGGAAATCTTCTGGATCAAAGAACCAACGTAAGCAGGATTTAAGTCATTCTTAACAGGACTGGAAGTTACTACCTTTGAAATACATAGCACGTATTTCTCCTCCTAGTTTCTAGACTTGTTTGGCTCACTGCCAGAGCAATATTGGTTTCTTTTGCTTGGCCACTGGAGGGCTCTCCTAATTCTCCATTATTGCAAAAGAAACATTTGATTAAGTTTAAAAACATAAAAGAAAACCTGTTTATAGTTACTTGAAACAAAAAAAAAAAAGCAACAACCACAACAGGAGAGTTAACTAGTTCATACAAGGATCTGTACGTGGACAAAGTGCATATTACTGCCCCGTCCTCTTCAACAGCAAAAATGTCACTACAGTAAGAGATTAATTTCACTGAACAGAAAATTTCCTTTTACACACAAGATTATCAACTGCACAAGAGATTATGGGCTTGAGATGGACAACAAGGTCTGTCTTCATCACCCGTTCCTCCCCATACCACACCGTTTCACTCTGAAATCACTGTACAACTCAATTCATTTTTCAAGTAAGTGTGCTTTCAGACCTCTGTCATCTGATTTCCAACTTATTTCCCCACCTCAAGACCAACTTCCCTGGCTGGTTCAGTTTGCTCCTGATGGAAACATTGATGGATCAATCATCCTTTTCACATTAATGCTGCTCCCGTGGGAAGAGGAGATCATGTAAGGCTTTCCATTCCCCTGTGGACAGAGGCACACTATGTCCACACTGCCAAGAGTACTTACAGACAGACTATTACCAATTAAGAATTTCTGACAGTGTTTCTTTTTTTCCTGTTTGAGGGTTGTTGGGAATTTTTTTGATCAAAAGGACTGAGTTAGTTAAAGCTAAATTGTCTTGTGTAAACAGAACAGTTTGTTAAATCTTTTCTTAGGGCAGTATTTCCAGTGCCAAAATAAGAGACAAATAGCTTTGACCATCCCAAGAATGGACTTTCCCTTGTCACAAGGAAAACGAGCTGTAGGGACCTGTTTCACTCAGTTTTGCCCCACATCTTTGTCACTCAGTGCTCAACCAAACTTCTAGGTATAGCCTAAATCAAAACCTCTTTTCTCTTTTCCCTGACCCCACCAAAGTGAGGGGTCTTTATTTACACGCAGAGAGCACAGCAGCTTTCACAGGCCTCATGGGAAGATGTCCACCTTCCAGAAGGACAGCAGCTTGAATAAACAGTCCTGACTGTAACCATTTTATCCCAGATCCTCTGAGATACTCTAACACAGACAGAAAAACTACCTACGATAGTGGACAAATGGATTTTCTTGGCCTTTGTAACTCTGGTTCTGTCTTTGAATATGAGATTAGCTAGTTGGGCTGGAACACCCTAAGGGTTATTTAAATGATCCTTCAATAACTTGATCTCAATTTCATGGGATTTTCAGTTTGCCAGGTGACAGAAAATGTAGATAGGAGAAGAACAAAGGTGTAAAATCTAGAGCAGGAGTTTACATCAGTTTCCTGGACTTTTTTGAAATCTGCAGTTTCCTGAATTAAATAAATGGTTTGGATGCTTACATTTTAGGTGTTGATTAGCTTATCCTAAAGGCCTTTATGATAGCACTGGTGTATTACAGTTAATAATAACATTTCTGTGCTTCGACCTGCAGTAGGTCCTCTGCAAACAAGACTGGAAGCTCTAGGTGAGAAGACTCTTATCATGTGGATGTGCAAGCAGTCTCTGCCTGCAAGATACCCACCTGGACTCCCTTAGCAGCCTATGAAAGAACCAGGCACATCTCATTATAATGCGTACATTTAAATCAGATGAATGTATAAATGCTACAACAGTAGCAATTGCTTGTAAAAGGAGCCTGAGGTGTCTGACTTAATTGCAGCTCTCTACACTATACATAGCTGAAGTTAGGTGAGATGAATTCTTTTCCCACCACTGATTGCAAGCAAAGATAATTCCTCCAACACAGTTCTGTGTGTTTAACGTTAAAAGTCCAGTCCCCACTGAATTCAGCACCTGAGTGTTCCTCCACACCAAGCAAGCCATGGTTTCTCTTGAAATAACCTTTTTTTTATGGAGATGAATCATAGAATCACAGAATCATTTAGTTTGGAAAAGACCTTCAAGATCATCGAGTCCAACCATCAAAAAGAACAGCCTATTTTACCCTCTTCAGATAAAAACTAATAACCTCCTTACAAGAAACTTCTGAGAATAAGAAGCAATTTGTATTTTTTAGAAGAAAACAACACTCTTCTTCAGAAGAATTGTACTAGTTTTTATGGATTACATTCCCTAAAAGTCTTTGCTGGAGGCAAAATCTGCAGAAAATATGAATCAAGTAGTCCATAAAAGAATTGATAGATGGGCCTTGCTCAGGCCAGTTCTCCTCTGAGTTGCAGATGATGCAGATGGAATCATTTGTCTTAGTTTAATAGTCTATAGAATAGCTGTCAGTGGCAGAGAAATCTCTAGGCTCCTTTAAAAGTCAAGGGGGATCTAGTCAGTGCAGTCAGTGGACTCTACGGGATGATTTCTGTCACCATAAAGAAGATACTTAAATTGGCTCAGATAAATTGTCTTCTAAAAGTTTCTCTTTCCTACCATTAACTATAAAGGCAACCTGGGCTGACCTGCTCACTGGGACATGTCTGTACCATAAACGCCTAACTTAGGGACAGAAATCCCATCTGTAGAGAAAATAAAAGAAAAATCAGGCCTAGAAAATCTTTCCTGTAAAAATAGGCTCAATTTGTGGAGAGCTGAACACTTCCACTGGGGCGTTCTTTGTTTTTGCTTTCATTTTTGCACAATTCTCCATTATGATCTTTATTATGGCTACATAAGAATCCTGTTCCTAATTGCAGTGCCTTTATTTAATAAATGATTGATTTTCACCAACCAATAGCACCAACTAAGAGAAAAGTGAACAATGAATTAGAAGTAACTTCCACAGCTTTACTTACACGTAATTCAAACAGCATGACTTTGGGTTTTTAATCTCTACTACTAGCCATCATTTGGAGCCTTCTGATGGATAGGCCTTGACAATCCAGACAGCAGAACCAGCATTGCTCCAAGAGATCAAGTGCACTTTTTCACTTCATTGGTATGTGTAGCTGTGTCCTGCTCCCCAAAATAACCACCGGGGTCTTTGAAGTAGGAAGTACTCATGCAGAAAATTATCTATATTGCAGAAGAATTGCAGTTCTTCATAGGAGTTTGCAGAGACCAAACTAAAATGATTTAACCCAGCTGACAACTGCTCATGCCCAACTCTGGGCACAGGCAGAATGAAAAGTGTCTTGAATGCGCCTTTAATGTGTTCAGTACCTGTAGCACTGAGTTAGAGCAGGCCATACACGCTTCATGTGAGACTGACTTTTCTGTGATTTGCTTTAAGCCTAAGATTAATTGGATTTGGAAACAACAGTGTCTCATGCTAAAACCCAGCCCAGTAAAACACACTGTGGAAAAGCTGAAGCAACAGCTGTCTTCATACACAGTATGTTATATATACATATATAC
Organism: Elanus axillaris; assembly: GCA_026212715.1. NCBI lineage: Eukaryota > Metazoa > Chordata > Aves > Accipitriformes > Accipitridae > Elanus > Elanus axillaris. The sequence goes on from JANZLQ010000078.1 coordinate 40,540,628, forward strand.
AGTATACATACATGTATAAACTGTAAATAGCCATAACTGCACTTGCTGACTTCACAAATTAATGGTCTGTGATCAAGCATGTGGGAGGCTGTAACAAAGTAACCAGCTAAACAACAGCACCAAAACAACCCATTTTGACCCATTTTCTGGACCCAGTAGGAGCTGAACTGATCAGGACTCAAAACTTGGCATCACTGGAGAAAATGCCAGATTCATACAAAGCACGCAAAAAATATCCAGCTACTGCAATGTGCTGAGTTCATGGACTTTCTGCTGAATAGATTCTATTTGCATAGAAAATAGATTTTTATTTTTCAGAGTTTACACTTCTACTGTTAATACAGCCCATCAGTTCGGGACTTAGGTAATTTTAGGAGCATTGTTTAAGAGTAGAAAATCTCATTGAAGCTCATGCTTTCCAGAATAAATACAAAGGGCAGGAAGGAGGCAAACTAGCAACTATAAACTCTTACTATTTAAAGGATAAAAAATTCTTCCTTTCTGAGCATGTTGAGATCTGCCCAGTGTTTATGCCAAGAGACATGCTGATCTGATTTAGCTTCCAGATACTATAATAATAAGAAAATTAATAATAACAATAACAATATGATTTATAACCACAAGACAAACTTTGAGTTTTCATTTCTGAGATTAGAAGTGCCCCAGAAAATGAGAACTCATTGGTCTCCTAAAAGCTTTCATTAATGGGCTGAAACAATAAAAATAAAGGAAAAACTATTAGTCTAGAAAGCAGCTGGGAATCTATGTACACAGAGTGTACATGGATTTGCAGAGAGTGAGGTATAGAAAATTAAGGTTTCCAAGACAAAGCTGGTAACCTTCCATTTATGTCCAGCAGAGGAATAAAATGCCTCCATGGATCAATTCATTTTATCCTGTGATTTGCTCATAATGGCAACTATCCCTCTGCAGGTGCCTGTTTCTGTATACTGACTGCACCACTGCTCTGTAAAGACTAGTGACTAGTTTAGAGGTAGACAGACACTTGGGTGAACTGTGCTGCTCCAGGGAGGCAAAGTGTTTCATGCAAGGCCCCAACAAGCCAGAAACAGACGCTACATCTTTCCTGTCCTTGTTCACTTACCTACAAGCTATTCTCTTGCCTTCAGATATCATGTATCCTTCTCTCCCAGCTGCAGCAACATAAACAGCCCTCCCTGTGTTGATAATGTGCTCAAATTGTCCTTTTCCCTACTGCTAAAAGAGGCATTTTGTAATGTTTTCAAAGAAGCCTATCAACACTTTAACAACCATTTCAATTCTCAGAAGCCAAAAGTATGAATAGCCTCTACCTTCATGACCCCAAGAGGAAGTAAATGTTTCTGAACTACATAATCTACACTCCAGTGTGCTGATGACAAAAAAATGGTATCTTTTCACCATTAAAGTAGATTCCTTCATTATGAATCATTGAAAATGATCCTCAGTGGTACACAAATTGTGGAAGCAGGACAGAAGCCCATAGCAATGGAAAAGAAATGTTACGTGCCAAGTAGCAAGTGATAGGATGAGAGGAAACAGCCTCAAGTTGCACCAGGGGAGGTTTAGACTGGATATTAGGAAAAATTTCTTCACTGAAAGGGTTGTCAAGCACTGAAACAGGTTGCCCAGGGAAGTGGTTGAGTCAGCATCGCAGGAGGTATTTAAAAGATGTGTAGATGTGGCACTTGGGGACATGGTTTACTGGTGGACTTGTCAGTGTTAGGTTTACAGTTAGACTTGATGATCTTAAAGGTCTTTTCCAACCCAAGTGATTCTATGATTCTATGATCATTCTTAGAAATGCATTTGCTGCTTTCCCTAATTGAACCCCATAGTTCTTCAGAACAGAATTTTCCTTGGATAATTACTATTCAGTTTATGAGATAAACACCCCAAAATGCAGGTCAAAGGCTAAAAAAAGAAAATGTCAATGATACCTTAATAGCACTGAAATCAATGTAAGCAGAGAAAAGGCCTCATTATACAAACAAGTGAGGTAGGATTAATCTCACCTAATTTCAGGCATCCACAGTGGAGGGTGAGTTTTACCCTACTTATTTTAAAATTTGGAAGTGTCTGAATTTACTTAGACAAGCCTCTTCATCTTCTGATTAGTCATAACTTAAAGAAATTGATTTGAAGGTTTGTTTTATTTATGGATTTAATGTGATTTTTTAATACATGGCTTTTCCAAACATGTCAAAGTTTTTACTTTATCAAAAGAAAACATTTACATTTATGTAAAACCAGGTGGTTTTTTTCCTCTGGCAGTAATCATTGAAATTAAATGCGTTCCTAAAGTCAAAATTCGTACGATTTGGAGTTAAAAGGAATATTAAAGGAAAACATTCACCCTGTTCTAAATGGTATTGGGAGTCAGCAGGTTTCTCCTCTGGGATGAGTCTAGAACAGAACTGGTGAGCTCCAGAGGGAGCTCCACCACCCACCAATGCCCAATGGATGCCTGGAAATGAAGAGGCTATCAGATTATTATTGATCCCCCTGAGGGTTATTTGGTCTTCACTGCATGTATTTTACACTCTCACTGGACTCAGCTGTCAACTGATGAAGGAACTACTGAAATATATATGTGGTCAGGCATGATAAGAATAGCACAGACTGAGAAGTTTCTGTCTCTTCTGAGACCTGTCTCTGCCTAAATCAGTTTCAGCATGTAAGAAAGAAGTTGAGGGAAGAAATGCCTTCTTAAAAATGGGCTGTGATAGCAAGTACTTATCTGACTCTACCACTCTACCCTAAGTAAAACATCCTTCTGCTTTTCTTCCAGGATAACATTTTTTTTTTAATAAAAAAAAAAAAAATTAGCCAGTTAAGTGAGGTCTGTTTTATCTTTTCTGAAAGTTTTAAATCGCCTGAAAGTAGTTTCCAAAATATCTTCAATACCTTATAAAGTAAAAATCTTCCTAAAGGTAAATTGTTTTATTCTCACTTAAACATCTACTAGCAATAAGAAGTACTATGAATTTAAGTGTTTGGGGTTTTTTTAAGTTTGCTCTTGCCTATGGGAAATTTTATATTATCATTGGCTTAAGAATTTGTGTTGGAAATTCCTAAACAGACAGGAACAGCAAAGACTCTAACTGTAATTATATTTAGTGCTTGGGAACCCCGCAGTACATTAGGGGAACTGAAAGAAAAGGCACTGAATTTAGGTGCATACTCACACTACTACCTTTATATTGCTTTTCTGCTACTATGTGCTGGTCTTTTTTTTAATCTAGGTCATATTTAATTTACTAACAAGTTCATGTTCAAGTGCTTCTTCACACTTTTTAAGAGTGCCTGTTGTTAAGTACTCTGCCATGCTAACAAATACTGAAAATACTGCTTGTCTAGATGTACCAGAAGATTTCAGATTCAAACTGTGACCTCGAAATAGCATCCAATAAACACAAATATAAGTTTTAAAAGCACTTTTTTTTTTTTTAAATCTTGTTTGGAATATCCCATGACAATTGCTTCTCCATTAAGTCTCAAACCAATAAGCTTGTGCAGAAATGGCACCAGAAGAAAACCTTAACATCTCCCAGTTATCTGTCCTGGCCCTGATCTTAAGAGCAAAGCTCTAGATCCTGCTCTATCTCATCTCCATCTCCTCCATCTTTCTAAGAGCTTGACAGGTGCAGAAGGATGAATAAGGACTAGTGGGGTTTTCTAGACACCTGCAACAAGGAAGATGTAGAGGAGGATCTGTGGGTCCAAAGAGGAGGATGGAGTGAGAGATAGGATATCCTATCTCAGGAGTCTGTGAAGGAGCAGGAAGAAAGAGGAGACAAAGTAGAGGAAGAGCCTAGAGAAGAAAGGAAAGAGACATTGTCCATCCATCCTCCAACTTCTGAGCCCCTTCCTACGCAGTGAGATTTCCAAATGAGCACTGACTCTTTACCCTCTCCGCTCTCTATCATGAACCAGCTCAGCCTAATCTCTTCACTTGCAAGGAACAGCAAATTTATTTCACCACAGGAAATTGTAATCACACAATCCAGAGTAATAAAGTTCATCCATGCAACACATGCAGCAGCTGCAGAGTTGTGAGGGACAAGGACACCTATCTTCAAGCAGACACTCTTTCACAACTACTCTTGATTTCAAAAAATAAACAGAGGAAAGCACTGGGAAGAAAGAAGTGAAACAACACTGACTTGAAATTACTCAACATGATAATACAGCCTGGGAAAGAAAAACGTTGCTTCCCCACATAAAGTCTTTGGTAGCACTTAGCTAATGGGACCACCCTCTGGTAACTCAGCTGGAGAGGGCAAAGGGTAGCAATTACAAAGCAGAACTGTTATTTGCAAGGTCTAATGCAATCATGGGCCAAAGGTCAAATAAAAAAGTAACAACTGAAAACAAGAGATGTTTTAAATTTGGCCTTGAAAATAATAAAGAAAGTATAGGAGAAAAAAAGCATGTGGAGAGGTACTCCGCTACCTGAAGCCAGAGGTGATGGCACTCCAAGATGGAGCCTGCTGGCAGCCAAAGAACTACAAGAAACACAATGAGAAAAGAGTGTTCGGTCCACATGTTGTTTATGAGGGAGCAGAATTGAGTCTCCATGCTTGCACAGAACACCTGGCCCAACAACAAATGAGCTACCAAGAACAGAGCATAGAAGGTGAAGGAAACCACTGATTCAGGCTGCATTGGCATGAAGAGAAATAAAAAAAGAGCTTAAGAATGTAGCACTTCTGATGCTTATTAACAGACACTCAGAGATTCCAGGAAGAAAAGTGCACTATATACCCAAGGCTGTCATGGTAACAAGGCTAGCAGCAGTTTTGTCTCTCATTAAATTCTGTAATTGCATGTGCTGAGGTGTTTGGCCACATCTCTCTCAGAGCTAAATCCCACAGTTGACTCTCTCTTAGGTTTTGTGCCAGAATATCCTGAAACAGTTCATTGGGGTCCTTCAGGACCAGAGTGACTCAACAGCTTTCTTTAACTCAGGTCACTTGGCCTGTGTTTCTGTTTTCTCCTGTCAGGAGTTTTTCACGTGTTCAAACCCAACTTTATATATCAAATGAAGGCTGGACATGATCAGGTGAGACTTCTGTAGTTGTTGGCTTGCCCACATTATTACTTTCTCCACAACAGTCTTGTCTACATTGACCATTATCTACTTAAGCTAATGTATTTATCCAATGAACACACCAACAACCATGACAATTCAGAACAACCATCAGCAGCATTTACATATCAGTCAAGAGCTGTATACATGGAACAGATAAAGAGGACGGACCTTTTAAATACCATCAGCTCTTTTGTGGGCTAGCGTGGCATAACAGTGACCAGTGTCATGCTAACACGTATATACCCTCTTTTCCCTACATCAAAATATGCAAGTGTCACATTTCATAAGGGAAGAGAGTAGCTATCAGAGCATGGGGCAGAGAGACAGGAATTTCAAATTTACTTCCAGCTAACGCTGTGATCTTGGGCAAGTTATCTCCCTTGCCCTCTTTGTGTTTCCAATAGGCATTGAATAATTAATTATTCATTGTGAACACCTCATCACTCCCTTCCCTAAAATCATTACTTCTGTTCCCTGGAACTTCACACCAGACACTGAAATCCAAATTTAATCCCTTATTTTTCCATGGAGTTATAACTGTCATTTTCACCTTTGGGCCTCCAAGATTTCTGAAGAAGGTCAAATGAAAATATCAACACATAAGAGCTCCAACTAAACGCAAGAACAGTTATATCAATCAATTAGAAAGTTCTCATGTTGCATGTGGGCTTGCAAGGCTACCATTGAGTATTTAAAACTTTTGCAGTGCAAAAATGTCAGCTACTTACTTTTAATTGCTATGTTTTTAGTATGAACCAAGTACTGCAGGCAGGCTGCAGAGTGAGAACGTCTCAAGTTCTAATATTCCTCCCGTGATTGGCTTTGAATTCTTGGCAAACCATTTAGCTTTTCACCATATATAAATGAGAGATAAAAATATCTGCTCCTCAATTTCCATGGATTCTGTAAGAATGTTTTAGCTATTATTTTTTTAAATTTTAAACTATGGAAAGCTAAACAGAATAAAATATTCCTATTTGTTGTAACACTGGAAACAAGAAGTAACTGAAAATGGTGTCTTAAAGTAAAATAATCCATAACATTCAGGCCTCCTGAAATGAGATGAAGAGTTAAAAAGTACTCCATAATCTGCAACGCAGATCAAAAAATCAAGTATTCTTTGCTTGCTTCAACTATGGACTATGGGACTACAGAAAAACAAAGTAACAGATTCTATGTAATGCTGCATACATTTTTGCTCAGTTGTGTGTTTTCTCAAATAAAATGGACACATTTATTTCATTTTCTTGTGGACGTTGATGAAAATGTAATGATTATAACACAAAAATAGAAGGCATAATAATTACTACTGTGCATGCTTCCACTGATGCCCCTGAGCTCTCTATCTCCCTGTTGAAAATGGTGATGTAATCTTATCCTCCAGGTTAGGGAAATAGTAGTCAAAGCCTAATAACATATATAGCTATATTAATTTTGATAGTAATCTCATTAAAAAATCATTGCTTTTTTAAAAATACATATACTGGGTGAATTTCTGTATCACTTATCTCAAAGGTTTGTACCCTAACTAGCGTAACAAGCTGTTTTATATCAACTTGGAAAACTGTATCTGTTCTGCTAGGAAGAATTTTACATTTGGATCTGAGAAGGCTTCATAAGAAATTAAGTAAAAGAAGAACAGTAATCAATCAAAGCAATATGAGAGAACACCAGGCTGGTCTGAGTGAATTGGGCAGTCTCTCCCAAGCAGAAATGACAAGGACTTTAGGGGGCACCTGTGGCATTTAAAATAGCATTTCACCCCTCTGAAACTCAAGAATTTAAAACCTCTAGGAGAAACGGGGGCGGTGGGGGAGGGGGGGGTAGACAAAGAGATGCTGGGCTGCATTTCCAGCCCCCACGTCTGGCTGCAGAGGCAATTGGCAGCAGGGCTGTGCCCTCCGACCCCAGGCAAAGAGGTGAAACCCCAGGAAAGTAGCAAACAAGTCAAGGCGTAAATATGGCACGAATCCACGGCACTTCAGCGTGGTTCGTTATCTCCGCTTAGACTGGAGTCGGTGGAGCAGGGTTTGAGAAGAGCAGAAATATCAGCAATTAAAGATATGTCGTGTCAAAAAAACTCTAAACTGATTAAAGTTGAAGGCTCCGTTTTCTTCTTTTCATCAGAGAACGGAATCAAAACCTGCCTGGAAAGACGCGCTCCCCCCGTTCCCAGCGCTCCGAAGGCAGCGCCTGCATCCGTCCTGCTGTGTCCCTGCATTTTAATTACTACCTTATTAATATTCATGAGGCTAGGCACTCAAGGGGGATTGCAGTCTGTCATTCTCTCTCTCTTTCTCTCTCCCCCCCCACCTCTCTCGGCTGAATCTGTGGTTGTTTTTTTTTTTTTTTTTCCTTCTCCTTCCCAACAGTTGGTATGCTGCAGATCCGTATGCGGCCGCGTGTGCCTGCAGCCCCGAAGGCGCCGAGCGTGCAAGGGGCCGTGGCGCAGGGAGGAAGCCTGTGCTTGCCAGTGGCAGGCGGCACGACTTGGGGTGCAGGTGGGTGGGTGGGAGCAGGATTGCCCCCACTGCACGTGGCAGCCCCGGCATCGGGAGAAAAAACTTAGGGATGCTGAGCGGTGCTCCGGCTGGGAGCGAGCATGTGTGCGCGCATATGTGACTGCCACGCACTCGGGGCGTGATGCTGGCACATGAGCAGAGCGGCCCATTGGGGAGCGGGAGAGCTGGCGCACGTGCGAGCGGGTGTGCAAGGAGCAGGTGCGGGGTGGGGGGGGCACGTCTGCGTGTGCTCACACTCGCGTGCATAACTCCTGGCAACAGCATCACTTCTGAGTGCTGGGTTGATGGTGTAGGACCTGCACAAGAAGAGCGTGGCCATGCAGGATGGTACGGGGTGAATGCAGCTGCCCTCAGCCCCCACCCCACCACCTCTCCTTGGGGACGGAGCACCCTGCATCTCAGCTCATCCCGCACCCCAGCTGTCCATGCTTGGGCAAAAGCAGCCGCTGCTGAAGTGGGCAAGAGCACCACGGCACAGCCAAGGGGCCACTGTATCCTTGACAGAGCTACAGCCTTGGCCATCAGAGTGAAGTGGGACCTAGCAGGTCTTGCATGCATCCAGCAAGGGGGTGACCCCCGTGGCTGTGCCCCGTTTGCTGTTGCAGCTTGCTGGCTGGGCAAATTGGATCCCATTTTTTTTCTCAGGTCCACGGCACTGCCATACCCTGGGAGGAGAGAGGGCACAAAGCCTGGCTTGAGGGCAACACAGAGGGAATAGGCTGGTGGTGGAGCTGGAGATAAATTGAATTTCTCATTCCTAAGTTGAGCAATGTGGTGTTTGCCCATTCCTCGCTGCCATGCAGCGTTTAACCCTTTCTGTATTCATTACTGAAAACAGTGCCCACGTGGGCAGCAGAGAGCTTGCCTGGCTTTGCAAACCCTGTTCCTCCTTGCTGGAGGACACCACAGGAGGGCCAGGCTGTTGCCTCCCAGGTTGCTGTCCCCCATCCCTCCCAAGGGACCATGCTGGGGTGATGCAGAGCATGTGCAGGTGCTCCCATCACCCCATGCTGCTCAAAGAGCTGTCCCATCCCAACAGCCACCAGTTGCAGGCTGAAGCTCACCTCCATTTTCCAGGTAGCCACAGCCAGACCACAGTCCCACCTTCCCCCAGCATCTTTCTCTTGGCTAATGACTCCCAAAGCACCGTCAAGAGGCTGAAGCCCCTTCAGGGACGGATCCTGCAGCCCAGAGTGCTGCATCCCCACCACCAACCACCTGCGAGCAACCTGTCGAGAGACACTCCAAGTCGGCGGCTCCCCAACGCCCCACTTGCTCAGCTCCACAAATATTTGAATTAAGGTCCCCTGGGGAGCCACAGTCACAGAGTAACTGATTTCTCCTCCTTCATTATATCTCTGTGTAATTTACCGAGGGACGGCGGCGTGTGCCTCCGTTCGAGCGAATTCCCAGCAGGACTCCCAAGAGCTCACAAATCAGGCAAAGGCAAGGCATTAGAATATGAAAGGTGAGGCTGGTCTCCCCACCAAGGCTCATCTCACTCTTCCTTGGCTCCGCCAGCCCCAAATTGTGTTTTATTTCCGCCTGCTGCCTCTTGTGTGAGCGAGGAGGTGATGGGCTGGGGACAGGCCACAAGGCTGTGTCCCCAGCTCTATCCCCGGCTCCTGCTCCTTTCTGGGCAGGAGTCCCCTCCCTCTTGGCAGCACCTCAAGAGATGCCAAGGAAGCCAATGCAGCAAAGGTTTCCAAGTGAAACCACATCACCTGGCTTTAAAAATCTGACTTCTTTTCACCTGGATGCCTGTGCCTCAGTTTCCACATATACAGAAAAGAGTTGTCACTTTCTCCGTTTACTAGTTTAAGACCCCCAAACACTTAGATGTTGGAGGTCTATAAAAGAAAACCGGCATTATGGATCCATCTGTGTTGCAGCTCCAGCAAGGAGGAGCTGGAGGACAAGTTTGCCAGTGTAGCTCTATCGTTACCAGAAAGAGCTCAAAGAGTCACCAAGGAGAAAGAGAAGAAAAGGGAGCAAATGAGGAATTGGACAAAGGATGCACAACTGAACTGCTTGGTGTTATTTTGTGAAACATGAGGTGCGAGGAGGCTGGTCTTCAGCGGACACACCTCACTCTGAACCCAACCCAACCAAACCCATGGCCAACCACCATGTCTCAGCCCTGTGTTGAGGTGCCAGGGTGGGAGCAGGTCACCCCGAGAATGGGAGGCATTTGTTTGTGATGGCAAACGGAGGTTGACTGGACCTCTCACGGGTCTTTGCAGCATCTACAGGCTGGGTAGGAGTTGTCCCAACCCAAACCCCCCCGCCCTGGCTGCCACCAGGGATGTGACACTGGAGCAAAATGCTGGCCGGGCTCGGACGCAGCAAGCTCTGTTCCAGCTACACTGCAAACAGCGGAGGGCAACATTTTGCTTCCTGGAAACCCAGAGAAAGAAGTATTTTTTCTGAAGAGCTGCAGCTCATAGGCAACCTGTAATGGAGATTTCAGAAAACTGGGTGTTCCCCCCTTCCACCTCTGTGAAGACAAAGACTTGGCAGATGGTGGTGGTGCTTTGCAGGGCTTCTGCTAGGCTTTTCTTTGGGAGCTGGGTGCACAAACCCTCACTCTCATGCTTCACTTTCAGAGGTACGAGCCATGTGAAATCTGCCCATCCCCAAAATCCTCCTGTCCCTAGGCTATCTCAACTTCTCAGAGCTCTTCGAACAGGCTGACTTAAAGACCTGGGGCTGTTCAGCCTTTAACAAAGAGCTCCTTTCTCCCCGACCTTCGACAGTTGTTGGAGTTAAATAGGCTATGCTGAAACCAAACCAAACAAAGCCCCTGCAAAGAGGCTCCAAATCCCTGTCCCCTCTCCAGCGCCCTGGGTTTCCCCCCTGAGCCTGGGCTTGGTGCTCTCTGGCACACTATGGCTCACTCCCCGCTCCGATAGGTGGGCACAATGGACTGAAACAGCAAGGTTGCATTCGCTCCTATCCTTCTTGCTGCTGGACATCCATGGGAGGCAATGAGGGGGTGCCTGGGGGGAGAAGTGTGCCACGGAGCTGCTCCAGCCTCTGCCTGCAATACCCCTGCTCCGGTGGATTTGCTTGGGACTCCAGCCACGTTGCTGCCAGTGCCTTGAATCCCTCCGGCGTAGTGCAGGAGCAGCCCTCGTGGGTGCCACGTGGCTATCCCAGGTGTGGGGACCCCGACAGGACCTTTCCAAATGTACTGCCCAACCTATGCCCTCGCAGCCCCCATGGGGCACGTTCACTCTCTCCCATTTTGGGGGGCAGCTCCCCATCACTGGGCACTGAGCCCTCCTCCTCCCAGCATCATAGCTACCAATTTGCTGAAGCGGCTGCCTTCCCCGAGCAGGGAGGTGATGGCAGATGGGGGTCTCCATCAACTAGGGGGGGATTTTTGGCAATGCCAGCCCCTGGAGGGGCTGCTGGCTCCCACGTCCCGCGCGTGCAAAGCGTGGGGGTCCGGGGGCTCTTGGTGCAGGCAGCTCGTGATCAAAGCGCCGAGCGCAGCCCAGACCTTGGGGGGAGGCAGGCGGCATGAGATGAAACGGAGCAAAGTTCTCCGGGTTCGGACGCGGGAGTTGGAAAGGATTTGACTGCAGCTTGGAAAAGGAGGAGGAGAGGGCCGGGAGCAGCAGCGTTCAGCAGAAAGGAATGTCCTGATGGGACGGCAGCCTGAACGCCAGCCAGGACCCCCCCTTCCCAAGGCTGTTTAAAAGCCCCGGACCTCTCCAAGCCCTTTAATTGGCGCTTTAAAAAACTTCCTTGTTCCTTGACGCGGCGAGGTTTGCGTTTCATGCCCAAAATGACTCAATTCCCCCTCTCTCCCACCCCATGCAAAAAAAAAAATCTCCTTTGAAAGGTTTGCTAGAAGCCAGCTCCGTCCCCTCCCCGCCAGCCCCGGTAGCCCCCAGCCCTCGCCCCACCAGCCTCTTGTGTGTATTCTTGTTCTCCCCTAATAATCCACATCCCAGCTGCCTCCCTCTGCCTTCACCCTCCTCCTCCCTGCCTCTCTCGCTCCCTCTTTCTCTCTCCTCCCCCCTTCCTCCCCCTTTCCATAACTCAAAAGCTTGTCAGGCTGGTTCCAGACTGCTGGCGCCAGGCTTCACTCCAGGAAAAAAATAAAGCAAAAGAGAAAGGCATGCAAGGCAAAACAGCCCCGCCACATGAACACACATCAAACCAGCCCTTTATCTCCCCGGAATGCTCTCCCCGCTGCAGAGCTCCCTACCCCGGCCCAACAGACGCACACTCCCCATCCCCGTAACCCTAATGCAGCATCGCCAGGCTGCAAGCGCACACGCCCCGGCAGAGAAAAGTGAAGGAGCAAATACAAGATCTATTATTTATCAGTGTTATCAATTATTTAGAGCCCCAGCGCGGGGAAGGGGTGGGGAGAGGAGGCCTTGGCGGAGGCGGCTTTTACCCCGACAATTCAGGCAAGGGGCTTCTGGCCAGACCCACCTCCCCACTGCCCCCAGCTCCTGCCCACCAGCAGGATGATGGGGTGTCTCCAACACCGTTCTTTGCATCCCACCCCACCAGTATGGGGTTATTTCTTACCCCAATCCTTCCTGCCTTCAAAAGAGCAGGGCTTCCCCCCACAGCAAGCCTCAATGCCCAGCTCCAGGGGCATCCCAGCCCTGGAGGTCTTGGACCCAGTGCCCAAGTAAGGGTTGCACCACCCCACATGCGGATTGGCCACCCCAGGGCAAGGGCTCTCACATGTGGGGACCCAGCAGCCTGCCTCCTCACCCAGGGAACTGGTCAGCCCCCAACAACGTGAATTTTGGCATCAGTATGCACTTTCTCAGGCACTTCCAACAACACTCTTCTGTTCAGTGGTGCATGCCTCCATCCCAACTCTCGCTGCAGCCTGGAGGATGCACCACACTGCTCATCACCACCTCAAACTGCAGCGGTGGCTGGTGCAGGGCTCTGGAGCCCCAAGTCACCCCACATGCAGCCAGCCCTGAAAGAGCTGTGTCAGTGCAGGGCAGGAGGAAGAAGGTGTCCATGGCTTTCCACCTCAAGGGGGTTTCAGGTCAGGTCTTGATCCCAAAAGGTCAAAGGCAACATCCCAAACCCAAGACCCAGCCCAGGCTGCAGGAAGAAGACTACACCAGATTACACAGCCCCTTCCAGCTCTGTTTTCTCTTGGATTTTGGAGCAATCCCCAGCCCACCATCTTCGTGGTGCCACTGGCAAACAGTACCAGTTACCAGGCAGGTGACACCAATGGGTATGGGTTTGTCCATGGGCCATTGCCACAAGCTCGCAGATGGCTATTGCAGCCTCCCCACGAGGTAGCCGCCTTTCAGCAGCAGATCACACTAAAGTAGCTACAGTGGGAACGTGTGATGAGGTGGGTGTGCTAAGAAGATTTTTTTTTGGCAGACTTCGGGATGACTTTATTGCTCACAAGTTCTCGAGTCATGGCTGAGTAACACACTCATTGCATGTCTGAAACAAAAAAAAATCCCTTACCCCAGCACAAAATAAACAGCCTGGACAAAGCATGTTTGCTTTGCTCCTCTTCCCTGCTCCAGCTTTGCATGGCTGGGGGCTGCAAGGCTCCCACGTGGGCTGCAGGCAGCCACTGCCTACGAGCCCTGATATTTCCCCTGCGATTTGGGAAGAGAGATGGGCAGTGGCTCCCACCAGATGTGCACATGAGCACCAGCCCCTTCCCTAGACATCCCCCCGCGGGTCCCCTTCCCAGCCAATGGGTTGGGTACCTGAGGCAGGGCAGCATCCTCCACTCCAGTGGGATCTCTGGGAAATGACTTTAATTTGGGTGGCTGAATCAGGCCAGGCCAGCCCAGACTTTTGCAGTGGAAGGTGTGACCTCAGCCTGCCATGGCCTCAAGTGTTTTCTTCTAAGGACAAAGAGTTCTGCCCCATGATGTCACGTCCCCCGCTAAGCTGTGTGAAGGTTCCTGGGCTGGGTCAGGTGAGACCTTCAGATGCACCACAGAGGATAAATTTCTGCAATGCAGCTGCTGGTTTGGATGCTTCTGGGTGCCAAGAGGGTGCAGAGAGTCGTGTTGTTTGAGGACAGAAGCATCCCCACTGCCGGTGCCTTCAACCCTGAGAAACCAGTAGCTGGTCTTGAAAGGCAACCAATGTATTTCTAACCTGGAAGGAAAACTACTGTCCTCTGCTCCAACTGAGTCAATGGTGGCTGATCAAATCCCTGCAGCAACTCAGAGTAATCGAAAGGTATTAACTACCTGCCTAAGCCCATGGGTGCAAAGAAAGTGCTCTCCTCTTTCCCAGGTAGGGAAATGAAGGTGAAGAGGGGTGAAGTGACTTCTCCAAGGTCACCTGGGAAATGCTGCTGGAGAGCTGGGAACAGACCCTAGGACCTGAGGTTTCTGCTATCTGGCTCCAAAGTCCTCACAACCACCCTGAACTACCCCTGGGTCAAGTCCAGTCTTCCCACAGCCCCACAGAGCCCCGATGACTTCTGAATGTCCCTCCACTGGAGAGAGGAGAAGGTCAGGAGCATGAACCCCTCCAGATGTTGGCTTTTGGGCGCCAACAGCTTCACAAGCTCCTCTCTAGCCCCAAAGGAAGACCTCAACTGGAATGGAAAAATCCTTCCCTTGAGTAAAGAAAGAGTGGGAGCTGCTTTCTGCCATTTACTGTCCCAGTTCTCCCACACCAAAGGCTAAAGGCAGATGAGAACTAGCTGGAAGAAGGGGGAAACAACCAAAATTATTAATCCCATTCCATTTTAATGGGTTCAAAAGGGATGTTTTTGTAAATTCTCTAGTACATTTTCCTTTTTTTTGATTTTGAAAAACAACATTCCAGAAAAAACAGTCCTTATAGTTGCTGTTCCTCCTCCTGAAAGAGCATATCTTGAGGAGAAAAACAGGGCAGCTTAGGGAAGGGAGAAATGTCACTGAAGATTGAGGGGGGGAAAGCAGAAGGACAGGAGGAACCCTTCATTTAGAAATGTCACCACCAGTTTTGCAAAAAAGAGAAAAATCCCATTATGTTGAGAATTTTTCATGAAAACTTTGCGTGCATTTGTTTTTTAAAGGCTGGGTTTTTTTCCAGCTAAAAATAAAACTCCACTTGAAAAAAAAAAAAAATGTCAGCCGTCCCTGGGCACAGCTGAGAGCACTTGAAGGGACAGCAGCTACCCTGGGACGGCCTGTGCCACTTCTCAATAGGTAGCCCTGATCGTGGTGACACTGCCGACTCTTGCTACTTGCCAGGAAAGGTTGGAAGGATGTGATCTGCGCCGCGCCGCCTTTAAACAAACTCGGCGACCCACTCAGCAGTGCACCGCGGCGGATCTGGGATCTGCAACGGGCCGGAGCTGGCGATCACCAGACTGGGGCCACTTCCTTGCAGCCAGCTCCTGGCACCTGGCACAAGGGGATGCGGATGCCCGAAAGCATCCCTAGTCACATGTGGCTGTTTGGTGGCTCCTGGCTGAGCTCCCAAGCTGCCCTGCCAGATGCATTTGCTGCAATTCCCAGTGGGCACCTCTGGGAGCCCTGGTCTTCTGGGGACTAGCCCTGAGCCGCCCCATTCCTCCAGCCCATCCTGGGGAAAAGTGGGAAGCAGCAACACTGTTGGGGCAGAGCACGTGGGTGCCGTGGCTGGTCCCAGCTGTATCCTTTTCCCATTTCCCTTCCATGCGTGCAGCTGGGCTTCCCGCCCTGCTGAGGTCAGCTCCGGCTATTCTCTCCTCCATTTCCCCTGCTCCTGCCATGCACTTCCCGTCTCCCTTTGATATTTCACCTTTGCTGCGTCATTCCCTGTGGGCCATTTTGGGGCTCAGGTTCACGTGAACATGCTGTTCTCTGCTGTTGTTACAGCACCGAGCCAGGGCTGAGCCTTGCCATCAGGGACTGCTTGTGCTGGGGAGCACATGAAATAACCCGGCTCACACAGATAAGTGTTCAGCTGAACAAGCACGAGCCCGAAAGCTGAGCTTGCACCAACACCCTTGAGCAGCACAAGAGTAAGAAGGGGAAATGCCATGAAAAATAACGAGAGGCTGGGAGGAAACAAAGGCTGGGCAAAACAGGGAGCATCTCCAGCAGATGAAGATGGCCAAATCTGGCAGTCTGCTCACAATGCTGGGCTTAACCAAAGCTGAGCAGGACCTGGACCTGGGCTGGGTTGGGCAGAGGAGCCATCTCATGTTGGCCACCCACTGCCTCAATGCTGCTGAATCAAGGGAAACCCCATGTTGAGTGGGGGGGCAGATCTCTTCTGGGCATTACAGATGGGACACCCAAGCACCCACTCAGCTGACACCAGGAGCAGCAATCTGCAGCAGCACAAGCAAAATCTCCAGGAGGGTTTGGGAGCAAGCACCTTCCTCATGCTTCCACAAAGCCGTAAGGAATTCAGTGCTGAAGACAGCAGCCAGGTTCCTCCACAGGCGGAGTGACCACTGCGCCCGTACGTGTCCCATTTCGGCTAACCGTCCTTTACACTGAGGAGCCACAATGTTGAACAAAAAATGTCCCCGCTGGCCTCTAGCACTGCCTGCCCGCGCTCCCCACATGGCACCAGGCCAAACCTGTTAACAAAAGACGACTGAAAGGAGAGCATGCATTAACTCCATGGTGGATTTCCCTCAACAGACCCCAGTGAGGAGCATCGTCTACCCTGCCACAGCAGAGCCCGCGCCGGCAGTGCCGGCAGCACGTGGCACTCACCCATCAGAGCAGCCGTGGTGATGGGTCACTTTGAGCTGCCTGGACCTGCAGTGTCCCCAGGACACCACTCCAGCTCTTTGCCACTGACAGCCGACATCTGTCGGCGACCTCCCGGATAAAGGCCACAGCCAAGCCGTGTCAGCCAGATGAGATGTCGCGCACAGGGGCTGCTCCCTGCGGTTTTAGGGAGGAGGTGGGGGAATCTCATGACATAAGAGCCTGGAAGAGGAGCCTGATGCCACATTATAGATTTTTGCCCGTTTCAATGGCAATCACTGACAAATGCTCCACCAGTACATTTCTTTGGAAGAACACAAGCTTATTGAGATGAGAGCTAAGGGAAGCGCTGCATGCCTTCTCCCCTGTGCTCTCCTGCCCAGCTGCTCCTTTCAGCAGAGGCTCAGCCAGCCCAGGTCACATCCCGCCCTGCTCCAGGGGTGCTCTGCAGCCAAGGATCACAAACAGTCCCATCCTGCTCTGCAGGTGGGGTCCCAGTGAAGAGTGGTGCCTCTGGGGTATGGGTAAGACTTCGAGCACTCGCTTTGCCAAATAGCGTTAAAGCTTCCCCATCCCCTTGGACTGCATCATCTCTGCCACTGCCCAAGGAGGGACTAGGATGTCTCCAAGCTCTCCCCTCCTATGTCCTTTCCAAGCAGTAAGCTCTCACATGGTCAGGGATGTGCTCCCAAACCATCACAGACAGCACTCATCACTTGAAGTCTCTATTGGATATCATCCAAAGGGGAAAAACCCTCAATGTCCTCTCCACCCTTCTTTTAGCTCACTGATGCTCAGGATGGGGTTGATCACTTCAAACACCAGCACAACCATCTCTCAGTCTGGACCTTGGGGGTCCTTCAGGAGCGAGGAGGGGGCGGAGAGGTGAGAGATGTAGAAGAAAATAGTCCACAATGGGAGTCAACAATGGCTTGTGGACTTGGCAGCCCCATAACCCAAACCCAGCTCTCGATGGTGACGGTCTCCTAGCCCATTGCAAGGGGCAGCAGGGAACAGACACCATTTTGTGTTTTCAGGCTCAAAAACAGAGTGTTCAAGTGAGTCACGGGGATTTTTGTCCCTCTCCTGGAGGCCTTACATTCATTCATTCTTCCTTTCTTTTGTCATTTGTGATAACATGAAATATTAGTCGGCTGGACTGAATCTGCAGGTTTTACTCACCACCTCCAAAGGAAAATACGACAAAAAAATACACTGAAACAGCGTGGCCAACCCTGAGCATCCAGAGCTCCTAACGATTTCCAGACTCTGGAAAAGTCAGGGAACAGCCTTTAAAATAGTGATATTTGCAAGAGAAAAAAAAAAAAAAAAAGGCGAGCAGTTGGCTTGCTTTTATTTCCTTGTTGATTTTTGAGCCTGTAGGCCACTCTGACGTCATGCTGCTAAGCTTGTCTCTGCGACCATGAGGTAAGAAACCCTTAAGCCAGCAACCTCCCCTGCCAGCACTCTGCAATCACATGGCTTCAAAAAAAAAAAAAGAAGGAAAGAAGGAAACACTGGGAGGCAAAGGAAATCTCAAGAGGTTTGGAGGACCACTCAGAGGACCGAGAGGAGCATCAGTGGGCAATGCAGAGTGAGTGGTGCCCTCAAAAGCCCCTCTCCACCTGTGGGGTAATGGAGAGCTGTGAACATGTGTTTTTGGAGCAGGGCTGCAAACATCGCCGAGCACCAGCATGGCCGTGGTGCGTGGCTGGCTCGCTCTTGGCAATCAAGGACAGTCCCAGGAAAGTGAAAAGACTTCCAGCACATCTCAGCAATTTCTCTCTGCTCCCAAAGGAAGCGTGTTTATTGGAAGCCATTTTCTGCATACATAGCCCTTTCCTGCTGTTTCCCACAAACTCAGACTAAAATAATTTCCTAGGCTTGAGGATGCCAACCCACAGCTTCCTAGATGGATGTGCAGAGCTCAACCTTGAGCAAGAGACCAAAGACATCTCCAAAATCCTGCCCAGAGCTCACCCAGCTCTCCCAAAGTGGAGGTTTTACATCTCCTCCCCAGCAGCACTTGTACCAATTTCCAACCACTTCAGTGCACTACTCCTCCCCTGTGCTTTCCTTTGGGGGTCTTAAAGCCCTCTGCAACCTCAGACCCATTCAACCTCCACACACGTCCCAGAAGGAAGGATGACCTCAAATCACTGCTCAATACACAGAGAGAGTAGCAGTTTGCTCAGACCCAGGCAGTGCACGCTGGCAGATAAACCAGTCTTCAGGCCCCGAAGGACTGGTATGCAAGAGGAACAGCAGAGACGGAGACAGTCAAGTGGCAGGGCTCTCCCACCCCACACCAGCACAGGACCGATATCTGCCCCAGAGCAGGGAGCTGATGATGGGAACAGGTCCCTGTTCACACCAGAAGGATGTGGAGGTCCCCCAAAGGGCCCATGCAGCAGCGCTTTGGGGGCTGCAGGGGAGAGCTGCAGTGCTGCAAAACCAGCCTGCCCAGGACAAGGACTGAGACGGGGTCCACCCTCCCCAGTTCCGCAGCCCAGCACCAGGTCCCACCACCCAACAGACGGCTGGAGGGGTCCCTGCCTGCACCACTGCTAGCTCTGCTGCCAGCCTGCCTCAGCCACATCGTCTAGGCTAGGACTTGGCTAGGACTTGGCTAGAACAGGCTGAGCCCACACAGCATGGTCCCGAGTCCGCATCCAGCAGCCTCAGCAACAAAACCACTTGAAGACCATGACCATGATGGTGAAAACCACCGTGCATGTGGCCCAACCGTCCCCAGAAGAGCCCTTGCCCTGTACTCCAAGGCCGAGCAGCCCATGGATGTTGCATGCTCAGCTGCTGTCCTCGAGTTTAGGGCAGGGAGGAAAGAAGGAGAATTGGGAAGAGTCTGTGTTTGCAGCTGCCTGGGGGATGAAGGCAAAGGGACTGCAGCTCTCTGGAACTGGAAACGGGCAGGACACAGTTAACGCCTGGTTCTTCGTGCAGGGTCAGGAGGAACTTGGCTTCATATTTCACGTGTGGGATGTTGCAAGAGGACCAGGAGCCTTGAACCCCCGCGGCACGCATTCCCCCCCGGCTTGCCCACGGGGAGGAAACCACCACATGTCCGGCTCCACGGCCGCTCCGCCGAGGCAGGAGCCTCCTTCCCGGTGCAGAGGGCACCGCTGGCGAAGGACGTTGCCACCACGCCAAGAGACGCCGAAGAAACGCCAAGGCCGTACCGGCTCCGCGCTGGCATCGAGATGTCGGCAATTCAATAAAGCGCAGCCGAGTGGTTGGGGGCTGCTGGTGAAAGGGCCCCGTGCGTGGCGTGGAGCTTGGGGGCTTCGCACCGCCTGGCTCCCCAGCTCTTGAAAGCAAATACAAAGGCTGGGCTCCCCCAGCCCTGGCTGATGCTCGACCTCTCCGTTGTCCTCGCTGCACGCCTGTCCCAGTTCCAGCAGCCGGTTGCTACAGCAACTGAGCTCTGACTAATCATTTGCGCAATGACCTTTTTTCCCCCCAGAGAGAGGGAGGG